>CM076582.1:887010072-887503965 GCA_034641835.2 Pinus albicaulis
TAACAGGTTGCAAATTGAGCATAGATGACTCATCTAAGGATGTGGATCAAAGGTTGTACAGATCTATGATTTGTAGTCTTCTATATGTAACAGCCTCTCGGCCATATGTTATGCAAGCAATTGGAAAAGTAGCAAGCTTCCAAGCGGCACCAAAAGAATCACATATTATTGCCATCAAAATAATTCTTTGATATATAAAGGGCACAAAAGAATATGGCTTGTGGTATCCCAAGGGTAAGGATCTCATTATTCAAGCCTTTACAGATGCAGATTGCCTTGATGATCATAAGAGTACTAGTGGAGCAGCATTCTATCTAGGTGGTTGTCTCGTATCATGGTTGAGCAAAAAGCAAACTTCAATATTTTTATCTACAGTGGAAGCGGAATACATTGCAGCAGCATCATATTGTACTAAAGTCCTTTGGATGAAACAAACTTTTCAATATCTTCAAGTACAATTCAGTGAGCCTATTCCCATATTATGTGACAACACTAGTTCCATCAACATCTCCAAGAATCCTGTCACGCATTCAAAAACAAAACACATTCCGATGAAATATCATTTTGTTAGAGAACAAGTCACTGAAAATAATATCAAACTTGAATATGTTTGTAAAAAAGAACAAATTTTTTATATCTTCATTAAACCTTTACCTCGTGAAGCATTTGAATATCTTTTTCAAAATCTTGGGATTCTCCCAAGTTGTCATTAGATTACAGGTCTGTAGGACGGTTGTGTGTCAGCGGGAGTGGAAGTGTGTATAGGTCTACAGGATGGTTGTGTTTCAGGGGGATTTACACTTTTCCATTGATGTCAAAGGGGGAGAGAATGTTGTAGGAAGAGGTGTCATGATAGCAGGGGGAGTACTTGTGTTGCCATCAATGCCAAAGGGGGATATTGTTGATCAGCGGTTGTCATTGATGTCAACACAAGTAGCACCAGGGGCTAACCCAATATTACATGGTAATTTTTACCTACCAAATTAATATATTCTGGGTCAATAATTATTTTTATGGTTTCTACTTGTCGAGATGTTTCCGTTGATATATGGCACGCCATGTAATTCTTCATGGTTTGAGAGATATTCATGTTTGAAGTTTGTACCCCCAGTTAGTGGGATAAAACCCCATGGGGTTGGGGCATGGGTCATTGAAAAGTCATAATCAATATTTTTTAAGCTCCTAAAATCCCTCCCACGTTCACTTGTTGAAGCCTTTCTCAACCTAAGCATTTATATAAATTGTGATCCTCATTTCCTCCTTACGCAAGGGATTTTTCCATCTGAAACAGGTCATCGTGG
This sequence comes from Pinus albicaulis, assembly GCA_034641835.2. Taxonomy (NCBI): domain Eukaryota; kingdom Viridiplantae; phylum Streptophyta; class Pinopsida; order Pinales; family Pinaceae; genus Pinus; species Pinus albicaulis. The sequence goes on from CM076582.1 coordinate 887,011,374, forward strand.
AATTTTCACTCTAAATTTTTTTTCTACGAAGGCTCAAAAGCTGAAATACTTATGAGATGAAGCGGAAATCTTGAGGAAGTTGCTGTAAACATTTCAGATAAAGTTGTGCAATATTTTTGGAGATATGAGTTGTGGAAGTTAGGGTTTTTGCAAGCTCCTGAAATTCATCTCAAAGAAGTGACCTTGGTAAATTTGTCATAACTCTCTCTCTAAGTATCAGATTGGAATTCTATAAAAATTGGCAGATATTCCACAGTATGTAGTTTTAGTTCTATTAATTTTAGAGCCAAATAAAGAAACAGTGACACATGGCATGCCGTACAAATGCACTCTGCTAAAATAGTCCATAATTAGGTCATTGTGAGAGATTGGGTATAACTCTCTCTTGAAGAATCCAAATTGGGTCAAACCTGTGGCATTGGAAAGAAAACTCAGAGGAATACTGTAGGACCAAAAATCAGATATTGGGAATCTGAAATAACAAATATACACCAGATTCAATATCAATCTCCTAGAAGGCAATAAAAAGTTAGATCATGTGTTGTCAATGGTTGCAAAGGACCATACTTTCTACGGCAACAAAGAAAAGAAAGGTGCAACAGAGGGTAGCATGAAAATAGCAACAACCAAGGTGCATAACAGCAGAAAGAAGTTCATCATATGAAGTCTTCAAGTGGGCAGCACTGTATATAATCATTGTAAAGGTATCATTGTACTAAGTCATTGTAAATACATTATTGTAAAAATTGTACTAGCATCTATCTGCCAAGGGTTGAAGAGGTAGTATTGGGAGGTCTAGGATCATCATTAGGTGGTTGTGTCAAATTTGGGGTTATGGTCTAGTATATCTTCTTCTTCTACATCATTCTATATCATTGTAAAGTGGACCATTTTCCCTAGTACGAGAGTCCATTCTTCTTTTATTCTTCTATAGGGTGGTAGGGTGGTGCTAGGGTGAGTTGTAGCTCATTGGGTGTTGGGGCATCCGTTCAGTTGACTACTGAAGAATCTCGGGCGTTGAAGCGTCCATCCAGTGGGAGCTGGAGAAGAATGCTTTTCTAGATTCTAGGAAGTTAGAGCTTTATTTTCAATTGGAGTTGAATATTAAAGAATTATTAGAAAAGAATTAGGTGGTTTTTGTCCCTGAGTGGGTTTCCACCTTAAAAACTATGTGCATTTGTGTTCCTCTTGTTTGTTGTTATCATTGTACAAACACTGATAATAATTGAAGATTAACTAATGCTCTAATTGAAAGGAATACTGATTCACCCCCCTCTCAGTATTTCCAACATGGTATGCTCCCTTAGTCCTTCCTTTACCTTTAGTTATTCTACCATAGGACTATCAGTCCAATATTCCTCTGTATGATGCTAGTAGTCACACTACTGCTAAACAACATGTGGACATAATGAATAACTACTTTGACAGACAATAAATAGATGATGAAACTGTTAAACTTAGAATTTTTGCTCAAAGCTTAGGGAGAGAAGCAAGAAAATGGTTCAAAGGCTTAACCCCCAATAGCATAAATGACCTCCCCGCTTTTCATCAACTATTCTTAAACAAATGGGAAGTCAAGAGAAGTCCTCTTGAAATCCTATCAGAATACAATGACCTTAAAAGAAATGTTGGAGAGAGTGCCCAAGACTACTGCACTAGATTCAATAGTGTTTACACTGCACTCCCTCCCCACATGAAACCCCCACATGGCCTAGCCCTAGTGAAATTTCTGGAAGGATTTTATCTAGACATGTGCTATCAATTAAGAGAAAGAGATCCCCTCACCTTAGAGGACATGCAAAGAGGAACAATAACTGTAGAAGCTAACCTAAATGCCGGAAGGGCTAGATTGAAAACAGAGAAAAATGTTACATACAAAGAAGAAGCTGGATCCTCCAAATCAAATGCTAAAATTGATAGCCTAGTTAGGAAAATGGAGAGGATGATGGAGAGAATACACATGAATGAGAGAGCTTATCTTAGAGAAAACCAAACAACTCCTCAAAACAAAAATCTAAATTAGAACCAAAACCAAAACTTTAGAATAAATCCCCCTCAAATTAGACAAAGAGGTCCTAATCAGCAGATCAGACCTCCTTTCAAAGAAAACTATGTTGATGAAGATGAGGGATTGATTGAATAAATAGAGAAAAGTCACATAAATTTAATGGGATTGAATAATGAGGACATTGTTTTCCTCACTGAGGAAGAAAAATGCATATTTGTACCATATGAAGAAGACATCCTAGATTCTAAAGACTACAAAAAAGGATTTGAAAATGCTATAATGGAAGTACATAGTCAATATGACCATAGAAGGAAAAACAATCAAGACACTCCCAAAAGAAAGGCCTCTGAAATTTCTGCTAGGAATAATCCTGAAAACATTCCTAAAAAGATAGTAGAAAACAATAACATAGTGGTTGAAAGTTCTGATAAAAACAAAAGTAAAAACAGTCACCCTAATCCCAAACACAATGGTGACCAAAACAGCACTAGCAACTCAGCTAGTGCTCCTAACAAAACGGTTTTAACTATTTTTCATAATAAAAACCACAAATTTGAATTTTCTAAGAAAACAGTGACTAAAAAGGCTGATTTAAACATTTCAAAAAATCAGACACCTTTCAGTATAGAGAGTGAAATTGCCAAAATCAAAATCTATATTCCTCTTATTGAACTAGTCAACCAAGATGTATATAAAACCCAACTTTTAAGAGCTTTGAACATAGGAGAGAATGTTGATTCTATTAATTTAAATGATGACAAGCCTGAAATTCTGTTTGGACCAGAAGTAGAAGGGAAATTTCAAGAAGGAGGTGTTCCTCCAATTTATGTCAGTTTAAATATCCATGATAAAATTTTGCACAATGCCATGTTAGACTCTAGTTCTTCCCACAACCTAATGCAAAAATTAGTGATGGAAAGACAAGGCCTTGAGATAACTAGACCTTAGAAAGATTTATACTATTTTGATTCCAATAGAGTTAAATGTCTAGGCCTAATCAAATATTTATGTGTCAACTTAGCACAAATACCAGCCAAGAGCCTAGTGATGGATATTGTAGTGGCTGATATACCTCCTAAATATGGCATTCTCCTTTCAAGATCATGGGGTGCTAAACTCCAAGGTACCCTACAAATGGACATGACTTATGTAACCATCTCTTTCTTTAGACAACCAAGAAGACTATATAGGGAAACACGCATGAAATACATGGTTAGCAATCAAGAAAAACCAGATAACTCCCCTCTTTATTCTATTCACACAGACCTTGATTCATTTATCCTTTGCAATGATGAAAATGTTAATGAAAAAGTAACAGAAAATGAGAAAACACGCATAGAAAAAGAGGAAAGGAATGAGGGACAGTCAAGACAATTTTCTAACACAGAACATTACAACAAACATAGTGAAAACCATGGGCAACAAAGCAACCATCAACATAGGGTTGACCATGGAAAAGAAAATGAAAATAAACAGTGGATATCATGATAAACAAAACAATGATAAACATAGTATAGACCCTAAGGAACAACATGGCGAACAACACAGTAGCAGCCAATATAAAAAACATAATGAGGACCATAATAATCAAGAAAATGAAAAATCTGAAATTGGACCTCTTTGGAATATGAGTTTTGATGGTTCTTGTAGAAATACTAGTTCAGGAGTAGGTGTATGGGTACATAACACAGAAAAAAACATGCAGAAGGTCACTCGTACAATCTAAACTTTCAATTCACAAATAACATAGCTGAATATGAGGTACTCCTCTTAGGAATGCAATTATTGAAGAAATTAGGAGCTAAGAGGATAATTGTCCATGGAGATTCAGAGTTAGTCATTAGGCAGATAAATGGAGAATACACATCCAAGCATCCAATATTAAAAGCCTATAGAGATGACACTATTAACCTCTTGAAAAAATTCATAGAATATGAGCTTACCTTTGTCCCTAGAAACCAAAACATTCTTGCTAATGGATTATCATTTGCCGCTAGTACATGTAAAAAACTTTATCAAAGAGAACAATACACAGTCCAAGTCAAATATTGACCAACAGTCCCTCATAACATAAAATAATGGAAAGTTTTTGAAGGAGATAAACAGATAGAGGATTTCCTACAGTCCAGAAATGGGTTTCAAGTGCCAAATTCAAACTCAGAGTATGAAGAAGACTTCCCTACTGAGGAACAATCTTACAAAGAAGAACCTCCTGACACTGCTTTCATAAATATGTTAGACAAACGAGACACACATAAAACAAAGTTGTGCACTAATTTAGAAAAAGAAGACTTTGAAGTGCTGCAGTCTAATACTGATAATTTTACAAAGGGGTTGGTGCCTTTAGAAGAACTATGTTAATTTAATGATGTTACCAAGAAGACAAATATTGAACCAAATGAAAATGAAATAGAAGAGTGCAATATAGGCAATGAACGAAAACCCAAAAAGGTCAAACTCTACAAAACACTGTCTGCTTATATAAAACAGAAATATCTTGAGCTTTTTAGAGAATTTTCTGATGTTTTTGCTTGGAGATATGAAGATTTAAAGTCTTATGATACAGAGATAATTCAACATAAGATACCCCTCAAAGAAAACCAAAAGCCCTTTAAACAGAAATTACGCAGAATAAACCCTGTGCAATTACCCCTAGCTGAGAAAGAAATCAAGAAAATGTATGATGCTGGAATTATAGTCCCTCTAAGATACTCAAAATGAGTTTCAAACCTTGTATCAGTAAGGAAGAAAATAGGAGAAATTAGGCTATGCATAGACTTTAGAAACTTAAACAAAGCCTCCTTAAAGGAAAACTACCCTTTACCAAAAATGGATCACATCTTACAAAGGGTAGTGGGTTCTAAATGAATTTCTTTGCTAGATGGCTTCTCAGGATATAATCAGGTTCTAGTACACCTAGATGATCAACACAAGACAACTTTCACTACACCTTGGGGCACTTACATGTATGTAAAAATTCCTTTTGGGTTAATTAATGTTAGTGCCACCTTCCAAAGAGCCATGGATATTGCTTTCTCAGAGGAAATAGGTTACTTCATTGTGATTTACCTTGATGACATCAAAGTCTATTCTAGAATAGATGAATAACACCTAACTCACTTAAGAAAAGTATTTGAAAAATGTAGAAGTTATGGTTTGCATTTGAATCCCAAGAAAACTCTGTTTGGCCTCCAAGAAGGAAAACTTATAAGCCATATCATATCAGAAGAAGGGATCAAGATAGACCCAAAAAAGATTGAAGGAATATTGCAAATCAATCATCCTAGAAATATCAAAGAGCTCCAATATTTCATTGGAAAGATAAATTTCTTAAGAATGTTCATACCAAACCTTGTTGAACTCCTAAGGAACATTACAAACATGATAAAAAGAGAAATAGGAGTTTTGTGTACCATAGAAGCAAAGAAATCCATTGAACTGGTAAAACAAGCACTCACCCAAACACCAGTTCTAATTAGCCCTGATTTTAGCAAAGACTTTTCCATCTTCTCCTTTGCATCAGAACATACAGTTGCTACTGTCCTATTACAAGAAAACATAAAATGACAAGAGAAACCTATTGCATTTTTTAGCAAGGCATTAAGAGATGCACCTATGACATACAACATAATGGAAAATCAAGCTTTTGCCTTGATCAAGGCATTGAAAGATTTCAAAGTTTACATTTTACACTCCCACATCATTGCATATGTGCCTCATTCAGTGGTAAAAGACATTTTAACACAATATCCTAATGGAAAAAGAGGAAAGTGGATTGTTGTTATATTAGAATATGATTTAGAAATCAATCCCACTAAACTCATCAAAGGACAAGGACTTGCTAAACTCATGGCTAAAACAAACGTTCAAGCACTAGACATGAACATGAGGAGTTGGAAACTCCACTGATTGAAGATTAATTTCTGAATTCATCTTGGTATGCTGATATTTTGTATGTGCTTCTTAACCTAAATGTTCCTCTTGGTTTGTCTAAGACTAAGGAACAATTCTTAAAGTTGAAAGCTGTAAATAATTGCATTTTAGATAAAATTTTGTATTGGAAAAATGCTAGTGGTATATTGCTTAAATGTTTGCCTGAGAATGATGCATATAATATCAAGCATGAGTTCCATGAAGGAGAATGTGGAGGCCTCCTCTATTGGAAAACTACTGTCAACAAAATACTTAGATTTGGTTACTCTTGGCCCACCCTCTTTTAAGACATCCATAAAATGGTAATTTCCTGCCATAAGTGCCAAATATTTGTAATCAAAAGAAAATTGTTGCCCTTGCCTTTGCATCCTATCTCTGTTGAAGCTCCTTTTCAATAGTGGGGCCTAGACTTCATTGGGGAAATCCATCCTGCCTCCTCTGCCCACCACAAATGGATCCTCACTACAACTGACTGCTTTACAAAATGGATAGAGACCATCCCTTCTAAGACTGCCACATAGTAATTATCAAATTCCTTAAAAATCATATCCTGTCTAGATTTGGTTGTCCTAGAAATATTATCACTAACAATGTTGCTACCATTAGATCCAAGAAGATGGTGGAATTTTGCCACAAATATCAGATTACATTGGATCATTCTACAACTTATTACCCTCAGGGTAATGGCTTGGCAAAATCCTCAAACAAAAGTTTGGTGAACATCATTAAGAAGTTGCTGGAAGAGAATAAAAAATCATGCTACAGTAAACTAGTGCATGCACTATGGGCAGACAAATTAACAAGTAAAAATCAATTGGAATGTCTCCCTATCAGCTAGTGTATGGAGTAGATGCAATTTTTCCAACAAGTTTAGGAGTGCCAGTCATGAAGATGATCCAAGAAGTACAGTCTGAAGAAGATGACATGATAAGAAGAATAAGCCAGACTGTACAGTTGCAACAAACCATAGAGGAAGTGTATAACAGAACACAACTGGTGCAAGAAAACATTAAAAATTTGTTTGATAAGAGAACCAAAGAAAATTATTTCAACATTGGTGATAAGGTGCTGAAATGGGACTCAAGGAGAGAAGACAAGGGCAAGCATGGAAAATCTAAAAATTTGTGGAAAGACCCATACGTCATCCATTTTTCTAGAGGTAACAATGCATTCTTTCTGCAAGAGATGGATGGAACAAAACTATTTGGAGGTCCTGTCATTGGCAGGATGCTCAAGCATTATTTTTAATAAGAATACTCAATTTAAAGCTTTATTCATTATATATAACATTGTTTGAAGAAAAGATTAGAAACATAAACACAAAAACAAAGAAAAAGAAGAAAAAGAAGGGTAGATAAAAAGAAAAGCTAAAGCCCCATACCAAAAAAGAATATTTCTGAAAGTGTGCAAGTCCAAATGCCGTGAATTTGGAAGAAGAAGTTTTGTTCAGTCATACAGTCTAATCATGATTGAACTAGTTTTAAATTTCTGCTAATAGGTTAATAAAGGAGGATTTTCCAAACTGTGTAAACTTGGCTTATCAGTAGATTAGATTAGGAAAAGAGATAGTGGTTCCAAATGATTAAAAGCTTAACCAAAGAAAAGAGAGGGATGAATAAAAAATTCCAAATCACAACCGTTAATTTATTTTAGGTTTACTTTCTGCAAAATAAATTATGGGTGCAGTCCTGCGCAAAATACCACAGCTCATAAAAAATCAGACTGTCTAATCCTGATTTGGTTATGTTTTTAAATTTCCTGTTTTTAGAATAGAGAATGAAAATCTGTCAAACTGTTCAATATTGACAAATGGGTAGATTAGGTAGAGAATAAAAAGCTCATCAGTTTAATCTGAGCTTTTGGCTGAAATAAGTGTATAAGTAGATAGTTTCCTGTTTTTCAAAAGAAAATAATTTCGAGGGTTGGCTAATCTAAAATGCACCTAATGAAGAAAAAATGCTAGGAAAGTAGGATGGGTAGGTAGAAGTTGAGGTTAAGGCAATCATTTTTTTCAGATTTTGAAGAGCACAACTTTAAAAGAGCAGTAGAAAAACAACAATTAAAGAAAGGATTTTGTCAAAATGAAAAACAAGGCACTGGTCTACTTCTTCTAGAGATTTGATCTCTGAGGTTATTGACACTTCCTAAAGGAGCTGCCCTCCCCAGCTGGAGCCACTGTTATCCTCCTGTATTTTACAGAGTTCACTAGGTGACTGTTAATTTTCTAGAAGAAGCTAAAGATATCATTATTGGCCTATCAATTATCTGTATAAATCTCACTGCCTTCATTATCCTAAATAAACCTATTTCAATATATTTCATGTATGCCTTCTCAGTTTACCTTGCTACTCTAAAAAGACTCACCATGGGCTTGTTCATCCCATTTTCATTCTCCTTCCCTACCCAAACTCTCATTCACTCATTTTTTTCCTCTTAAAACTCATTTTCCCCTTTCAAAACCCTTCAAAAACCCCTTTTCTTCATCATTTTCCTCTATTTTTCAAAACAATGTAAAATACCCTCTTTTACATTGTTTTAATTGAAATATTTAAATTGTCGGGACCCTACCTTTTTATAAATAAAACTCTGTTTTTATATATATAAACACAACCCTTTAAAGGTTTTAAGCCCCCTCACCTTAAACCCTCACTTCCCCGCTCTCATATGACCCAAACCTGGCTTGTTACTTAAACCCCACTTGAACGTTTTTAAGCCCTCGCTGCACCTTATCCGAAACCCCTCATGAACCTTTCCTTTACCCATAAAATGGCACATTCGCTTGATTTATGAAAACCCAGGACCTACTTTTCATCAAAACCCATGCCCACTCATAATCCACCACCTGTCCTTGGACCCCACCGCTCTACCTGCTCACCAAACCAAATTTCCCGACGACCGTTGATCTGCTTTCCCCCGATCCGACAGCTCCCACCCATTATCGCAAATATTTATGTGCTGAATTTAACGCTTTGAATATTTTCAATATGGGTATTTTTTCCTTGCCACGTTACATGTGCTGAGTGGAATCACATCCTCTCCGCCAAAACTGTTACCACCTCCTCGTTTGCGGGAAAACCGCTCGTGGTTTCCAAAAACCACTTTCTCTCCTCTCACCCGAATTCAAACCTCCGCCCTCTATGTGAACTCCCTACTAGTTCCACCTATGGAACCAAGCCCAGAGCACTGTTCTCTGCCCTGCAAAAGCCCAAAAACCCCTGTAAAACGTAGTAAAACCCTCCCCGCAGGTTTTAAAGCTAATTATTTGTTTTGTGTGTAGGTTTAATAGAGGAATATGCATAATATGCACTTCAGTGGTCCAAGAAAATTCAATTAAATGTCTGGGTGACTATCCACATGTTTGATTTAAATTTAAAAGGGACCCGAGTCTCTATATCAAGTTTAATCATCGATGAAACATGATCATCGATGGTTATTTAACCCTCCAACATAGAAGAATGCATCCCTGCACATAAGGCACACACAAACAGAAATCACAATGAGAAGAAAAACAATCAATGGACTATGATAAAGGTAGAATAAAGAAAAAGACAGTGAAACATACAGATAAAGGATAAATCAGAGTTTAAAGGCCTAAACAAAGTTTCACTGATAAAACAGAGGCAAATTAAGCCCAGAAACACATTCGAATGACTAAACCTACAACAGTTACTTATTCAAAGTATATTTTTCCACCTACGACATGCTTTTCCTTCAATAAAATATCAGATAGTTATTACACATAGTAAGAGATATTTTTCACCTTCCAGCAGTTATTGCAAAGTTATGGAAAAATACTTAAAGTTGAACATTTCACAGAAATTAACTCAGAAGTTAAGTTAGGAGTTATTATTTCAGAGAAACACCTTCATATATTTTTTCCTTGGGCCTTGAATGGTCTCAAAGGTCAAAAATCATTAACTTTTTAATAAATGACATTCCAAACCCTAGCTTAGCACCACCTCCTCATTTTTACAGATAAATACTGCATATGAGCTTCATTTTTAGTGTTGGTTAGTTGCTGGTTATGTTATCACCCAAAAATTTTCAACCCAAAAATTTTCAAAAAAACATCATTGTGTTATGGTTCAAATTAGGTTTAGAAGTCAATTTAGGGTTTGGTTAAGGGTAGGTTGGAATTTTTATAAGTTCAAAGCCCATCCTTAAGTTTAAATAAAGTGTTTTTAAGGTCCATTCATTGTCAAATATCCATAATATCCATTTTTGAGTCATTTCCTAAAGTCTCATGTAAAAAATGGTCAAATTAGCCAAGAAACCTTACTTTCGTAGCGCCGTTAGTTCAAAAAAGTTGATTTGCGCTACGAAACTGCTGAAAGTTATGAAGCACAAACTCCGTTTTCTGGTTTTGAGAAGTCAACTTCCAAGGAGGTTTATGAGCAACTGAAAATTAATTTTGGAAACTTAAAAGAGGTTTTTATTTCTAATGGACTTGACTACAAATACCTCTATCATTTTATTCAAATTCATTAGGAGGTGGGAGAAATTGATAAATTAAAATGTGCTACGAAATTGTTGTTACAAAACTGTCCTGTACATGACTGTGTAGAAGTCAACTTCAAGTTCAGTTTCTGGTCAAATGAAAAAGTATTTTGGAATTATGAAAGAGGTTTTTCTTCATCACAGCCCCAGCTACTATAACATAACTCACTTTTCTCACAAGTGTTATCAGTTGGTAGATACAAGGCTTTCTTTGAAACCCTATTTTGAGAAAACAAAGTTTTCCTATTTTACACATGTTTTTCAAAGGTAGTTTCTGGACAGCAGGAGATGTATTGCAAAAAAAAAAGAGACATTTTTATTCAATGCATAATTTCCTACAAAAACCTCCTTCATTTTCTCAAAATACATCATGGATTAGGAGATATAAGCTCTGTCTCAAGACCTATTTTCAGATAAAAATAGGAGAAATCTACAAGAAGTTAAAAAGTTATAAAGGCTGGAATGAATGTGTTTTCAGTTCATATGGATTTTTATATGATGAAATCAGTTTCATTTTGAGTTTTTTCACATTCAAAATTTTCATTACAGAAAATTTTGGATAAAACTGCTCACTCAGTAGTTTCATAGCGCAGATAGTGTAAAAAGAGTGAAAAGCGCTACGAAACTGTTGTAGCAACTTTTTTCACTCTTTCTCATCAAATTTTGAAGGGAAAAAGTTTGAATTATGACTTTAAATTGCTAAGGAGGATGTATTTAGAGATAATGAAGACAATCCTGGAGGAAAGAAATCAAAATTTTGAAGAAACAAGGGTTAAAAAGTAGCGCTATGAAAGGTGCTACAAAACTGTGTTGTTTTCGTAGCATAGTCTATTTTAGCTCATTTGAACAATCTAATGATGGTTTTTGGACACCTGGAGCTTAGGGAGGATTCTTGCAGGTGTTATTTCAGTTTCCAATAGAAAAGGAACTCGAAATAATGAGTTCATGGTGGTCAAAATGTTTCAAGATGTGCAAGGGACTTTATGCCTAGAAAACAGGAGACTATTCCTGTTTTGGTGGAGGTCAGCATTATGGTCATGAAGAGTTGAATTGTACCCTCTAGATTTGACCATGTGTTAGTACACTTGGAAAATGATGTAACTTAATTAATATAAGGTGGTTATAGATAGTGTTTAAGAGTTTGAATCCTATTTGTAATAGGTCTGTTTTATTAGATTAGTTGTCTTTTTGTAATAAATACCATGTCATATGGTTAGACAAGGTGTCAAGAGTTAGGAGTTTGAGGTATCTTGCATAGTATAAGGTTATATCATGTTGTAAATGGTCTATTAAAGGCCAAGAGGTCGAATTAGCAAGGGGTTGGAGTCTTTTTGGAAAAACTGTTGCTTTATGTAATTGAATGTGATCAGTAATGCAGGAGGTTTTCTTCTTGACAAACCTGAGATTCTCATGGGGTTTTAATTTTTTATTGATCTACCTATTATGTTTAACTACTTGTAGTATATCTCATTGCTATTACTCATAATTCATAACCCTGTGCTCTGACTTCCTTAGTAATGAGATGACTATGTTTTTCTGTGTTTTATGAGTGAATTGCCTTTGAACCACTAGCAGTAGATTTCATTGCTATTACTCAGAATTCATAACTCTATGCTCTAAATTCCTTTAGTAATGAAATTACTGTGTTGACCTATGTTCTTGAGTGAATTGTATTTTTTTAGGACCCCTATATGCCTCAGCTTCCATGTCAATAAACCTTGCCACTAAACCTACTGATTTGTTGACTCCATAAGCCCAATGGTAGTATTAGCCTTCATCTTTTCAACCTGAAAATATACAAAATCAATACTTAATTCATAGATTTAGCCATCTATCTATATATTTATTCGATATCATTAACCCTTGAGAGAGCCCTCTTAGGCTGAGGAGGCTAAGCCTCAATCAAAATATTGGTTTGAAATAGTTACACTAAATTTGTTTAATCAGGAGCCAATCAAGTACTATTTTGGTCATAACATTTTGGTGCGTCTGCGGGGAGACTAAAGATTATACTTTCTCGAGATTTTTAAGTTGAAATTCTGAAGGTAGTAGGAGCTCGGGAAGCTTTTCGAGGTTGCATCTACCTTGGCGACTCCACACATAAAATAATCAATTGGAAGGTGACTCCACTTCTTGAAGATCAGTAGCTTGATGATTTTTCAGAATGAGTTCCATTGCAAGAATAAATGCTAGGTATAGCCCTATGAATTGGTCTCACATCCCTAGTTTTCCAAATCCTATGCCAAAGGTTGAATGGTTAACTGATCTTCCTATATTAAAATATGAAAATAAAGACAATGCTACTCTTCATTTGATTAGATTCCATATGCATGTACACAGTCTTAAGGTTTAGTTCCCTGAGGATTGTCTCATGAATATGTTTATGGCCACTTTAGAAGGAAAATCATGGTCTTCGTATGAAATATTTCCAAATGGTTCATTATATTATCTTGCTGATTTCCATGTTGCATTTTATGAGATGCATAAAGAGTGGCATACCTCCTTATTGCTGGTCAAAGACTACTGTAAAAACTCTGTGAGTTTTATTGAATATTTGGAGAATTGTTATGAAGATGATGAGTTCATGGATGAGGAAATTTTAGAGGCCCTTTATGACGATACCTTTCATCACCAAGAAGAAAGGATATCCTCTCTCTTGGATGAAAATGAAACCCAGCAGGAGTTTATTTATGATAATAATTCTACATCCTTTGAGTTTGATGAAAAGTTGTAGTAGACTTGTCAGCCTTTTTTATCATCAGGAGTATGAGAATCATTTCAAAAAGCAAGAGGAAATATTGGAAAATGCTTGCTACAATACTTAGGTATAAGAAAAATTTGATTCTTCATGTCATTTCTTGCATCCGCCTACATCAAATGATGATCACACTAATGAAGAAGTAGGTGAAAATTTTTCTTTATCCTTGTCTTCTAATCTGAAATAATTTGAGTGCAAGTTAGAAGTTAAGATTCAATTTGTGGATGAATTTGCTAAGAACCATGAAAAATATATTGAATTCTTAGAAGATAAAATTTAATCTCATAATATTCATGATCAAGATTAGTATTTTCAAATGAATTTTATGCCAGAAAACAAAGAGAGAGTGCTGCCACCTTTCTCCTTTGAGTTTGAGGAAGAATACATTGTTTTTGAAAATCAGTTTGAAAAGTAGTTTGACAACACACAACTGAAGTCTTATGTGGTTGATCAAAGCATGTATGAGTGGTCCAAACTTGCAGAATGTCATGAGAAGCTTCAAGCAGATTATGTCTTCTATGATTCTATAGCTGACTACAGGGAAAAGATTTACAGTTCAGATTTCCGATTATATTTTCATTTTTAATATTAGTTACATCTCATATTGCCTTGGTCATTTCAGTATCATGTTTAATTTTGGTTCAAGCACAGTAAAGAGGTTCAAGCATTAGATCAGCTCAATGACTGGCTTCATTGGAAGTTTCATGTTCCTTGAGTTACAAATGGAGATTGCAGCTGATAGGGTAGGTAGGAGTGTGTGAATAAGCTCAAAGTTGACTAAGAATCTTTTCAGTAGGTAAAGATTTTGTTCTTCTACAGTGACCATCAAGCTTGAGCCCGAGGTGAAGGCTATAAGAGTTTGAAGAAGACTTGGTAAAATTTCAAAGTTTTTTTTTTTTCCAAGAAGATGGATAGCATCACTGGAAACTACTTGGTTCTTAGTGTACCACGAGGGCACACTATCCCAAGTGGAGAAAGCCAGTCCAAACCCCTCTATCTATATTGTATAATAAGTCAAGGAATCATGAAACAATACAATGCATTCTTGCTCACAAGAATCTATTGCACTCTACCAATAATCTCACACTGATCTAGGAAAAATTGGACAAACACTTAGCCAATTCCTTGCCTTCCTCCAGCCTCCCTTGCTCACACAATTCCTAGAGAAATAAATCCCTATTAAATAGGAATTCCAATATTCTTTGATTGTGAAATCCATCATTTCCTTCCTCTAACTTTATAACTGCACCCGGACAATCTGCTAATAATACAACTAATAGTTATCTTCCCTTTAACCTCTGTTTCAACTGGGTCTTCATAAAGCGACATGAATGCAACTATTAATAGCAAATAATTAGTTATTTGATTTATCTGAACTGTGGGTAATTCTAATTTATTACTTGGACCTCTCAATAATTATTCATTCATTTAAAACTAGTTAAGCTGATTTTAAAATCAAATTAATTTTAGTTAACTTATTACCACTGACACAACACTAGTGCTACAGCTGCAGCAGGCCCTAACTCGAGAATTATTAATCTAACTGATCTATTTAGGCTTATTTAACTAATACAAGTTGTTATGAGGATAAATTACAATTTATTTTCCAATTTATTTGAGGAAAGGGATATTAGACACACCTCATTTCTTGTTGACTTTTCAACACTCCCTCTCAACAAGAAAGGGATTATCATCTACCCAAATCCTGCCTCTGTGGAATTCAAATTTTCTCTTGGCGTGCACCTTCGTCAGAATATATGCATCCTGATCCTCCATGGGAATGTACTGAAGAAACATAATGTGTCTCTGAACACAATCTATGAGATGGTGGTACCATATGTCAATATTCTTGGACTTATCATGGAATACTGGATTAATCGAGAGATTTATGTAACTCTGGTTATCGCAATGTATCACTGTCGGATCCATCTGATTACCAAACAAACCAACAAGTATCTTTCTCATCCAGATGGCCTCACATGCCGCCTGACTTGCTTCCATGTGCTGCACTCCGAGTGAACTAAGTGAAAATGATCTCTGCTTCTTTTTGTACCAAAAAACTATTGCTTATCCTATGTTGAAAGATTACCCATGATGTTCTCTTCCCCAATGAATGGACTTCCCTACGAATTTGTATCAGTCAGCTTTGAGCTTCCCTCCCTCTATCTGTGTGTACCATAATCCATACTGTGTAGTTCCCTTGAGATATCTCAACACATGCTTCCCCGCCTTCCAAAAGATCTTGGTAGGCTTAACTATAGCTTGACTAAGTTGGCTAATTGTGTAGCATATTTCTGGTCGTGTGTTCACCAAATCCATAAGTGAACCCACAAGATACCTGTAAATAGTAGCATCCAATACCTCACCTGAAGTAGCATCCTCCTTCCTCTAGTTTCCTACAAGAGGAGTCTCCATGGTTTTGCTGCCCTCCATGTGGAACTTACTCAGAATCTCTTTGGCGTACTTTCCCTAAGATAAAAATAGCTCCCCATCTCTTTGCCATATTTCCAAGCCAAGGAAATAGTGCAAGAACCTCATGTCCTTCATCTCAAACTCTCTTGCAAGATCCTCTTTGCAAGAAGTTATGAACTTCTCATCACCTGTCAGTATCAGATCATCAACATAAAGTACAATAATCAAAATCTTACCATCAACCACAATATATGATATAGGTTTGCATCCACTTCACTTTTGGTGAAGCGCAACCTGGTGAAATAGTTGTCAATCCTAGTGTACCAAGCACGAGGTTCTTGCTTCAACCCATATAGTTCTCTCTTGTGTCTACACACATGTGGCTCACTGTCAAAGATCTCAAAACCTTCTGGATGATCTATGTACACTTATTCCTCAATAAATCCATTGAGAAATGCAGTTTTCACATCCATCTGATGTATCTTCCACCCCATCTGTGCTGAGAGTGCAAGGATAGATCTAATTGATGAGTACCTTGCAACCAGTGCGAAATTCTCATCATACTCAATCCCCTCAAATTTTGATAATCCCCAAGCTACAAATCTAGCCTTTTACTTCTCCACACTCCCACATATGCTTCTTGCTTGACCTTATATATCCCATCTAGATCCAACCTAACTTCCCCCTTTGGTCTTGGGACAACTTCCCATGCACCGATAATGGATTCATACTCAACCATGAAAAAAATCCATACTAGTTGTTGCATTTCTTCCTCAAAGAAGGATGGTTACGTCTAATACATTCACTCATAATAGCCATCACTAGAAAATTTAGCGCAATTTCGATGGCGAATCGTTGCTATTACGACACATAGTCGTACGCAAGAGCGACGGTTTGGCTTGAGGGAAAAACGTGTTTTTCCATGCGGGTCCCCAATTCCCGGCCCCGCTTTGTTACAAGTGTCTTTTCACAGGCTCACTTTTAGTCACTTCCAAACGGGTGTCTCTCTTGAGCATTTCCCAAACCGTCGCGCTTCCGACGTTTGTAAACTGTCGCACTTCCGACGAAATGTGGTCCGACGTTTTTAACGTCGCTCTTCCAACGTTTGTAAACTGTCACAATTCCGATGAAATGTGGTCCGATGTTTTGAACGTCGCTCTTCCGACGTTTGTAAACTGTCGCAATTCCGACGAAATGTGGTCTGAAGTTTTGAACGTCGCTCTTCCGACGTTTGTAAACTGTCGCAATTTCAACGAAATGTGGCCTGATGATTTTAAGCTGTCGCAATTCCGACGCTTACAAGGCATCGGTATACCGACGGCGAGTTCAATTTAAACAAAAAAAAAATGAAAATTTAAAATAGGACAGTAAATCTCCAATATTTGTTATGAATTGTGGGCATTCCAATGACTGTGAAATATTAATATAATAAACCACCCCGCAGCACTTCGACTATAAACAATCATTTTTTTTTCACAAGAGAAAAAACATTGTTTTGAATATATTATATGAAGTAAAACAGTCCATGAAGTCATTACATTTTCACATCTGAAGATTGGAACCCAAATATCCATCCAGAAAAGTGGAAGTCCCACCCCAAACAATAATAGAAAAATACCCCATGTCACATACAGGGACATGATATAAAACCCAGTAACGGTCCACATGGAGATTATCGACAATCTGAGAAAGCATCCAAATATGCCCGAGGCATCTATAAGAAAGTGAAATAGCAGTATGTAGAATAGTAAAGCAACAGATAGAGTACCGATGTCCATTGTTCCAAATACAAATTAAAGTACCCAAAATCCTGCAACAGAGAAAAACGCTAATCATGTGAGGAGTGTGATATGTCCAAAATATAAAAAGACCATCAGACCATATCAATAAACCAGCAACATAGACCGGCATCGCTAGTTTTGAAGGCAGAGTGATAAACATTAATCATTTTTTTTCACAAGAGAAAAAACGTTGTTTTGAATATATTATATGAAATAAAACAGTCCATGAAGTTATTACATTTTCACATCTGAAGATTGGAACCCAAATATCCATCCAGAAAAGTGGAAGTCCCACCCGAGACAGTGATAGAAAAATACCCCATGTCACATACAGGGACTTGATATAAAACCCAGTAACGGTCCACATGGAGATTATCGACAATCTGAGAAAGCATCCAAATATGCCCGAGGCATATATAAGAAAGTGAAATAGAAATATGTAGAATAGTAAAGCAACAGATAGAGTACCGACGTCCATTGTTCCAAATACAAATTAAAGTACCCAAAATCCTTGAACAGAGAAAAACGCTAATCATGTGAGGAGTGTGATATGTCCAAAATATAAAATGACCATCAAACCATATCAATAAACCAGCAACATAGACCAGCATCGCTAGTTTTGAAGGCAGAGTGATAAACATTAATCATTTTTTTTTCACAAGAGAAAAAATGTTGTTTTGAATATATTATATGAAGTAAAACAGTCCATGAGGTCATTACATTTTCACATCTGAAGATTGGAACCCAAATATCCATCCAGAAAAGTGGAAGTCCCACCCCAGACAATGATAGAAAAATACCCCATGTCACATACGGGGACATGATATAAAACCCAGTAACGGTCCACATGGAGATTATCGACAATCTGAGAAAGCATCCAAATATGCCCGAGGCATCTATAAGAAAGTGAAATAGCAGTATGTAGAATAGTAAAGCAACAGATAGAGTACCGACGTCCATTGTTCCAAATAAAAATTAAAGTACCCAAAATCCTTGAACAGAGGAAAACGCTAATCATGTGAGAGATGTTAGTAACCATCTGTTGCATCCGAGATGTAAGGTTCAGGCTCGCTTGTTTCCATTAGTAGCCCGCTACGGCATCCACCCTATTCATAGCAAAAAGGTCCTGTACTAGATATACAGAGAAAGAGTATAATACGTAGACCATATAAACATGGCTCTGTATTTCAAAAAACAGGTTTAAAATAGAAACAGGGAAACATTTTTTTTTCCAATTGTTATGAACATAATTCGACCATGAAATATTAATATAATAAACCACCCCGCAGTGCTTCGACTATAAACAATCATATAAACATGGCTCTGTATTTCAAAAAACAGGTTTAAAATAGAAACAGGGCAACATTTTTTTTTTCTAAGTAAAGTTAATCTATTAACGGTGGGAATAAAATTACAGCATGACCGAAGTCAAAAACATTGCCCAGACTCATGGCAAATTTGTCATCAAAAAATCAAAAAATTAAGAAGATTGTCCTCATACGGGGAAACCAGTCTTGAACGTTTACATAATTCAAAAATATTACAGAGGTCCAGCACAGTAATATAATCTAAAAGTAGCCCAATTAAGTGGGCCGCGAAGTAAGAAAAACAAATTAACCAAACTACTCCTTCGGCTCCTCGATGATTCAGAACCATCCTTCTAAAGGTCCGGGATCGCTAGGTGCTACCTCCACAGTCATGCCACCGCTCCCCTACTGAAGGCCTGAATGCTAGCTGGCTTTTACGACTCATTCATGGGACCCAGTGCATTGTTCTTCCATCTGGGCCTCCTCTCGGAAAACCACAGTAATTGTCGCTGTGATGCGTGGGCGGTTCAGAGAGAAATTAAAGGAAAAATGCGCAGTGCACGTCGTGGGAGAAAGTGAAGTGCTTGGGAAATGTGGAGCAGGGGAGCCCATACGGTGGCCAGATCCTACAACCCGACCCCGCCCACTTCTAGTATCTGGATAGCGACCTACGTGATAATCTTTGGGTGGGAAGACAACTTAGTTGAGGGGCTGAGGGAGCGCGCGGGGTTGGTGCTCCCCCTGCGCAACGCATCCTTTGGCGTAGGCGAGGCATGGGTGCGATCTCAACGGTGGGCACAAGAGAGGCAGCAGAATTCAAATGAGAGAAGATAGGGAAGATAGACAAGGACCGGACCGAGAGAAATGCAGATATGCAGCAAGGTCTAGCGACGATTCGGTGGCCACTTCTCCTTCTCGTCACAGTGAGCAGGCAGTGTAACCCAGCAACCGACTCGTCTGAAAAACCATAGCGAAATGCCATTTTATCAATGCAATGCAATCGAAGGACACTCGTCATAATTAATCTCTGATCATTCATGAGAGCCGAAGGCCGGATCATATTGGAGCATGCAGAATCGCTAATGGGAGTGGAGGTCCGATCTTGAACAGTGTTAAAATTTAATGCGATTTGATGTGAAAACCTTGGAACTTAATTGAACAGCGTTAAATCTTAATGCGATTGATATGAAATCGCCACATCCATGTCCCATCGCCTTAAACGCCATCGAATGCACCCGCAGCCGGGAGCAGGGCAAGTTTTAATTGAGGACACGTGGCAGAAATTGATTGGAGCGGATCTTTGTTTGGGCCGCTCGCGTAGTGGAAATCCGGACCCGAAAAATATTAGGGCGAATTTGATAAGAAATTCGCGTCACAACTCTCCCTCCATACGCCAGCCCAACTTCGGACCCGAAAAAGATTAGGGCGGAATTCATTTGGTTTTCGCGTCACAAAATTGGCCGACGTCAGCAGGCTATTTTGGAACGTGAATTTGGTTTGAATTATGGTTATCGCCGTTTGAAGTCCGATGGGCTCGACTTAAGAACAATTTTGTTTGATCCCATCTTATAAAATTTGTGTTGGTTTTCTTTCATAATACACATATTTATAATAAATCATGGGAATACCACACTAAACATGTGGAAAAGTTATATAAATTATTGAGAACAATCATTTTAATTTTGAGATAATTGCGCAAAAGATGCAAGGAAAATTTAGTACATGACGCTCTTTCTAAAATAAGAAGAGGCCTCAAATTTATATCCAATTACATTTTCTATTCCTAGGTGGCTAAGCTTGCCATAATGGAAAAATGACAATAGTACTAAACAAAAACTAAAATTGATATAGGATGGGATGAACTCTATGGAGCATTGGGAGTGAAAGAGAGAGATATAATTTGGTGCAAATGTAGAATATTTTTATGCACGCAAGCATATTTGAATACAAAAATATTAAGGGAGTCCCATGTCTCTACGATGGTAGGACGCGGGGTTCCTTAAAACATCTCAAAGGATCAAAAAAATATTTTTTGGAAGGAATGAAGAAAGATATTCAAAATTTTGTAAGAGAAGGTCAAGTTTGCATAATAAATAAAAGATAGATAGTAAAATCTCTATAGTTACTTCAACCATTCCACATACATATTCAAAGACTAGAAGATATATCAATAGACTTTATTAAATTCTTGAAGATATAAAAGTAAGTATTACATTTTTGTGGTCATTTATATAGACAAATTTTGTAGATTTGTTTTGTAGAGCTCAAAGTACATAAACAATAAGCCAAGTGAGAAGTGTCCAGTGAAATAAATTGGTAGTCTTCATGGTTTTCCTAGAGTAATAGTAACAAGAAACTTTTGAAATAATTATTTAATATGAGTGGAGAAACACCCCAAATGCCATAGTTCTACATATCAAACACGATCAAATGGTCAAACAAAAATAGTTAACAAATGTTTTTTAAGGTTATCTACAATGTTACTCTTTAGAAAATAAATCTTAATGGATGAAGTGGGTTTGTCAAGGAAGAATGGTAATATGATACTACCTATCACACATCTATAAAATTTCCCCATTTAAGACCCTTTATGGATATCCAACTCCTAGTATCTCATACTTTTTGCAAGATAAGTCCAAAGTATAGGAAACGAGTCACATATGGAAAATACTAAAGAAAATTTGAAAATTATTATGGAAAACCTTCAAATGACATGAAACATGATAAAACAACAAAGGGAACAACATTGAAGTGAAGGATAATTTGAGGGTAATTGGGTATTTTTTAGATTATAGCATTATAAGCAATCTTCATTCAAGAAAAAAGAAGAATAAAGAATTAGCTCAAAAATGTTATGGCCCTAAATAATTATTCATAGGATTACCTGATGGTATAGAAGTTATATTTTCCTTCTTCTTGCATTCATAAGGTTTTTCATGTATCTTTCCTAAAAAAGGTTTTGGAGAAAAAATATGCAATGTAAATAGAACTTCCAAAATTAGATGAAGAATGAAAATTGATTCTTCAACCACAAAAAGTTATAGATAAAAATTTTGTATCTCTTTGACACATAACCATTATGAAGTACACAATCAAGTGGAATAATATTCCTCTAGAAGAAGGTACATGGTAAAATGATCAATTCGTGATGAAATACCCACGGCTAAAGGTTTAGTTTGAAGTTTTGACAAAGGTTTTGTTATATGTTTTATATAACGCGCGGCGGGAATAGTTTTATTGTTTATTAAGGTCCCACGGTGATCAAATTTGAAGGGCAGGTCAATTTCAATTAGAATGGCATATATCTATGTTGCCCTTCCATAATGAAAGACTTTAAAAAAAATAATTTCAATTGACCACAATAGAGTATTTTGTTTCATTTTCGAGGAAAGACAAAACCATCAATATTTATATTAATAAAAAGTACATTACATATACAACAATGAAGAAGGCTCCATCTTTCATTGCTTAAATATCATTGGCAATGTCAACATAAGTCTTGAAGACACTATTATAAGAGTTTGGATACATACTACAGGATATAGGAATTCTTGTGTGTGATTGTATAATGCAATTTTGACTTTGTCTCACTGAGGAGCGGCGGCATGGAGGGTAAGTTTTCTTATAGAAATTTTTTATTATTATTTTGACGTTGTTTATAGATATGAATACAACAATGAAATTATGAGCATGGTGGACAATTAGTCGAAGCTCATGATGCCGAGCCATGATGATGTAGGGTTTGGAATTTAACATTTTCCTGTTAAAGACGGAAATAGTCAAAATCACTAACAACTTAGTATGCCATAATTAATAATCATTGCTGTTCACTTTTGTTAATAGGTTTATGTCCTACGATGATCTCTCTTCTGGAGATTTACTTGTATTGAAGATCACTATTCTAGGAATAAGGAGTTATTTTCTCCAAAAATAACCCTAGCCAAACATTGACAATGCATCGAGGATATCTTTACATGCTTCGTAAGTACATATCATTTTTCTGCCTTCTAAATCATGTCTTGGAAGTGGTTGTTTTGCTGGAAATTATTCTTGATTGGTTTCATACCAAAGTATTTTTCACATTTTCAACATCCAATACATGAAAAAGATAGTTTAAAACTTATTAAATATTTGAAATTTTACAAGAATTGTTTGGCACACTTTGAATATGAATTTTGAAGTCAAGTGCATGATGTTGTATGAGATCAAGTGTCATTTTGAATACAAATGTTTCACAGAGAATTCTCAACATGCTACCTATGATGAGTTAAATGACAATATTGCATCAAACTATTTCCATAATAAAAGTGCACCTCGGTCTTAAGGGCGGAACAACTACAAATATTTGTAGATCTATGAAAACACACTGATCAAATGTATTCCTGAGGCCAATGCGTATGAAAAATGAAAAGGAGGTTTTGCAACCAAAAATACCTTAGGCAACTTATTCAATTAGATACACCAAACCATCGGCAGGGAAAACCAACCTACTCAAAAGGCAAGTCTTTACCTCTTTTGACAAAATTTTGAGTTCGAAACAAGGGCCTTTATTGTCTTGTCGATTCCCTAGTAATTTGAACGGGGTTTGCACGTGTTTGTAACAACATAAACAAAAATTTCATTTCAAATTATTTTCCACAAATTTAAGATACGGCCATTGTCGAGTTTTGTATTTTCCTATGAGCTCATAAAGTTTGACAAAAGAACCAAATTTTTTAATACTTGATAGCAATTTTTTCACTCAAAAATTATGTTAGACTCAATAATCCCAACTCAAAATAGAAAACAAACACTGTAAGACCCTACAAAAATGAATATAGATAGTCTTAATCCCGGTACTATCGACAAAAAGTTACCTTTACACCCTCACTTATTAAACCTTGTCTTTGTTGAATTTTAACTTCAATTGCGACAGCAGGAAAGGACGGATGCAACAACATTTTTTTTTTGGAGGTTGCTTGAACGCCATCCGGAAATATAGTCACGGGTAACAAATATGTTTCCTTTCACCTTTGAGTTTTTTTAAATTATGCCTACCAAATCTAAGACATTTAAGAGAGGAATTAATACAATGTTAAAAAGAAAACCGGAGCACACATCTACAAATTACCTCTTAGCTATTTTGTCACACCATCATTAACTATTTTCGGAGAACCATGCTTTCTCTCCAAGACAAAATTTTTCCCTTTGCCCAAAGGGGTGACTCCAACAAGATCCAACAATTTTGTTCACTACACTTTGCAAGACAAATTGACAATGCTTTCGGTAAGTGTGTAGTTGAATGCCCGGACCATATGCTAAAACAACCCTCCATGAAAAATTAAAATAACACATTAAAATCGAATATAAGTGGACAAGGAAAGGTCCACCGCAATTGAGTTTGACATGTCGGTGACCTTCCTTTAAACATAATTTTCTCTGACCTGCAATTTTTTTGTCTTCCGAGCCATCTTGTTGAAGTACAACTCCTTTCACATAGCGACGTAAAAAAGCCCGAAGTCTGCCCCAGAGGTCTTTGGTCGGCTAATGGGTGTGACTCTGTCGACATTACCGTTAAGAACCCCATTCTTTCGATGTAGTCTTCTCTGATTTCCTTTCCTAGGGTTTATTTGTCAATTTCATAGAAATTCATAAATAAACACATATCCACAAGTTTCACAATTATATACCCGACTTATATATTTGGTTCTGATCTTACGGACTAAGGTTATAACCCATCGAGATTTTATATTAATACGACGCCTTTTCGAATAAAAAACAACCAAAAACCCATTTGGCTCCAGGGCCCACATCTCTGCAAAGACGATCACTCCAATCAATTTCACGCACCGTACCTTGGTTATCGTCGAGTGCACCTCGTTATCGTTCGCACATCTGGTGGCGACCCGCTTTGTCTAGTGGCGGGTTTCTCGGATCAACGGCTCTTGCCAATATCGCTTGACATCCTGAGTACGAATGATAAAAGTGCGATGATGCGGTTTAAACGAAAAGCCGATTTTCAGGGTCCACTTCGCCATGTGTCCCCGCAATGCCGGAATGGGATGGCTTCGATTTGGGAAATACGCCTACTCACTTAAAAGCGAGCAGAATATGGAGCAGCTCTGCCTTTTGGGAATCCGCTCGTGGTTGGCTAGGTGACTTAATTTCCTTTGTGCCTTATCAATTATAGGCTTAAATGATCAATAGGATTGATTAATGTCACTTTAGGAATGTATGCAATAGTAGAGAAACATTATAATTTCATGGTTTTGTTGTTGCGGTAATTTTTTACTAGACTTAGCTACAAATCAGCCATTCTATAACCCGGTCGCCTATTCCTTGATTATATTTATCGTCACGTAGGCTTCGAGGTGTCACTTAAGGAAAAAGCAGGAGATGGTTGAATTCCAAACCTCATCCACATCATTCATGCTCTCTACGAAGTACGAGCAAAAATCTCCAGTGGTTATGCACGTGGAGGGAATCAAAATAAGAGGTAGACTTCTGCAGGACAAGGAATGCATACGGATGTCTTCAAGCACGATGCGAGGCCTCCACGAGGGTCCTAATTTGATTTTTAATTGAAAAATACGCTTATCTATTTCCTCAGGGTAGTTATGTATTCCTCTTATAAAAATAACTGGAACTAAGAGATAGTTAGCTAGATTGATGTTTTGTTGTTAGATCTCAAAGACGTAATACTCTTGTTTTTGAAGTATTTTTCCTTTAATGAAAAGAAGAGAAACTTTATTGCATTATTTGAGGCAATCTTGAGGAGATTTGTATGCTAATGCGGTGGTAGGGGAGCCCCCTCTTGCCCAGAAACTCGTGCATGTTGTTTAGATAAGTAAATTTAGCCTTGCTTCATTCCTAGTTTAAGTAATTTTACGAACTTTATGTTGTACTCACTTGCATCGAGATGCTACAACCGATCTTGTTCTTATGAATTGTTCCAAAATATCACTAACATTGTATGAGATATAGGTAGCAGCAGTATTTTAGGGATTACTTGCATTTTTCTAAACTTTATGTTTTATGCTTACTCACATCAAATGTTATAGCAGGTCTTATTCCTATGAATTGTTCCAAAATATCACTAACTCTTGAATGAGATATAGGTTGTAGTATTTTAAAGATTAGTTGCATTTTAGTTGGTGTAATACTCTAGGAGGTTAATGGCACTCTAGTTAGGTTTTGTTCATTGTATTTCAAGTTTGAGTGATTGCATTCTAGTTTAATTTCTATCCATTGTATTTCAAGTTTTGTTAGTTAGTTGTACTCTGGCCTAAATTAAATTAGACTTAACGGCCTTCATTATTTACAAATGTTTGCTCTTGTTCTTAATTTATATTAATACATCATTATTATAGGAACAAGAATTGGTAATGTCATTTTGAAGTCTTGATTGTTACGAAAATTTCTCATGATTTCACAAAGCCCTTTTTAAACTATTCAAAAAGATTTTCTAACACTTGAATGAGGTTTAACGTTGGTATTTTGAGATTGCAAAATGAATTAATTTTAGTGTCACAAGTTAATTTTGAGAGTAGGATTCCTTACTATGTTTAGGATAATCTCTTCTAAATGTGTTCCAACAAATTTCTAACCATGGATGAGATTTCCTCTGTGATATTGTAAGTTGTTGTTGCTTAGAAGAATCTCATTGCACTAAACTTATCCTTTTCTCAAGTTGTTCCAACATTCTTCTAATGTGATGAATTGGAATGAGTTCATGTTATGAGTTATTTTCCTTGTCAAGTTTTGCAATCTGTTATGAGTTATTTTCCTTGTCAAGTTTTGCAATTTGTGAAGAGTTATTTTCCTTGTCAAGTTTTGTAATCGGTGGACTAGCATTTTTAAATTTCTTAGGGTTTGTCACATAGTCTAGGGTAGATTTTTGCTCTGTTTTTAGTGTGACCAATAACTTCTTTGCCAACAACGTAGTTCCTTTCCTCTTAGCATAAAAACACAAAACCAAAAACACTAGAAAAGCACTAAACAACAGTAGGAAGAAGATACCTAGGCACATGGTGCACTTCACTTAAATAGTTTACTAGCCCTGGGTTGAAAATTTATGACATCGATTTGGGAACACTAAATTGAGCGGACAGAGAAAAGCCAAAGTACAGCTGAAAATGCATTATCAGTCTGAGAGTATCACCATCAAAGCTATAATTTTAAGATAACAATTTGTCTACAATTGAAACTATAATTTTAAAATAGATACACCTAGTGATATAGACACTAGTAAGAGTAGAGGTTAGGAAATTATAATAAGAATTATTACAAGATATCACTCACGGTGAAGTTGATTGTTCATTGTCTATTGTAACTATAATTTTAAAGAAGACACACTTAGTGATATAGACAACACCAAGTGAGAGCGAGAGGTTATGAAATTATAATGAGAATTATTCAAGATATCATATTACTCATAGTACAATTAGGTGTTTATTGTTTGAGGTATGTCTTTTTATTATTTATAAACACAATAAAACATATTATGAGGGACGGTGATGAAATTGACAACGAGTCTCATAACGAGCCATAATGGGCACATCCCCTAGAAAGATAGACTGCGAATGAAGAAAGAAAGGAAAAGCAAAGTGATTACTTACGGGATCATAAGCTTCACCGAAGAACAAGGTCCAGACGACCTCTTGTAACCCTAAAGAAACACCTCTCTCTTGCAAGACGAATAGCTACATCTTTCATATATGGCAGTCTAGCAAATTTACGAGCTCATCTTGAAAAAGGAATGATCAAATACAACTATCTCATCAAGTCTATTAAATAGATTTGGCCTAAAATGTCTTCTAACCCATAAAAATATTCAAAGGCATTTCAAAACCTTTATGATAACTTCGTGATAAAATTATATGAAAAATATGCATACACGAGAGTCCGGAGAATGAAACGGCGGGTGTATTGGCGAGTTCTTAGAAATTGTAGCAACTAAGCGCCAGTGTATTGGCGATTGCGGAAATGCGGCTACTAAAACGACGAATGCAGCCGACGGTTGTAGGTGTGTGTTAGTTATTCTTGGTATTTTTCATGGAGATTCCATGGAAATATACCGAAGCCGGTGGTATGTCAAACTTAGAAGGTAACGAGAGGCTTGTGGCCAGATTTAGATTACACAAGTAACGAGGTGTCATGCCTAGATAAGAAGTGTTGACGAAAAAAAATTGATCTCTTTCATAAGAAGGCCTATCGGCCTAAATATCTAGGACATGTGGCACTCCACAGTAAAGACACATGGTGTGTGGATTTGAGTTTTTCGGGTGGTCGAAGTGGGCCGAAAATAGGTGAAATGTGGCACCACTCGAGAGATTGACATGTGCCAATTGGTACAAGTGGTAGAAAATTGGCATGCTCAAACAACGAGGTGATGCGGGAATGACATGAGGAGAAAATATTAGAAAAGCCCCAAATACGGGAGAACCTAAAGCTCATCACCAACTTTGAGATTGACAACTTTACATGATGTAAACTATGAAATCGTAAATGGAGAAATCATAGTAACAATAAAGTAACCTATGTAACAATAAAGTAGGATTCATCCTGAGGTGGTAATGGGAGAAATATCACTGGTAAAATGATAGGAAACATGCGAGTTGCTTACAATCAAATAGATGAAACAACACATACGAAAACCTAGATAATAATCATGAACGAGCTTAATATTGAATTATGAACTATAAAGCAACTTACAAAATGTGACATTACGAACCTGGTCAAGTGCACAAGCAAAAATATCACGGACATGACCCTGGTTGACAAGTTGTATTGCTCATGATGCGAGAGGATTTGTACTTGCATTCTTCAAGTCAATCAAAATCCATCATTATCTATACAATAAATACAAGTAATTGATGTAGTATTTTTTACTCTAAGATGCATTCTTATGATAATGTTAGAACATATGTTGAAAATGTAAAAACATGCTGAATAAGCTCCTCTTCATTTCAAGAACAATTTATTGGAGTCGCATGAACTTGGAGCAAACCTCACGATCTAAAAGAGTAGCAACTAAGTCAACGATGACTTTTTTGTTGCTACCTTTGGATCGGGGAGTTGCTTAAGGAATTAAATCACTCTAATAAATTTTTCTCTACTAAACGAGGGCCAACCACGTGAAGGTGGAATCTCTTATGGCCCCTCCCACCCCCCTCACATCACTCTCAGTTCCCAAATAGCCAATCTATATTTCATTTTTTACTTTCATGAGCATAAAAAAAATATTTAATAACTAATAAAAAAACAATTCAGCAAAAAAAGTACGCAAGGAAACATTGAAATTAATGCTTGACATAAAAATAGTATGATAAATGAGTTTTTTATATAACGCAAAAAAACGTTCCAAGTAAGGTAGCGTTTGCCTTATAATAATACAATATTTGACATTATCAAATTTTCCTTTTTCTTTTTCTTCTTCCTATTTCTAAAGCTCCTAATTACATCATCAATATCATCGTCCTCTTGCTCTTGTTTAGGTGCCTTTCGACCACCTTGCTGTGACTAGTTGCATAGTCATGATGTACAGTCTCATCCGGAATTGACGAGGCATCGCCTACAAAAAATAGATAATATTAAATTTTAATTGTCGATTTTTAAATATCATTGAACTAGTTCGGTAATATTAATAAAAAAAAAAATTGCAATGATATTATTTACAATTACTTTTGATTGTGATCGTTAGGACGGTTTCCTGTCTTTCTCTCTGGTGGTAAGATCCTCGAAAACATTCTCTTTGTCATTTAAACAAAAACGTTATAAGGACAACCATAAAGGTATAATTAGAAAAATTGTAAGTGAAAATTAATTAGCGTCGGCCCTCACTAATAATGCATTGTAATGATCCCCACTACAATGATCGAGGTTGCATGTGAGGATCATCTATACGGCTCTAAAACTAGGTTATTTGCCTCATCGGTAGTCTTTGCTCCCCAGTTTAAACAAAGTTGTTAGACATTAAATTTATGGACGAAAACAAACATATTGAAAGGTTAATGTTTTACCTTATCGAACGTCTGGATCTTGGGACTGCCCAAGCTTTTGCGGCAATTCAACTAGGCTTGATAGCCAAAATGGAAAGCGATATTTTTATCTTCCTACGTATTTTTACGTTTCAAAAGTCATCACCCTACATTATATGATTGTGTATTTCTAATCATATTTGATAGGATTACAAAAAATTTGGGAAGGCGATACAATTAATTATACGTTGTTTAGCTACTTAATTACAATTCTTAAGCTAATTTCAAGTAGCCGCCCTGGCTAACAGCGGTAAGCCCTTTTTCAATCCTAGCTTTGGTTGCCTTGAGGTGTTAGGAAAACTAGCATCGAAAAGATTGAGGTCGGTCTTGACACTTAGCACACTTTTATTTTAGACATATAGAAAATTAAAGCTATTGAATTAAAGTTGTAATTTACCTTAACGAGGTCCGATTGGCATTTTTCCATGCTTTCTTTTCCCTTTTCTCTTTTTCGTCATGGATAGTGCTCTCCACTCACTCTCTATAAATTGAGGATATCGTATCTAGGTTAAATTTCAATTGAATCCTATAAGTGTCCCTAGTATATTTCAAATATTTGTCGGCTACCGAATACCATTACTGTCAAATGTGCCAACCCCAAAAGAGGGCTTCTATATAATCTGAAGTTCTTTTCGGGTTAGGTACGGGAATTCCACCCATGCGTCGTAGTTGGGCCAAAAATTACCAACGCATGGCTCTCCCGAAAACCTATATAACTCATTGTTTCCTACCACGGAAAAAAAAATATGTTATCATTGGGGCACAAAATAAAAATCATGATAAATATATTTAGATAGAGTACATGAAATAGTTAAAATATTAAAGAATTTGCAGGAGTTGTACATGATTTATGGGGAAAACCTTCATCATTGCTACACCAAACAACATGCCATTAATGGTCCTTGTGGGTAGAACGTGTAGTTCCGAAACGCAATAATGTAGTTGGCCATATCGACCTCATCATTGCCAACACGTTAGGCGGTTCGGTGGGTGTCTAGCAGAGGTGTGTTTCTTGGTAAGCACCTAAAGGAGTAGAAGGTGTACGAGAGGGTTGTTGGGCAATCTCTTGCCCTTGTGTCCCACCACCATAACACCGGGTTTAGCAAGTGCCAGAAAAATGCTACATAAAAAAAGAAATTTTTGTTAGTTTAGTCAATGTAAAAATTAAAAATCAAACTATCACAATTCATCTCATGTAGAACAAAAAAAATATCCTTTTCACTTTTATTATTACGATATTTGTCATTGGATCATAAGTTTGTTTTATCCTCTCTTGTTTTAGGTGTTTGAGGTGCGTCTATCAAAGTATTAAATTTCAACCTTGCTTCTCGTGCCCTTTTTCGCAACGAAGTCTTTGGAGATAGGGATGAAAAAAGCTCTTCCTCATAGAGAGAATCATCGGGCGTACCATGGCTACATGTCTGCATATTGAGAAAAAAATTAATATTATTTCAATTATGTAAATAACTAAAATACACAGAAGATAGAGCCATGCGGCACTTTATGTTCTATTACGTTTGGTCTCTTTCCGCGATCGTCCCATCTCGGGGTTGTTCTGTACTTTGCCCTGATGATCCTACTTCATTGAAATAAAATTATAAATGTAAAAACTTGAAAACAACATATAACTTGAAAACAAAATTAAAACTAAAATAATTTCTAATAAGACACACCGAAAACGAGTTAGAGTTTCAAAATATGCCTTGCATTGAATTCGGTCCTGGAAACATGTCATTGCACATTAGGAGGCACCCAAACAAAGAGACGAGTTGACAATGAAGACCTTCTTGAATATATTTTTGGAGAAACTTCTAGTAAACTTGTTGTGAAGACCTTGAGGACATTTTTCGAGCAAGATTTTTGAAGTTGATGGTATAGCATTGTTGGAACGATCTTGAAGGGCCTTGAAGTGAAGCTTTTGGAGCAAGCTGACAGAAAAATCCTTAGAGCATTTAAGTAAGGCACTTTCTATCTTCCATCACCTTTTTTTCCTTTCAATATCCTTTAAACAATTTTGTTGATATTTAATGTTTGAAATCACGTTATAATTCCTTGATTATATGTGTTTGGGGACTTTCCCTTTGAAATTACCCAAAAATACCACAGCAATTTTATCTTCAAGATGCATGTCGACCCTATTGTTCAATATTTTAATTGATAGTAGTAAACATAGAGAGCTAGGGGCTCTTGTCATAGCCTTTGGTTGGGCCATTAGATCCCCTAACATCTACTAGGGAGAACCCCCCTTGAGTTGGAGGAGAGCTGGCAGAAGTGAAAAGGAGTTGGTGATGTGACAATGGGGCTATTGAATTACACATGGTATCACACTTTAGCTTTAGGACTTTATCTTGAGATGTGCGAGATTTTGCTATATCAATTCTCAAATTGTTTACAACACTATTTTTTAAGAACTAATAAGAAGTGATGTTGAGGGGTTTTTGGGTATAAGAAAAAAATACCATTTAAAAACTATGGTTCTCGGTCCTTGAAATTCCTTACCTAGGCCTAGGGCACACAGAATAATTTCACACTAAACCATACAGAGCAAAATTAATTTAACGGATCCATAAAGTAATAATAATAATAATTCCTAATTTCCTATTGTATGATGTAATGCAAATTATTCAAACATGAAGCAATGAAGACATATAATGTATACCGGAATTTCAAGATTGATGAACCAATACAAGAAGTTAGAAACTACAACTTTGATTCAATACTCTTGTGTCCTAACTCCGAGGAAGGAATCTAGTTTGTAGTACGGAGAACATCTGCAAGTATTATTATCGATTCTTAATTGACGACATGTGACTAAAGGTCATCTACCTCATCAATTCCTTCCCATTTCTGACTTTTATGTTATATTCATATAAAAGTGTCAAATTTCTCTCAAAGTAAGAAACCACGAGGAAGAAAATAAAAATAGTTTGAGATATGGTTGAGAAATGGTCATTTATTTCTTGAAAGGATCTTCAAAATTTCTTTGGTTGTTTTCATCTCAAGAAACAAAAAATGACCTAAGAATCTATCGTGATGTAATATAAGAAACAACATGGTGCAATGGCCATTTTCAAAGCCAAATGATGTCCATTGAGGACATGGCCTTTATTTAGTTCCTATTTCATAGGAGTTTTAGGTAGAAATGGAACTTTGTTGTACCATTTCGAGTAGTAAAAGGGAAAACCTTCTTTTTCCATGGGAAATAATTTACCTTTCCTTTTTAGAGATAATCTAAATCACAAAAAATATGAACTATACTACACACATTCTTGGATAATGTGAAAGTGGAAAAGGAATACCCTACAAAAGTGATGCACACATGTACATTTGAACACTAATAGATTTTTGTAGTTGAAATACGATGCTTGTTTTCATTTAAATGTAGGGTTTTTAAAGTAGGGAGAAATAATGAGTTTTTAACCAATTTAATAAGCGTTTATTTGGGAAAAATTTAAATCTTTTATTGGGTGATGAAGATAATAGAGGGTATTGAATCTTGATTCTTGACATTGTGTTTAACTTGAATAACTCAAATGATTATAAATATCATTGGATGAGTTCTTATTTTCGGGTATGTCACTCAAAAATCTTATGTCAAAGCATTGTATGATGGCTAGGACTTGCTTGTTTCCCTTTCTTAGTTCCAATGCAAAAAATATATTAATATATTGGAGCCGAATGATAACTACAATTGTTTGCTCTGCCAGGTATGTGAGCCCAGTTATGAAAATTTTTCTCAAGTGGAAGTTTGTGGTTATTGATCGTGTACGCAATTCCATTGCCTATTCTAAAGGCTGCTCGGGCCATATTTAGTTTTTACGTATCTCTTGTAAGTAGGTAATAAATTATAAATGAGCCAACCACAATCATAGATTTTGTAACCATTCGGTTTCCATGGATAGTATTAAGTGATATTAACCCTATATATCGGTGACCTATATCTATATGAGAATGATCTCAACATTGACCTTGATATGGGTACGTATGATGTGACCTTTGGTATGTCATCGGAGAAAATCCCCAAATATCGAAAATCCCCAAATGCGAGAACTAAAGCTCATCACTTTCGATGCGGGTACTACCCTTGTGATAAAGTTGATGACTTTTGATCTCCCATTCTCTACCACTTTGCACTTCACCTTCAATATAGATCGGACAAGGGCAATTCGTTACTAGGTGTTGAGATGGATAGGTTTGTCGGCCAAAATCCATAGCTTAAACTTGATAAGGCGAGTGGAGTGAAATTCATGCAAGCACAAACACATCTTACATCCTCTTTGAAACTCATCCGAAAGAACATTGGAATACATATAGAGAGAACCCTATAGCCTAACACAATCTTGATGGAATTGACCAAAAAACCCAAATAGAAGTCAACCCTACTATAGGAGGAAGGGCACAACGTGGGGGAACTTGCCATTTTTGCAAGAGTTGAGGGCGAACGTTGTTCTTACCAGAGCGAGGGCCAATGCGGGACGAATGCAATGCACGAATAGACGGATGCGTGGAGAATGCGGGGTCGAATGTTGTTCTGCGAAGGCCGGGGGTGAATCTTTGTTCTACAGAGCTCGGGGCGAATGCTGGGGGCGAATGCGTTGCGGGGGCTCGGGGCGAATGTTGAGGGCGAATCTTTGTTATGTAAGAGGGGCGGGGGTGAATGTAAGGGTGAATGCTATTCTACGAGAGCTAAGGGCGAATGCGCAAGGGCGAATGATGTTCTGCAAGAGCTCGGCGGGGAGTCGAATGTTGTTACTGCGGCACAAACACATCTTACACATCCTCTTTGAAACTCATCAGAAAGAACATTGGAATACATATAGAGAACCACATGGCCTAACACGATCGATGGAATTGACCAAAAAAACCCAAATAGAGTCAACCCTACTATAGGAGGAAGGGGCTGCAGTAAAAACTTACCATTTTGCAAGAGTTGAGGGCGAATGTTGTTCTACAAGGGCGAGGGCCATTGAGGAAGAATGCTATTCTACAAGAGATAAGGACGAATGCGGTGGAGAATGCGGTCGAATTTCGTCTCTCCATGAGGGCGAGGTGAATGTTCTCTCTGAGAGCTCGGGCGAATGCGGGGCAAATGCTGTTAACGAGAGCTCGGGGCGAATGTTGAGGGCGAATGCGTTACGTAAAGAGTAGAGGTGAATGCTAAGGGTGAATGCTATTCTACGGAGGCTAGGCGAATGCTAAGGGCGAATGATGTTACGGGGAAGCTCGGCGGGGTCGAGATAGCATTGCGAGAGCGGAGGGTGAATGCGCGCGTGATATCATAGTTTTTAATAAAATAAATTTTATTTAGTGTGCATACAAGTGTCGTATTTTTATGTCGCGCACATATAAGTGTCGTTATACGCAGAAGCGAGCGGACAAGCGTCGCTATTTTGACGGATGCCTCCAAATGTCGCAATTGCGACACTTAGACATTTCGAGAGACGGCCCCGTCGGAATGGCGGCAACCTGTTTAGTTTCTCCATTGTGACGTCTTCCTCCAAACATCGCAATTGCGACACGTTGTCTAAGTTTCAGTATTGTGACACTTTTCTATAAACGTTGGTATAGCGACGGTTTCGGGCGGGATTGAAAAATTTTCGGAAATTTCGGGGCATAGTGTAGCAAATTGCGATGTCTTCCTCCAAATGTTGCAATTGAGACACTTTGTCTAAGTGTCGGTATTGCGACACTTTTCTCTAAATGTCGGTATAGTGAGTTTAGGCGGGATTGAAAAATTTTGGGAAATTTCCGACATTTGGTCAACGTCGAAACTAAGTGTCGGAATTTCCCCAAATGTACTAGTGCATCTATCTAGTATACTAGTCTAGGGACTTCGCCTGCATGCACATTGTGATCTAGGTGCACCTACATTCTTTGTCGCATCTAGCATCAATATATCAACCTACGTGATGTGCTTCCTACCATTTCGGGGGGATGGCTCTACATGAGTGGCTTCTACGACTCTGTCCTGCAGCATGGCTGAATTTCAACATCTTGTCATACAAATATGGGGATGGAAAAAATACCATGACTTTTTCTTGACATATTTTAATGCTATTAAGAGGAATCATAATGAAGAAGTTGTTGAAATCATTAAAAGATTCAATAAGCTCTTTAATAGTCTTCCAGTAAATTAAAACACCTCCTATGGGTGCAAAAGTGGTTTTTCTAGGAAGTTAAATCGAGACTTTGGATTCACCTTGAAGGAAAAATAATATATCCTATGCTAGACTAGATTTAAGCAAAATGCCCTGGAGATTTAGGAAAATTTATGTTCTAATGGAAATCTAAAACTAAAAAATAATCATGCGAATAAGAAAAAAGGAAAATAAGAGAGAATTTGGACCTTCAAATCACGAGAAAGACTCATAAGAATGGAAGGCTGGATGAGATGACCAAGGTTATCAAATTTATCTAAAACATTAGTGGAAATGGATTTGGAGAGCAAGAATCCACCTAGATAGATTCGGCGGGCACCAGCCATGAATTTTAATCCCAAGTTCGGGACAACTCATTTAAAAATTATGTAGAGGAGAAGAGGATCAAAGATTAGCTCCAACATCCTTTATACCTTGAAGATGAAGTTTGGGCTCTTGGGAAGAAACTTTAAAAGTTTCAAGAAAAACAATATTCCACCTCATCGGAGTAGGAAGAAGTTCAAGAGACATGTGACGATAATATTCATTTGGATCCTAAAGGATTTTTACGGATGAGGAAGAAATTGAAAATTATTATAGGAATTTTTAAAACCATGATGCATACGAATTGCATAAAAATATAGTCTCAAATCGAAAAGAGATCAAAAATTAGGACCGGAGTGAGGAGTAGTCTCACCGGAAGCCTCTCTGTAAAGTAGATGATAAGGGAAAGAAACCAATTTGGACTATTCCATTTTAGAATGGACAATCATCCAAAGGTTAAAAAGTCAAAGTAAATTGGGAGAAACAAAAAAATTAACCTACTCTAGGTCAAAAAAAGTTCGAAGATAAATCGGTAGAGGAAGAAAGTAAAACTGAGAAAAATGTGAACTCCTTTAATTTTGAATAGGATTTGGAGAAAATTAATATTAAATCCCATTGGTTGAACTAGAAAAGAAACCCTTATAGAAAGAAGGTTTAATATTTCATCGATTTATGTCAAGTGAAAGTTAATGTAGATAGAGTCAATTTGCAGAAAGAAATACTAGTGGTCATTGTTGGGTGCTAGTTTCATACATTTTTCCTACACTTATCTTCCTTATTTTCTCCTCATAACCATAACCAATGGGAGTATCTTTACCCCTTTTTACTACCTTTTACTCTAGCTTGTGTTGTTTCACCCTTGCTTTTGTTACTTTATGATTACGAATTATTATGATATGTCATACCTTTTTATGACCAATTGATGGTGAATGTTTGGAGAAGATCAATGGTTTTTGTGTTGTCTTTTCGGATGTCATTTATAGCACCAAAGGTCCCGAGAGCACAAAGTTCACGGGAGAAATTAAGAGGGTGTTGTTACGGAAAGCGATCTTTGTTACACCTTCTTTACATTACGGACTAGTTGGAAAACCTCTTGTTACACTCTTGCTATTACGGACTCATCAATGAACCGCTAATAATAGTTTTACCATTGACTAATCTAGTCAATAATTGTTGTTGATCTATCCTATGGTCGTTACACTACGGCTGATTCCATTACGATAGTTGTAGAACTTGTTTAAGCATTGTATTTTTGGGATAACATCGTAAGGGCGAGTTTTGATTGTAATATTTTATTTTATTTAGTCTGAACTTTATTAGGAAGTGGTTATACCTATATATGTGTTTTATTTCTATCCTTGTGAGAATAATAAGATTCTCATGGTAAGTCTATTCTTGGATTTTACGATGTAACCACTATATAGTTCTCGGCCCTAGAGGTCGAGAGGTTAGTGGAGAATAGCATTATTTTGGCTACGTAATTATGTTCGAGATTAATATAGATTATCTTGTTATTGAAATTACATACGTTATTCTATTTAGTTTCCATTAAAATTTGTTCTCTACCTACACCACACTGGGGAGGAAGGGCCCTCCTCTTTAGCATGGATTTTAGTTATTAAAGTTGTTGTGTGTATTTTAATTGTGTTTCAGTTTATGTATCAATAGAGTGTTGTTGCTATTGTTCAATGAGAATGTATCTTCTTCGATTTCAATACTTTATATCTTGTTACACATATGATACTAGAAACACCGGCTAGGTACTTGTTGTGTGGCGAAATGAACGGATCAATTGAAGTGTGATTTCAATCTTGGCAACTCCTTTTATTTCTAGCATTTACTTCAACAACAATTTATTTTCTTTAAGAATTGCTTCTGGATTTGGTGTATCGGCACGAATGGTGGAAACTATCATTGGAATAAACAAACGTCGTTGGATTGATAATTAAATTTGTGTTGTCCAGGTCATTTTAACTATGATTTATATAGCCCAACATTTTAGCGCCGTTAACGGGGATGGTAGTGACGTCCAATCAATTAGGTTGTTTCTTAAAGTAGAATTTCCTTGTGTTTTCATAGAGTGTATCCAACAAAAAAAATTTCGAGGCAATAAGACAAGAGGTAAGAACTTTGCGTAATGCTATAAAAAACTTGGGCCGAGGCTCACCACTATCTTTGCTAAGATGCTTAGGAGGTTGAATTTCTAAGCATTTTTTTTTTTTAGAGTGTCTCCGGTGACACAATTTTCGGGCAGTAAGACGAGAGGTAAGAATGTGCGCATCGCTGCAACAACGGCCAGGCTCACCAATGTTTTGTTGGGACACTTAGGAATTGACTTTTGGAGTGATTTTTTTTATGGTGATTTCAAATATATAGTTGTTGGCGAGCAAAGATGAGAGTTAAGAACACGCATCACTCTAACAAAATTGGGTGCGCTCAATGCTATAGAAATAGAGCACTTATAGGATGAATTGATATGCATAGGAACATGGTTGCCCGGTAGGACAACATCAACATCTACAAACACCCCCACTCTGCGACTATAGGAAAGACGGATCGTAAGAAGGAAAAAGAAGAGCGTAGATTTGGGAAGGAAAACATTCTTTGGAGATCTGATTTCAAGGGCTGAAAAGGAACAATCCACGTCATACGAGAGATAATAGGAAGACAACACCATTGAAAGAAGCTACCATATCAACACTTGGACCATCGGTGTCTTAGTGTCTGGACCTCACCATACTTCAAACAACATATCCACTACGATATCAAAACTCTAGATTCAAAATAATTAAAATTGTTGATCGGGATCTGAAAATTGAAGGACACGGAGAGACCGAGTGGGGATCATCGAGCTTGAGGAACAACGGTCGGTTGATCATGAATTGGATGATGGTAGTGATGTTAAATAGTTGATTCTTGAACAACTTTGATCCTTCTATTTTTCAATCTCCGGTGCACTCGAGGCAGTTCATCCCATCGAAGAATTAGTCATGGGGGACGAGAATGTCAAGATAGATGACTCTTTGTTACTTTTGAATTCCAAATGGTAGTAACATGATATGAGGCTCCTATGAAGAGTATCCCTTTATCATCCCTACCATCCTTTCGGGGGATGGTATAAAATATCTTGATACCTTTCTATTCGAATTGATATCTTGTGTAGAGGTTATGACTACACTTCGAGATGCCCGAGAAGTTGAAATTACTCCCTGCTACTTTGAAAGGAGCAACATTAAGATAGTTCATGAGATTGAGTGCGCATCATGATTCGAACATGGAATGAGGATAAGAGAGGCCTTCCTATTTAAGTATTAAGTTCTTGTGAATTAGGGATTTGAAGGACGGGGAATTTTCGGAATTGCACGAAGGAGGAGGAAAGCCACCGGAGAAGACTATTTGGAGCGATTCCACTACAATTTACAAAGGTCTAAGATTCGGTAACCCAGATCTAGAAATTCTAAAGCAAATATTCTTAAGAGGTTTAAAGATATGATTGTCTAGAACATACGAACACGATAGGAAAAGGAGACATATCACGAAAACGTTTGATGAGGTAATGAAGCTTTTCTGTGTAGCTCAAGAGGATCGGTCGAGGAGAGTTTCGGTCCATGACCCTTCATACAGAAACAAAGGCCCACAAGTGGAGGAGTACCGAATGAGATTGAGAACTTATTTGGGGATTTTAAAACGACCTCCTTAACTCTCTACTGCCCGGATGCTATGGTACAAGTCGAAGGGAAAAAGAAAAAGGTAGAAGTAGCCTTAGCAATATTCTATTCTTGATGCAAAAAGAAACATTTAGAAGATAATGTCGAATAAATAGTGTCCAGCACTGCCAAACATCTATGAGTTGTCTCACTCGACAAATCGATGTCACGAGTTACCCGAGAATGAAAAGCGGTACTTCCAAAGAATCGAGTGATGATGTTCAATATTCTTGTTTTATCGGATCAAAGAGACCATGGAAGCCATGACCTACGGGTATGCCTTCATATTTTTCTTCTTTTTATCCTTGGAATAATGTTTATAATAGTTGGAAATACCCATGGTAGTATCCTAATCCTTCCTCAACACAGTTCCTTCACCATGGAACAGAGTGGCCATCTCCTCCACAAATGCAATATCCTCCATGTAACCAATCCTTAGGGTTAGAACTAGAGAGGCAATGGCCAAGGTCTAGTACCCCCTCCAATATCAATGGAACAACAATAGTTACAAGCGCCTTCTATTCAAAATACTACACCTTCTATCGACCCCAATTACCTATGCAACCTAACCCCAATCCAAATAATAAGGATGCATAGAGCATGGATGCTATGGTTACCCTCCGGACTTATATTATTACTCCTATTGGACTTAATGAGGTTTGACGATGGAAAGTAATTAGATCTGAACATACCCACATTATTATAGAAGAAAACCACCCAAGAAGGATATGGACAATTTTGAGGTAGGCCATTACACATAACAGAAATGATACAACACCCGTTGTTACATTGTAACATCCATATCGGGAGGGTTTGTTGTTCCTACAAAATCCAATACGAGTAAGGTACATTTGTCTGACAGTAGTGGCTTCATTTGTGCTTGATAGAATCCCCCATACCTTCAATGATTAGCCGAGCGGGTAGGTCTTACAACCTAAATACGAATTCCTCGAGGAGGTGAAAATTTTTTATGCGCGGATTCATTATTACAAGCTCTTAAATAAGTGCCTATATGCTAAAGCAGTGAGGGTTCTATACGTCAAAAGACACGGAGGAAACCTAAATATCCTGCTACCTATCCATGTCATGGGAAAATTGTTTGATCTTATGATCGATCAACCTTTGTTGACTAAATATAATGACCAGGGGAACCCCACAGTGTTGTCCATATTGAAAATCATCACATTACCAATACTTTGATTGATGCGAAATTAGCTATTAATGTCATGACTAAAGACCTCTTCATATATTTAGGACTTCATGGACTTAGACCTACACCTACAATGCTTGAACTAGTAGATAGGTCCCATGTGTAGGAGCAAATGATTGAAGATGTGGTTATCAACGTGACTGGAACTATCGGTGACTTTCTCATTTTGACAAATCCAACACAGGAGGTCAACCTTATGTGGAAGGCCATGGCTAGCTACTTGTAGACACATATATTAGATGTAGGTCCAAATCTATGGTGATATCGGATGGACAAGCCACTCGGAACTGAACCTTTATACGAGAAAAACCTCATATGGACTGAGTAGTCACACAATTGGGACTAAATTTTTGAATTTGATCTTTCCATGCACCTCTTCTCACGCACAGAAAAACACAATTTCGGGGGGGATGAAATAGAGGACGATATCATTAATGGTTTTATCGATGATTAACTCCCTAATTTCCTCCATTAGATATTTGGGAGAAGAATATGAGGGAGATGATGTAATTATCGAACACTGAAAACAACTCCACTTACTACTCCCGACAATCCCATTGAAATTGAACTGGAAAATACTTAAAAATCAATCCTAACCCTAGCTATGCGAACAAAACATATTGTTGATACAAGTATTATAGAAATATAAAAAGGCTTGTTCCTTGGAACTATCACAGGTATGAAAGTAATTCGTCCTATCTATGCACTCACGCATTTACCTCGAAGAATATTTCAAACCCATCATACAACCTCATCATCGAATTAAGCCCACACTTAAGGAGATAGTAAAAGAAGAATTACGAAACTCCTTAATGCTAATTTCATGTACCCCATTTCGACGGTCGGTGGGTGTCTCCACTTGTCATCGTTACGAAGAATGGAGAAGGAAATGGAAGTCTGTGTCGACTATAGAGAACTTAACAAGGCCACTCAAAAATACCATTTTCTTTACCATTCATTGATCGGGTCTTGGACACTCTTTACGGAAAAAAAATCATTTCATTTATAGATGGGTTTAGTGGCTATAATCAAATACATATTTCTCCGAGAAGACCAAGATCGACCAAATTTATTTGAATGTGATTTTTTTCTGCAAGAAAGATATTTTTTCTCAATTTATGGATCACAGAAGAAATATTCCTAAAAGACAACCTTTACTTGTCCATGGGGTACATTTTCCTATAAGTCCTTTCCTTTGGTCTCTACAATGCACCAACAACCTTTCAAAGGGCAATATTAGATATTTTTTCTGATCTTTTGAATGATTGTCTTGAAATATTTATGGATGATTTTACACCCTACGGGATGCCTTTGAGATAGCAATAGATAACTTGGAAAAAAGTGTTGGAACATTGTGAAAAATCTAATGTTGATCTAAGCGAAGAAAAATGCCACATGATGATGATCGAGGAAATTGTGTTGGGACATTTCATTTCGGCGGATGGAATTAAGGGTAGATCTGCTGCCAAAAATTAGAAGTAATCTCAAAAATCCCGATCCCTAAGACTGCGAAGGTACGTAGTTTTTGGGACATGCAAGATACTATAGGAGGTTTATAGAAGAGAAATTTTCCAAAGATTTCATCACCTGTTTTCATGCCAGAAAGATGCGAAATTTTTGTGGATAGGGAAGTGTGAGCAAGCCTTTTTAAAGTTGAAGAAATATGTAATAGCGACTGTTTTACAAGGAATAAAGCAGGAATTGTCATTTCATATTGCTACGGATATACGACATAGGTACGTGGTTACTATTTTGGGGCATACAGAGGATAAGAAAACTTATGCCATTTATTACATACGTAGAGCTTAACTCGAGCGAGAACTCAACTACACTGTGCGGGAAGGAATTCTAGCGATTAGTGCATGCTATAAACAAATTTTGGCACTACATCACAGTACCAAGTATTTGTACACACGGCCATGATGTAATTCATTTTTAATGAACAAGCCTGTTACTAATGGTAGAGGTACATGATGGTTATTGTTACAAAAAATTTTATATTACTATTTTAGATAAACCCGGAAAAGATAATGTAGTTGGTGATTTCCTTTCTAGATTAACTATAAGTAGTGGTAGGCCCCCACTTAGCGAGGATTCTTTTCCGGATGAGTATCTTTTTCCATCTCTACTCACTCACCATGGTATGCTGATATAGCCAATTACCTTGCTACGAAGGGAAAATTCCCACCAATTTTCGTCCAAGGAAAAGAAGGAGGATTATACAATAGAGTGATACCTACTCCTAGATAGAAGGAAATCTCTATTACATTGGGCAGGAGTTTCATATTAGGCGATGTGCTAGAAGATGAGGTGTTGAGATCCTAAAGGTTTATCTCATGAGGAACCTTGTGGAGGACACTTCAACGACAAGGGCATGACATAAAGTACTCTCAATAAGGTACCTGCGGCCAACTATATTCTAGGATGCAAGAACTTTGTGAAAGGACGTGATAGTTTCCAAAGGATGGGCTAACTTAGAAATCAGATGATATGCTGTTATAGCCTCGGATAGTAATAAAACCATTCAAGAAATGGGCCACAGAATTTGTGGGGCCAATTAATCCTTCATCCATGACAAAAAGCATACATATTGGCACAGGTTATGTCACCAAATGGGTCAAAGAAGGGCACTAACTAGAGCAACAACGAGGTTATTTGAGACTTCATCGTTTCAAGATATTTTGTTCTCTTAGATACCTAGAGAGATAGTGACGGATGGAGGTCCTCGATTTCACATCTCATTTTATCAAGAAGTTGGTTGAAAAGTATGAAAATCCATCATTGTTGGTTAGTCCTCATCGCTGAAGAAAAGAAGAGCGGCCTAAATAAACAAAAGAAAAAGGGTCTCGAAGATAGCGAGGTGAGTGAGTTAAAAGCACTTTCGGATAGGTATTCCTTAAGGCACGGGAGCGGATGGGAGAAGTTGAGCGTAAGACAATTCAATGGGAAGACGTTCCATATGGCGAAAGTCAAAAGGAAGAAACGACACACGCGGGGCACAGCGGGTACTAAGGAAGAGCGGAGGGATGTGGCACCCCCGAGGTAGGTGACATCACATGGCATCGCAACTCTCACAAACATTCCATGGGGGTAGCGAGGAGTATAATAGGAGA
Source organism: Pinus albicaulis (assembly GCA_034641835.2). Lineage (NCBI taxonomy): Eukaryota > Viridiplantae > Streptophyta > Pinopsida > Pinales > Pinaceae > Pinus > Pinus albicaulis. The sequence continues at coordinate 887,055,579 of CM076582.1, forward strand.
TCTCCGCAGACCCCCATTGAAGAAACATAAGTGGGCCCATGTGTGGACTTGGCACCACGTGAATAAGGTAAGGTAAGTTTAGGGAGCGAGTCCAAGACCGGTACGGGCATTAACACGACGCATGGCACTACCGGCTCACAGTAGCCAACAGCCTATCACCACGTGTCCCATTGTTGTCGTCCTTATAACATCAGCCCTATAGTTGTCATCCTAGCTAATTTGTTATGCACACCTTGAGTACATTTTGATCTTTTTTTACTCCTAGAATTAATGCAAATACTTGTTTTTACGAATATGTTGTGCGACCAAGATTGAACTCTAGTACACGGAGTCATTTTCACTTTCTCACTATTCATAGGTATTTTGTCATCCTACGCTTCATGTTTTTCCTTTTGTTTTACTTTTCAAAATGGCCATAGGGAAGGAAAGTCCAAAAATTCAAAGCACACAAAACCCACAAACTGCGAGGTCGGGGGTTGTCCTCTAACTTTGAACCCCTTATTGAATCCCAAGCGCAAATCCACGACTGTTCTACCCCCTTGACCATATCCTTATTGAGCTGCCGTTAACGAACGTCATTTGAAGGGCAGATAGGTTCAGATTTGTTGAGTTAGGTCTATACTACCAGATCACTACGACCAAATTCCTAGTTTACGAGTTTATTAGTTGGCCCAGCCTGAAGCTTATGATGAGCGTAGGGAGTTATTCCCTATCTACTCGGGGGCAATAATATTTTCCACATATCCCCCGAGCTCATAAAGAATGCCCTTCGTTTCCCTCATAGTCAAAGTTATTTCGAGTTCACTAAGTTATCCCTCTCTTGTTAGTTCTCAAAGTTGCCACCAGAGGCTTAACAAAGTGAATTTCTCGACTTTCTTTCGGACTCTCGTCTCACGGCTCTCCCACCCTCGGATATGGATACTACTACACTTTCTTAGACAATGTTCGATCGATCACTTGCTTTCATTTCGGGGGTTGTTATGTCTCTAAAAGGAGGTCTAGCAAGTGTAAAAAGAATGTATAGCTCTTTTGTGGATCATGAATCAAAGAGTACACTTTTGGATATCCCCACCTTCCTAGCTTCTACTATTCAAACTCGGTTCAAGAGCTACCTTCTGCGGGTCTTTTTTGGTTTTGTTGTTCATTATTTTATCTATTCCTATTTGAAATGCGACAAGTTTGAGAGTCTAGGCCTTGAGAAACTTTTTGGGAACAAGTATGACCAAGAAGCGCCTTTGAGAAAGACATCTATTTGTCAATAGCCTAACGGGAGGGTATATGGGTTCTTAAACAAATTCATATATAGCCTATACCACCAATACATGATAACCCTCAACCCATAATATTTCCTAAGCGAGAAGGATTGGGCTGCCGATTGGTAGGAAGATAGCATAGTCTTTAGTACCCTGACATAGTAATACAAAATCAAAGTTTGTAGCCTTTGAAGTGCCCCCTTACTATTTCTTTGGTGTTTCTAGCTATGTGAATCTTCACCCTTGAGTTCATCCAATCCAGACACGAAGGCAGAGCCAAATCCACTTAGGTACTGCGAAGAAAAGATATTTTCTCAAGCTCCCAAATTTTGTTGTCCCCATTCACGTAGAATTTGAGGCACACCCTCTCCACGAGCGGAAACGAGCGCCCGAGGATGGAATTGCTACAAGGAAGAGTTTGGTCTTTTGACTGAAGAGGGGATCTTTCCAATAGGAAAAGGAAAAGTAAAGTTGACTTCTTATGTACATGAGACTAGGCCCTTCATTGAGTGGAGAGCTAACCTTGATACATGGCCTTTGGACTGCACAAATGGAGCCGAGTCTTCGGCCACGGAAGGAAGGGGGTGACCTTTGCGTCTGTAGAGACAAAAGGAAGAACCAATAATTCAGGCAGTGCTGGGGAGGTTAAGTGGCGAGGCACCATAGATGAGGGAGCTCATCCCTCTAAGAAACGAAATGAAGAACTAAAGATTGTGTGGGAAGAGCCGGCCACGGAAGAGTTTTACCAATATGGACTTCTTGACGAAACAAGGCTAGTTTCACGGTCTTAATTTCAATGGTGCCTCTTCATTTTGAACCTTACGGTACATCACGGGGAATTTTAGTTAACGAGTAGAGGTGAGGAAGAAATAAGCACCGAAATGGAACTACACGAGACAATCTTAGGGCTGAATTGGCTGGGTCCATGCAGGACAAGTACTATGCCAGGCCTGCTTGAGTTAGATATGGACAAAGAAAAAACTCATAATTTCTATTACAAAGGTGGTGCTACAACCTACGGTGAGGGGACTAGTTACGAGCCATGAAGATTTCTTTGAATACAGCTAACATCCTATAATGGATAATCTTGGTTTGCATTAGTGTGTGGGATATTTTGAGAGATGAGAGTGGTGAAGCTTACTCTCTACGAGGAAACTTGAAGAGAAGTACAACTCAATATTGGAAAATTAGAAGAGAGAGAGAGAGAGCTAGTGCTAGGGTGATAAAAAATAACCTAGAAACTCTCGGAAAATAATCAAAGACAAAGGGAGCTGACGAGGATGTAGTTGCGAGGAAGCTCATCATTGATCTGGAGGTAGAAAACTGCGAGTTTGAAGAAGAGACTAAATATTCACCATGAAGCATGTTCAAATGGATGAATTGGTCAGGATAGAGATCAAGAAATTAGTTCTCAGCGATTCACTCATTAAGGAACAAGAGGAAACACCAAAATGGCTGCGAAGATTGTGGGCCTAAAGCGAGATATTGTACGTGTAGGGAAAATGGGACCAACATGTATGCATGGCCCGCGACTTTTGACGAGCCTAGAACTACCCTAGAGCGGTGACCAAAGCTTCTTATCATATTTAAAGGTTTAGAGAATGAAGCACGAATAGCTCGCCACATAGTACAAGAGATGGAAGCTAAATATTTGATGACAAATGAGAAGGTGGTAATGGCTTTGCGAGCTAAAGTTGAGAAAATGAAAAGGGAGAAGTAGGTACAAGAAAAATATCATCAAATATTTGACTATTCGGATGAAAGACAATGTGACACTCTTGAATCAGGCTTATCATCTGGATGGAGATCATATTAGAGGTTAGAAAGCATTGGAAATACCTCACTGCGATGGATGACGGGAATATCGCGATCTTGTTTATTTAGAGTAAAGTTGCAAGAAGGGCACGAGGAAGGAGGCGAAGGTGGAAATGGCTAAAAGGTACATCAAATACTTAAATGAGTTGGAACTTGAGGAGTTACCTGTGAGGATCATAGACCATTTCGGAAGGAGTGATGGAAGTTGGGAGAGTGATCGAAAATGAGGCTTGCATACTCAAATGCGTTGAGTTTCTTAGAGTGGGTTGCAAAGCGAGTTGCCGGCGAGTTCGATCGAGAGTGGGATAAACTAGTGGAGGCAAGCCTCCCCGTCATGCTGGGATCTTCGAAATAGCCGCATTTTTGGGGCTAATATCTTATGAATAGAAAGTTAATAGAAATTATGAACTAGATTGATTTACCTTTGGAGAAAACACCGCGTGAAGGTAGAAACAATAATCGCCGACTCCAAGTAAGGAGTTCTCTCTCCTTTGCCAAATCAAACGATTTTCGTATACGAGTGGATTACATGGAGCTTGCGATATCCAACCTTCCCAAGTGAAGACTTTTGTCACCATGGCGCCCCTGGGGAAGGTAGGTAACAAAAATACAATCGAACTCATCCTGCTTACTACGTATAATATCTTCTCTTCGTTACGATGCCTCTCTTAATATACATTGTAAAAATAGTTCGTCCTTGTCATTAGCACATCCTAATCAACATCCATTTGAAACTCCTCTACTGCTCCAAAAAATGATACTCACATTCTAGCCCGGTTAGCTGTTACCTTTTTATTTTCTTTTCTATATATTGTAAAATTAGGTGAAATCTACGGTACACCCTATGCACTTTCATTTCTCATTTACTATTATGCTTTCGGTTAGCACCTTCCTTAGGCCATGATGTAGGTGAAGAGAGGGTACATTTTCCTCATCATCATTTTTGGTTCTTGATTGAGACCTAAAGGCGAAAATCATCTTCACGAGAATATTTTGTCTGAAAAATATCTTTTCGCAAGCCATGGTAGAAACTTATAAAATATGTAATGGCGAGAGAAAGGGTTCTATATTTTGGAGAACTTGTGAATTGTGAATTTTATCTTTTGTAAAGGTTTAAGAAGATCTCTTATAGTGTATGCAGGAAGACCCCCTTTTGGGAAAATGGATGAAACTTTTTCTGTTGTGTAATGGATTTCAAATGAGATGTGTAGCAGTATGTATTTTCTTAGCATTATTTAAATATAAGTGTTCACTATGTTTTTCACCATTCTCCTATTATCGTAGCTTTCGGAATGTGAGGTGTTCTAATTGGATAGATGTTAATTTATCTTGAATGATACTCATATGTACCTATAACACTTTAAATATGGCTCAAGGCATGGTTTTACATTTCCAAGTTTTATTTACATGCCATTTTTCTTGTATTAGTGTGGGGTGGATTCTTATGATAGTATAAGATTACCTTGTGATATTTCCTTCTGTGTTCTTTCACAACTTTTCCTTACTTATTTACTCGATAGTTATTTACTAGTTTTATATTCGGCCCACCTCACGATAGTTAGTTTTCATGTATACCTGCGATTCATGCCTATAGACCCTTATGCTACACAATGGATGTCATTTTGGTCGAGGCTCTATCTACGATATCTTGGTCCCATATCAAAAACTCAAATCATCATTACATAACGAAGTTCCATCACATACATTGGTAAAAACTCTTTTGAACCTTCTTGACTTAAGATGTCCTAGGAGCGGTCATCCCAAAAGCGAAATTTGTCTCTAGGAGTTACAAAATCTTTTTGGTGTCATTGTTGAGGATCGAAGTTGAAGATATTTTCATGGGATACGACGAAGAATTCACCCTTCAAAATCGGGTGATAAAGAAGGGTTGAGAGATGTAGATCCCCTCACCTTGGTGACTCCATTGACCTTTAAGGTATAAAATCCTCACCGATCACGGCTTATCACAAGCCACCTCTAAGTTAGATACCTCCCTGAATTTGAGAACACACTGCGTGTCTAACCCGAAAAAATATTATTCAAAAGATTTTGGAAAGAGAAACAACACGGCTCATCTTGATCTGCACGATTCTCACTAGAAGACTCTCCATCCTCTTCCCGGCCAAGCTCAAGTCCTAGGGCCTAGTTCCACTTCACGAGTGCTGGGTACCCCACGGATAACCTTGGATTGAGTCATTCCAAGATAAAGGACAAAGTTGAGTCAGTAGATAAGTACGAGCTCCATTTGCACCTACCCACGAAGGTAAGAAGAAGTCAAACAAGTTATCATACCCTAGATCCTCGTTGCTCGGCAAACCACCATCCGGCATATACACCCATCACTATTCATCAAAACACACCACCTCCCATGGTTGTTCCCGGGTTTCTTCTCAATAAATATGCCCCACTAGAATTACCCCAAATTGTAAATGACATGCCACAAGATTATATGAAACTCTTACCCTGGTTTCTTTGGGAAGAACGGTAAATCAACGCCCAAAATCAAATTGAAGATTTTTGTTTGCCTTTTCTTGAGAATTTCAATGTCGAACCTTTGGATGTGGTCTTGAAGTTGTTCGTGAAATCTTTGGATGGGAAGCACGAAAATGGTTCAAAACTCTTGATGATGGCACCATCACCACCTAGGAGGAGTTGGAAGTGCTTTCATCCATAAGTGGGGGGAGAAAGAGAGACCATGGCTACTATCTTACATAGTTCGGTACTCTAAAGAAAAGACATAATGAAGATGTGTTGGAATTTATCAAAATATTCAATAAGTTGTATAATAACCTTCATTGATATGAAAGCCCCTCGGACGGTGGCTAAGGTAGTCTTTGTGGGAGCTTTGAATGCGAGTTTGGTTTCACTCTAAGTGAAAGAAAATCTACATGTTGGATCGAACGGAGCGTGCATTACGGTAGAAGCAAACTTTCCTTCTACGGGGGAAATCAAAGGGAGAATAGACCATGATTTCGGTTAAAAAGGAAATGAAAAGGCCTGCTAGCCGAATCGGAAAAATAATGGCCGTTATAATATTGAAGAAATGAACAATATGAAGTAAACGCTCTCTCGAAATAGGTTGGGTGAGAAACTAGAAATGGAAGTTAAGAATGCTTCCTCTCGGCGAGTCTCGGAGGCCCCGCCCCTAGCCCGGGGTATAGCAAGCGATGCGCCGGAAGCTACCCTTACGAGGGATATTACAAAGAGACGAGAAGGAACGGTAAGATCATATACGGCCTACATATTTGGAAGGACAAATGGGGGTCCTCGCGAATATGTTCCTAATGGACAAGACGATCGGTATCTTGCCTATTCGAAGGAGAAGAGGTAGAGATTACTCTAAGGGAAGAAGAAGAAGCGAGAAAGGCACCTCCACGAAAACCACGGCATTGATGATTATTGCGGATAGTTTGTGGATTTCATGCAAGCTCGATTCCACAAGAAGTACAATATTCGGTCTTCTAGGAGAGAACTTGTACTCAAGACCAAGATGAAGATTCATCTCCCAAAGAGCTAGTTCCTCAAAAAGGCGATAGCAGGGAGAAGCATGTGGAAGAGCCCTTGGATCAGAAGGAGTTTCCTCTCCCTCATCATCAGTCAATCCAAGATCCTCTTGCAAATACTAGAGAAGCTACTCTTCGACCTGAAAGCCCTTACTCCTTCCTAACGAGCCTAAAGAAGTCATCCTAGAAAAAGGCCCTATTGTTTTGTCGAGAAGGAATTAGAAAAGTAAAAATCCAGTCCCTCTAGTCAAGCTTTTAAAGCAACCTTATTATAAAGCTCGGGTGTCCCAGTTCATGCTCGCACATGGAGAACCTCTTCCCAGATAGTCTCAACCTCCGAAGAAAGACCTATGGTGGTTTTTGGTCCACATGTTGAAAAGTTGGACTCAGCAAGCCTTTTATGTATCACACAGTTATTCATCATTTTACGCATTTGCACAATTGTATGTTGGAATTAGGGGCTTCACACAACACAGTACCTGTCGGTCATGGAGAAACTAGGGTTGCAAATCACTCGCTCGTACAAGGACCTTTATTCTTTTGACTCCAAAGAGTCAAATGTACGGGAATGATTAAAGGTCTGGTGGTGAACTTGGCTTAGATCCCGGCCAAAAGTTTTCACGGACATAGTGGTCCGCGGCATTTTCGACTCGGTTTAGGATGTTGTCGTCTGAGTCACGGGGCACTAAAATAGGTGTGTCAATTAAACTTGAGCTCACTTATGCTACTATCCGGTGTTTGGTGGGAAAAGAAAGGAGGATGTATCGGGGGTAATATTGTGAAAGTGGTGACAGTGATGGCTCGGTCGATTCCCCCATTTATAATAAAGAGAGTGAGTTTTCATGTCTGATGCTTGAGGAGGATCAAGATTTTTTACAACATGACATTCAATCTTTTGAGACTAGAACGACCAAACAATCGAAAGGGGCATGTGGACCCTACATTTTGATGGGGCAAATTCAAGGAAGGAAATAGAGTAGAAATTCGTCCTAATCTCCCCTAGCGAAGAATTGGTCCCCTTTTCTTTTAAGTTGGAGTATGAAGCCACCAATAATGTGGTGGAGTATGAAGCACTACTCTTAGGGCTTAAAACTTCCGAAAACATGAATATTCGAGAGTCTCGAAAGTTTTCGGAGATTCGGAGGCTAGTGAGTGAGGGCAAATCGGGAATCGGTGCCAAACTGACATCCATGGTTAAGAGCTTACAAAAATGAATTATGGGACTTCGTGGAGAACTTCTTCCTATATTTTAACATAAAATTCATGCTGAGATATCAAAATAGGATGGGCGCTCTCCCTTGCGTAGCGGCCAATTTACGTCACCACCACCACTGCAATTTTCTCCTAAGATATGAAGTTGAGGTGCGATATCGTCCCTCTATCCCGGATAACATAAAACAACGGGAAGGTGTTTGAAGATGAGGAGAAATTTAGAGCACTTCATGGAGACTATAGGAGAATTCTCTAACTTGTTCATAGATGTTGGGGAGGAGGAGATCGAAGAGTAGCCCCAGGAAACAGCCAGGGAAGAGACGAGTGGTGGGCATAGGGTGCTACAATTGAAAGGGAACGTGATCCCCAAAGGTCTTGTGCCTTTGGAAAGATTGTTCGATAAAAATGATGTCCCTATCAGCCCTAACAAATCGGCTTGATGAAGGTCAAGTAGATGATGTAAATATTAGGACGAGAAGGAGATCCTAAAATTGTAAAACTATTAAAGAAGAAATCCTCGAAAAGTATAAAGACCAATATTTCGGACATTTCAATCCTACGAGGAGATGTTTTTGCTTGCTTATACCAAGATTTGAAAACATTTGATATTGACGTCATACAACATAAAATCCCGCTCAAAGGGGATACTAAGCCACAACCAAAGATTGAGGAAAATCAACCCTTTGCTACTCCCTCCATAGAAAAAGAAATCAAAAGGCTAACTGAAGGCTAAGATTATAGTCCCTTTAAGGTACTCGAGTGGGTGGCCAACACAGTCCCGGTGACAAAAAATAATGGATAAATGACTATGTGTAGACTTCTAGAACACGAATAAAGCATTTCTTAAAGATAACTACCCTCTCCCCATGATGGATCACATATTACCAAAAGGTGGTAGGATCCTCTGAATATCATGATCGATGGTTTCTCTGGGTATAATCAAGTGGCGGTCCTTCCCAAGGACCAAAAGAAAAGGAAATTTGCTATGCCATGGGGTACATCCATGTATGCTTGAATGCCCTTCGGCCCTGTGCGTACGAGGAGCCGCTTTCGAGTGGGCAATGGACATTGCTTTCATAGGAGAGAAAGAAAAATTTGTGGTGATATATCTAGATGATATCACCATTTTTCGAAGAATGATGTTGAACATATTGAACATCTACAACGAAATTTTGACAAATGTAGCGGTATGGTTTGTCCCTAAATCCTCAAAAGTCCATGTTTGCTTTAGCGAAGGATAATTATTAGGGCATATTGTAATGAAAGTAGGAGTGAAGATTGATCCAAAGAGGGTGGAGGTAATCAACATAATATCACTACCTTGAAATAAGAAGGAGGTCCGGTATTCCTATGACGGATAAATTTCTTGAGGTGATTTATCTTGAACTATCTTGAAAGAGTTCGGCACATCAACAGAATGTAGACAAAAATACAAAGTAAAGTGGACACCAAAATCGGGAGAATCATTTAACGAGAATAAAATCGCTTTTACGGAAATTTTGGTAGTGGTGGGGCACGATTATGGTAAGTCATTCATGATCTTCTCATTTTCGTCCCCACATACGTAGTTGCGGTATATTACGGAAAAATAAAAATGGGTATGATCAACCCATAGCCTTTTTCGATTAGGTACTTAGAGCGCGGTTAAAATACAACATCTTGGAGAAACGGGCATACGCCTGGTAAAGTCCCTAAAAATCGTTTGAATGTATGTGCCTCGGTCATCACAACTACTTTCGTGCCAACAACCACAGTTAAAGAAATCTTGATTCGGGGGGACGATTGAAGGAAAAAGAGGTAAATGTATCGCTAAGATTCAAGAATATGAGTTGGACATTTTGCCCCACGAAGCTTATCGAAAAGGACGGGGACTATCAAGAATATTTTACAAGGTCAAACTTCAAGGCGTTGGGCATAAATCTATCTATGGAAGGAGGAGAATTACACGAAGGTACAAATTAACGACTGGATAGAAACCATGGTGCAAAAAATGCACATGAAGTACCTTCTCGGTACTTAATATAAAGATATTGTAGAGTACCTTTTGCTCTCGGTGTCCTCTAAACATCGATAAAACTAAATATCGAACAGAAGGATAATCCCGAAACAAAATGTTGCGAAATAGTCGATTATATTGGAGTTTCCTTCGGAATCCTTCTTTTATGTCTAACGAGTCGAAATGGAGAAATCATGGTTGAATTCCATGAAGGCTTTGCAAAGGTCACTACGGTGATGGCAGGGAAACAACCACGAAATATTGAAAGTAGGTTTCTTCGACCTAAATTGTTCGGAGATGTACATGCTCGAGTCGGGGGTGTGCGAGAAATGTCAAATTTTTGCTGAAAAATAGAAATTTTCTCCCTTACTCATGATCGCGGTACATAGAAGAGCCTTTTCAACAATCGGTATTGACTTCATCGAGGGAATTCACCCGGCATCAAGTGGTCGACCTGGTGGATTCTCACTACCACTGATTAATTGACAGTAAGGTAGAGGGTGATACCGACAGAAATACTCTTGATGCGATTGTGATCAAGTTCATGGAGAGAATATCATATCCCTATTTGGTACATGATTAAGGTCGTGACGGATAATGCTCAAGCTTTCAAATCTTCCAAATTTATTAATTTCTATCGTGATGCAATATCACCTTGGGGCACTCTACGACCTATTATCCCTAGGGAAACGAGGTTTGGAAGAGTCTTCAAATAAAACTTTGGTAAGAGCATTAAAAGGCTATAAATGAAAATCGAGAAAAACTCGGACTCCTACTGCTCAAGTTCACACTGCGGGCAAACCGAGTCACTAGTAAAGGTCGATAGGTAAATCACACTATGAAATGGTTTATGGCTGAGTGATATTTTTCCAATTCATCTCACCCTACACGTGGCGAGGTTCCTCCGGGATAGCCAAGAAGAGCTAACGACCTCATCGGGAGAAGAATGAACCAATTGGTTGAGTTGGAAGAGACTCGGAACCAAGTGAATAACGGAGTTAGCGAGAATATCGGGGAAAAGATGAAGGGCTTGTTTGATCGGCATGCAAAAGATAAAGTACGGTCCGGGGACCTAGTGCGAGATGGGACATGAGGAGGGTAGATAAGGGTAAGAATAGAAAGTTCAATCCCTTGTGGTTTGGGCCATTCAAGATTGCCGAAGTGAGAGATAACAACACCTTCATATTGGAAAACCCTGAAGGTGACTTGATCGAGGCGCCCATGAATGGGTAGTTCTTGAAACCATATTTTCAATAACGATAGTTGTCTTAGAGGAGCCTTATGTATATAGTGTATATACTTTTTGTTTTTACATTCACGTTTGCGTTTGTTTTACCATAGGAGTGTGAAAATTTTGAAGGGCTCTTACTCTCGAGAATATTATGCGAAAAGGGTACGCGAAGTTCTCGACATGCTCGAGGATAGGCAGTGTCATCCCTAGGTGGAACCAATGTTGTTTGGTTAGTCCTCACTAAGAGAAAAGAGAGGCGGCCTAAATAAACAAAGAAAAAAGGGTCTCCAAAGATAACGAGGTGAGTGAGTTAAAAAGTGCTTTGGGATAGGAATTCCTTAAGGCGCGAGCGTCGATGGGAGAAGTTGAACCACCGGACGGTTGAATGGGAAGGATACGTTCCATGGGGGGGCTAAAGGAAGGAACCACACACGGGGAATTCGGGGGGTACTAAGGGAGAGCGGAGGGACGTGAATACTTACCCCCTTGGAGTAAGTGACGTCACACGATGTCGCAAATCTCTAGAAAACGTTCCATGGGGTAGCGGAGTATAACGGGGGATTCTCATGAACCCCTGCCCGAAAACATAAGTGGGCCATAGAGATGGACATGCGAATTTGCCACGTGAATAAAAGGTAAGGTAATTTAGGGAAGTACGGTACAAGACTAGTACAAAAATTAACCCTAGATGTAGCTTGCACCTACTCGCTCTTGTTAGCCAACAACATATTGCCATGTGTCCCATTTTCGATGTCATATGACGTCGAGAACTACGATTTTCATCCTAGCCTCATGGTCTGTACACCTCGGCCTATTTTGATCTTGTTTTACTCCCAAACTTAGTAAAATACTTGTTTTTACGAATTTGTTGTGCGGTAAGCTTCAACTCCGGTCTTGGAGTGGTTTTCCGTCCCACGCCCCACTTTCCCCCTTTGGCTTTCTCACTATTCTTAGGTATTTAGTCATTCTCTGCTTCATTGTTTTCCTTTTTTTTTTACTTTTAAAAATGGTCATGAGAAGAAAATTCCATAAATTCGAGCCTAAAACCCCATACGCCGCGAGATCGGGGGTTTTCCCTGGACCTAAACCCCTTATTGATGCCCAAGCGTGAATCCACGACCCATTCTACCCCTTCAACGTGTGCTCCAAGTGTTAGACCCGAATTGTTTGAACGTTATTTGAAGGGCCAAGATAGGTTCGGTGTTGTTGAGTTAGGTCTATACTACGAGATCACTTCAACCACATTCCCGAGTTCCGAGTTTTATTATTTGGCTCGGTGAAGCTTATGATGAGTGCGAGGGGGAGTTATTCCTATCTACTCGGGGTAATAATGTTTTCCACATATCCCCAAGCTCATAAAGAATGACTTTCATTTCCCTCACGGAGTCAAAGTTATGTTGAGTTCAACGAGTTTATCCCACTCCTTAGTTCTCAAAGTTGCCTTTGGAAGAAAAAAAAGTGAATTTCTCGGCTTTCTTTCGGACTCTCATCTCACGGCTCTCACACCCTCGAATGTCGTTCCCTTGTCCAATTTCATAAAAAATGTTCAATCGATCCTTGCTTTCATTTCGAGTTATTAGGTCTTAAGGAGGTCGAGCGATTGTCAAAATAATGTATAGCTCTTCTATGGCTAATGACTCAAAAGGGTATGCTTTTGGATATCCCCACCTTCCTAGCTTCATCTATTCAAAATCGGTTCAAGAGATACCTTCCTCTTGGGTCTTTTACGGTTTGTTCGTTAGTATTTTATCTATTCCTATTTGAACATGTTGACAAGTTTGAGAGTCTAGGCCTCAAGGAAACTTTCGAGAGTAAATGCCCTAGCCAAGAATTGTCTTTGGTGGAACATCTCAATTCGTCAACGGCTTTAACGGGACGAGGTATACGAGGTTCTTAAACGAATTCATGTCTACTTCCTATACCATAATACATGATAACCCTCCATCTAGAATATTTCCTGAGAAGAATGAGCGCCTGAGTTCGATGAGGAAGATAGCAAAGAGGGAGTGATACCTATATGATGACTACATTGAAATCAAGGTCTATGGCGTGAAAGTGCCCCCTTAATGTTTATCGGTGTTTCCTACTATATGAATTTTCACCCGCAAGGTTCTCCAGTCAAACCACGAGCGAAGCTAGATCCACTTCGTGCACACGAGATATATTCTTAAGCTCCCAACTTTTGTTCGCCCCTTCACCATAAATTTGAGGCACACCCTCTCCATAGTGGAAACGTTGCTTCAAGGGTGGACTTGCTACAAGGAAAGGTTTTCCCTTATGACCGAAAGTCCTTTCCAATAGGAAAAGGAAAATAAAGTCAATGCAACATGTACATGAGACTAGGCCCTTCATTGGTGGAGATCTAAGCTTGATACATGGCCTTTGGATGCACGGATGGAGGTCGAGTCTTGACTGCAAAAGGAAGGGCGACCTTGCTTCCACGGAGAAATAAAGGAAGGGACAAGTAGATGAGGCGAGGCACTTCACAAGGTCAAGCGGCTAGGAACATAGATGAGGATCTCATCCCTCTATGAAGCGAGAGGACCGAAGAACCAAAGATTGCTGTGGGAAGAGCCATCACGGGAAGATTTTCCCTATATGTTTGCTAGATAGAAACAAGGCTGGTTTGAAGATTAATTTCGACGATTGCCTCTTCGGGCGGAACCTTCGAGGCTATGTAGGCCATTTTGATTAACGAGCGAGAGGTGAGGGAAGAAATAAGCACTAGAAACGAACACACAAGACAAGATGAGGCTGAATTGGTGGATTCGTGGACAAGTACGTACCCGTTACCACTGAGTTAGATATGGACATAGAATAGCTCATAATTGCTATTACGGAAGCCGATCTGCAGCCTACGGTAGGGAATATTATAGAGAGCCACAGGTCTTTGAATCTAGCTAACATCCCTATAATGGATAAGCTTGGTTTGCATTAGTGTGTCGGAGATATGTTGAGAGGGCGAGGTGTTAGTGTCACTCTCTGCGAAAAGGAAACTTGAAGACGAGTACAACTTAGTATTGGAAAATTAGAAGAGAGAGAGAGCTAGTGCTAGGGTGATAAAAAACAACTTTACGGAAACTCTTAGAAAATTAGTAAAGGAAAAAGGGCCAAAGGATGCGATTTGGAGGAAGCTCATCAACGATGCGGAGGTAGAAAATATGGTGAAGAAGAGACTAAATATTACCCATGGGCTGTTCAGAAACATGAATTGAGTCACAGATGGAGAGGAGAAATTAGTTCTCACTAATTTATTGGTTAAGGAACAAGGAAAACACCAAAATGTTGCGGAGATTGTAAGCCTAAAGTAGAGATTGTCGATCTACGGGGGAAAATGCGACCAACATGTATGCGTGACCGACTTCGTGGGCACGGAACACGAGCAACTAACCAAAGCCTTATTAGATTTAAAGGTTTCATAGAATGAAGCCCAAATAGCTTCACCCCTGAGACTACAAGATATGGAAGCTAAACTAGTGACAAATGAGAAGGTGGTAATGGCTTTGCGGTACAAGTCGAGAAAATGAAAAGGGAGAAACGCATACAAGAAAATACCATCAAATATTTGACTATTCGGACAGAAGGGAAATGTGACACTCATGGAATCCGACACCTCATCTGGATGGACACATCATATAACGAGTTAGTAAGCATTAGAAGCCTCACTACTGATGGATGACAAGAAAATCACGGTCGTTTATTCAAATTAAAGTTGCAAGAAGGGCATGAGGAAGGAGAGCGAGTGGAAATGGCTAAAAGGTACATCGAATACTGAATGAGTTGGACCCTGGGGAGTTACTTACCCAAGGGATCATAGACCATTTCGAGGAGGTGATGGAAGTCGGGGAGAGCGATCGAAAAGGAGACTACATGCGCAAATGCGCTCGGAACATGTAGAGAAGTTGCAAAGGAGTTGACGGTGAGTTCGATTGCGAGTGGGATAAACCTTCGTGGAGGCGAGCTTCCCATCATGTTGGGATACGAAACTACTACATTTTTTGGGGGCGAAAAGGTTTATGAACAAAAGTTAACAAAAAAAATTATGAACCGGAGCTAAATTACCTTTGGATAAAGCACTTTTTTGAAGGGAAAAAAAAATAATCACGCTGCGAGTAAGGGAGTTCTCTCTCCCTTTTCCAAATCAAACGATTATTTAGCCATTAGAGGTAGATTACATAGAGCTTACAGATATCCAAGCTTTAGTCGATAATTTTGTCACCATGCCGCCCCCGGGGGGAGAGCGCTCGTGGCAAAAATGCAATGAATATGCCAACACTCGGAATATCGGTATCTTCTCACTGCAGTCGTACCTCCACTCGGTTGCAAAACCGGTTCGTCCTCGTCATCGGCACATCCTAATCGAGCGCGGCCATGCGACCTCCCTCTCCACTTCAAAAAATGAAACTCATGTTACGGCCCGGGTGGCCTATTTACCTTTTTATTTTCTTTTC
Organism: Pinus albicaulis; assembly: GCA_034641835.2. NCBI lineage: Eukaryota > Viridiplantae > Streptophyta > Pinopsida > Pinales > Pinaceae > Pinus > Pinus albicaulis. The sequence continues at coordinate 887,071,040 of CM076582.1, forward strand.
TATAAATTGTAAAATCGAGTGAAATCTCTATTACACCCTATGCAATTTTATTTTCATTTACTATTATGATTTTAGTTAGAGCCTTAACCTTAGGCCATGATGTGGGTGATGAGAGGTCATTTACCTCATCATCATTTTGGTTCTTGATTGAGACCCGAAACTAAAAATCATCTTCACGTGAATATTTTGTACGAAAAATATCTTTTCGCAACGACTCGGTTGGAAGGTTATAAGAGATGTAATCGGAAACTAAGAAAGGGTACGATTTTTTTAGTGATGAAGAGCTTGTGAATTGTGAATTTTCTCTTTTGTAAAGGTTTTAGATCCTTTTATAGTGTATGCCAAAAGACCCCTTTGGGAAAAGGATGAAGCCTTTTTATTTTGTGTAATGGATTCCAAATGAGATGGTAAGAGTATGTATTTTCTCGGCCATTGTTTAAATATAAGTGTTCAACATGTTTTTCATCATTTTCCTATTATTGTAGATTTACCGAATGCGAGTGTTCTAATTGGCTAGATGTGAATTTATCTTGAATGATACTCATATCTTCTTACCTGTAACACTTTAAATATGGCTCGAGGTGCGGTTTCTATTCCAAGTTTTATTTACATGCATAGTTCTTCTTGTATTAGCATGGGGTGGATTCTTATGATAGTATAAGCATCTAGTTCTGCGATATTTCTTTCATGTTCTTTCACAACTTGTCATACTCATTTTACTCTAATAGTTGTTTACTAGTTTTATATTCGACCCACCTCACAAAGTTAGTTTTTGTGATTGCCTACGATTCATACTTTATAGACCCTTATCTTTGCACAACTAGATGTCATTTTGTTACGATACTACTGTCTCTAATATCTTGGTCCCATATCAAAAATTGAAATCATCATTACATAACGAGAGGTTCCATCCTATCTGTTGGTAAAAACTCTTTTGAACCTTCTTGACTTAAGATGTCCTAGGCACTAGTACTTAACAACTCAAGGTTGTCTCTAGGAGTTACAACACCATCACGAATCAATACACCATATCATCCACAAGAAAATGAATGAGTATAAAGAAATAATTAAGTCATTGAGGGAATCTTAACAAATGCGACGACCACCAAAGAAACTTTTACGAGAAACTTCAAGAGGTACTCTATTCTTAGAGGACAACATGGAGGAATAATATGAGCTTCTCACCATATGAAGCTGGTGTATGGTAAGAATCATATTCCCCATAGAATTTGAAATAAAAACATTAAGAACAACATTGCGGAGTCGACCTAGATTTGAGTACATCAACGTAATATTCCCATTTTAGCACATGGCTAAATGGAATATTAAATTTGCTCTTATCACCTATTGGCAAATAAATGGGTAAGGAGGCCCATGTTTATTGAAAACATGAATAAAATCCCTTACATGTGGAAAGGATATAGACATAAGAACTTTATTTTCACCCTCAAGTGTGAAAAGGGAAAATGCATGAAGACAATGTTAGGTTTGACCAAGTCAACATCAACGCCATAGGAGGAGTGGCTTACTTTGGAAGATAGCGTAGTGTGAATGAGGAAGAGGATATTTGGTGGAGGAAACCTAATGGATGGGGCCCGTGGAGAGAGAGCCTTCAATTTTTACAAGGAGGGCAAGACAACCATTATTTCTCATGCTTTGGATTATTCATTTGATATCTATTAGAGACATTGTGCATTCTTTTTCCATTTAACAAGAATTGTCGGGGAATTCTGTTTAGGATTCCTTCTCCTTCTTGAGCCTCTTGAAGGATTTTTCTTCATTCTCCATATCTATTGGCTCCGAGCCAAAGCTTCTCCTTTCGGATATTGCATTATTTCTACTCAAGTATCACGTAGTGTTGGAGTGTTGGCTGGAGGACACCATATACCATTTCCTTGGCTCATATTAGAGGAGGAGATTCTATTCCTACGGGATGTTAGTGAGGGGAGATCCAAGAGCATATTGCAGATCATTGGTATCAGGCAAGCATTTCTCTTCACCAACGGGCGCGGTCCCTTCTCTAGGCTGCGTTATTTTTTAGTGTATTTGCAATGGGAACTTGCTCCACATGTTTGGGGTGAGATCTTAGGTGAGAGGATCGACCTTTCACTACAGAGATCCTTTGGATGAGATTCAGCCATCTATTTTGCTGTCATTATCTATCTACATCCATTTCCATTTTTTAGTTGCGACTCTTTACTTCAACAACTCCGACATTTGTACGAGATTTTTTCCATTTTGTACTTATTTCGGCCAATCCTTTCGAGGATTCTATATTGTATGTTTCCGGGGGTTGAGATCTTTCTCCCCGTTCTTATTTGAGCTATCTATTGTCATATCTACATGTTATTGACATTTTGTAGTAGTTATCCTTCAAGGATTGTCCAGGCATAGCCAAGGCTTCTCTTGTATAGCGATGTTCTCCATTTTCCATGTATATGTTTCATTGAGGCTACCTTGCCTAGCTTGAGAGATCATTTCCTCAAGACCATGTAATTTGTTCTTGCTATGTGCTAATGTAATGGTTATGTGGATCTTTGACATTTTGGTTTTTAATGCATTCAACTATTTATTTTCCGGCTCATGTTTATGTATTCTTGATCTCCACATTGGTGATATCTTGAGATATTCCCAATAGTGTAGAAATTCTAGATTTGGAATATTACGGTGGTATCAGAGCATGATCTTTGGCTCGACTGTGAGTCTTAGCCATGAAGATCAAGATGATGAGAAGATGAGTTTACTCTCATCTATTTTCGGATCCGGAAGGAGACCTCTCCAAGGAGGTCAAGAACATTGAAGAAGGAGAAAGAGGAAGGACCATGCACCTCGTACTCTCACAAATAAGAAGACCCGGAGAAGCATGAAGAACACTTGGAATTTGAAATTCTAAGTGAGTGCCTTGGCGAATACCAAACTATACCTATAGCCTTCCAAAGGACTCTATCTTTTCCACGGTTTATTCGGCGAAGGAGAAGACTGTAAGCTATGGGATGATGAGAGGCAATAGATTTCTATTGTCCATATTTTATGGATCACTCACATGTGTAGCGAGAGGATTGGGTGAAGAAGGTAGAGGATTTTCTTCCTACTACATCCTATAGTAGATAGAGAGGATGTAGAAGTTGCGGTGTTGCACCTTGGAGGTGAAGCAAGTACTTGGTGCTTAGTCGGTCAAGCCATACAAGGGTTTCTACGCGTTGAGTTTTCTCAAAAGTTGATCGAAGGTTTGGAAAAAGGAGGGAGGAGCCCTCACCACCGGTTATTGAGGCATGCTAGCATTATTGAGACCATGGAGGAGTAGCCTTGCATCTTCGGCGATTTGGGAGGCCAACACTTATGTAGGAGGAAACTCTTGCTTAGCCATAAAGAAACTTCCAAATTTCACCAAGGTATGATTGAAAATCCATCTCTTTTCATTTCGAGAAAACACTATGGATGGGTCTATATCATTGCATACGGTCGATCTAGAAGCGATGAAGATAACACTACGGCGGCTTGATGATGGAGAAAGGACGAATCATTCCTCATGTGAGCAATCAAAGAGCGACTTCATTCGGGGAAGGCATGGGGGAAGTGGTGAGGAGGGTAGACATTTGGAGATAAGAAACTCCTTTTTTCATTTCTAGATGACCTCTCTCAATGAGAATGCCACGGCTCAAAGAGAGATTTCTACGGCGAGATCCAAGGCCTCTTGGGTTTTGGAATACCATGCGCGAGGAGGAGACCCTCACGGGAGAGATTTCGATGGAGGTGCACTCCCACACATCATGAAGTGCAAGATTCTTCGGCGGTTTGAGAGGTTCTTCCCTTATCTTAGGAGTAGATAGTAGATGGAGAGCATCTTCGGATGGATAACATCTCTCATGACGGTGATGGACAATCCTTGAGACATGTACATCATGATGGGAGGTTTTCCTACCACCTATTTGAGTCCTTATAGGGTCAAATTGATCCTCAAGAACATTGCACTTCAAGATCATGGAATTTTAACAATCCAATTTGGGATGATGGTAGCCCTCATGGGAGTACGAGATGAAGGTGGAAGAAGACATCCACAATTGGTTAGGAGTGGATGTGGATGGTGAGCAAGGAAAATTTGGTAAGCTACTTGCGGTTATGATACCGAGGAGTAGGAGGCTTGGTTGCGCTTATTACTCTTGAAGGAGTTTGGCCATCACTTGGCATACACTCTTTCCAATTGTAGGAGGATGGAGAAGATGTGTCCAGATTATGGCATCATGGAGCGACAAGGAATATGGGTGCATAGTGATGATGCAACATTCATATCATTCACTATGTCTTCATCACATATCTTGCATGATGAGAGCATGGGAAGCAACAAACACATTTGTTGTTGGGGCCATCCTTTGGAGAGAAAATTTTCTTTCATTTCTTGTATGATGTTGCGGGGAATAGGAGATGGCATCATCATTGTGCAAAGGGGATACTCCTTGACCTTTGATGTTCGGGAATTACTTCCACCTTGGGAGAGAATCCATATTTGCAGCAACATTGTTGGAGGGTTGCCCAATTATGTTGAGGAGGTAGAAACAACGATGTGCCACCTAGATATCTAGTGCCTTATCTGGGGAAGGAGGAGATCTTGCTCCAAGTAGAGGATTCTTGCATTCTCAACGAAGTTCCCAGGAAATCATGTATGGAGATCAAGGCACAATTCATGTGCCATTGTTGAGGAGGTGTTAAACCATGGAGAGACAAGGAGGAGATAGGGAGGATGACCATCATGATGTGATGAGGAACACACATCCTGTCTATTTTGTGAGGTTGATTCACCTAAGAAGGTGATTGGATCAACGGTGGAAGCATGGATAGATTTTTTTCATTCATATATGTTGTCACCCTTTGATGATGATGTCTCATTGCATGGAGACATTTTGCCGAGAGACCACTAGTTCAGCGAGAGGATGAGGATGCTTCACATGTTGAGGCACCATTCATTTATTTCGGAAGGGAGTGGAGTGCTCCCGGGGATCATCTTGCTTGCATGATATTGAAAGATCATCATATGATGAGATGCATATATCATGTGGGCGGAAGGAGATACATAACTCTTTGGAGGGGATGGCATAGCCACCTCTTTTCTCTTTGAGGTGAGAGGAGACTCACTTTTGAGACACTTAATTTTCATACACAAAAATTATGGTAAAGAATTATAGTTTATTTGCATGATGATTTGCTATTCATCCCTTAACCATATTTATGCAAGGGATGTTTCTCCAAGGAAGAGCATTCTTTCTTCTATACCTCAAGGTATACTTGAGGCCATGATTACTATTGGTGACCGCTCCCTAGGAGGGACTTGGGAAGGAAATGCATTTTGAGGACTTACTCACCTTGCACCATATATCATCCACTTCCTCCATAAATTTGAGGTGTAGGGCGGCAAGCAAGTGGTTGAGAGGCCACAATTTTTGTCACACTCTTTTGCAATTGAGGGTCAAACTTCATTGGTTACAATTGAGGGACCATTTTCCTTCTCCCTTGCCACATATGACGGCGAGGCATGGTTTCCATAATGGTTCATTATGTTGTTGTTATCCTTGTATTTGTTGAGAGCATGATTGCGGGGAGATAGCACATTAGTTTGTATGTGTCCTTTGTGGGAGAGATCTCCCACATTATTTGCATTGCATGTTCTAGCTGAGGCATGTGAGAGCACATGTGGCCACTACAACAAAACATTTGTGTCCACATTTGAGGTGAGACATATGATTGATTGGATGCCATATGGTGGTGACTTCCAACTCATCACATATGAGATGATTTGGGACGGCATGTTTCCTTAGCATTTGGAGGAGAGATCCTTGGAGGTCTAGTCTTCATTTTTCCACTTAAGGGCAACATTGTTGCGGCCCAATATAAACATATACTCTAGGAGTGCTTATCCTAAGTGTAGAGGGGAGGATAGCATGGGGTAAGGCTATTTTTTCTACCCAAATCATATTTTAGCCCACCTACATTACGAGGCCAAAGGTGGAAGATAATTGTCGAGGAAGTTGCCATGTTGGGAGGTAACTCACTTTGTGTGGAAGATTTCTCGGGGGATGGAGGATCTACATGAGAAGATGTTCCTCAAAATATTTCGGACTCCATTCCTTGTGTGGATATTCCTCGGTTCTATCCTTGCGATTTCTTGAGGACAAGCAACATTTGGGAGGGAGGACGTAATATTCCCATTTTAGCACATGGCTAAATGGAATATTAAAATTTTGCTCTTATCACTTGGAAATAAAAAAATGGGTAGGTGGGGAGGCCCATGTTTATTGAAAACATGAATAAAATCCCTCACATGTGGAAAGGGATATACATAAGAACGATTTTGCATCCTCGAGAGTGTGAAAAGGGCAAATGCTTGAAGACAAGGTCGGGTTTGACCAAGTCAACAATGTTGTCATAGGAGGAGTGGCTTACATTGGAAGACGAGAGGCGATTGTGAATGAGGAAGAGGATATTTGGTGGAGGAGACCCTAATGGATGGGGCCCATGGAGAGAGAGCCTTCAATTGTTTAAAGGAGGGCAAGGCAACCATTGTTTCTCATGCTTTGGATTATTCATTTGATGTCTATTCGGACATTGTGCATTCTTTTGTTGTTTAGCAAGAATTGCCAAGGAATTCTGATTCAGGATTCCTTATCCTTCTTGAGAGGCCTCTTTAAGGATTTTTCTTCATTATGGATATCTCTTAGCTCAAGGCAAAAGCTTCTTCTTTCCAAATACTGCATTATTTTTACTCCGTGTATAACACGGTGTTGCTAGGGTGTTGCGATGGAGGACACCATATACCATTTTCCTTGGCTCATCTGTCGAGGAGGAGGAGCTTCTATTTTCAGAGGTTAGTGAGGGAGATATGGGAGCATATTGCAGATCATTGGCATCGAGCCCGAAGCATTTCTCTTCACCAACGGGACAATCCCTTCTCCCTAGTAACGTTATTTGTAAGTGTATTTGTAGTGGGACTTGCTCCAAATGTTTGGAGGGTGAGATCATAGGTGAGAGGATCAGCCTTTCACTCTGAGATCCTTTGGATGAGATTGACATCTATTGTATCATCATCAACTATACACATCCATTTCCGGTTTTTGATTTTGTTGCTACCCAACAACTCACACGTTTCTGTGATTTGCGTTTATTATATTTTGTAGAAATCACACAAGGATTGTGTATTTTATGTTTCTAGGGGTTGAGATATTGCTCCCCCTTATTATTTAGTATCATTGTCATATCTACATGTTATTGACATTTTGCGGTAATTCTCCTTGAGGATTGCGGTCATACAACTTCGGGGCTTCTCTTGTATAACGGTATTTCTCCATTTTCCATGTATATGTTTCATTGAAGCTACATTGCCTAGCTTGAGAGATCATTCCATCAAGATCTTGCTTCCTTCACATTTTGTTGCTGTTATAATCTAATGTAATGGTTACGTGGATCTTGAGCAGTTTTGGTTTTAATGCATTCTTTGCTATTTTCCGGCTCATGTTTATGTATTTTGATCTCCACATTGTGATGATATCTTGAGATATTCTCAATAGTGTAGAAATTCAGATTTGGAATATTAAAATCATAGATTCAAATATTCAACCTTGACTCAATGATTTGGAAGAGAAACAACTTGCTTCCATTCAAGAAATAGAAATCATTCGGCAACAAAGAGCTAAATGGCATGATGGGTTTATTAAGAAGAAAAAATTCTAGAAAGGAGATTGGGCTCTTTTGTATGATTCAATGTTTAAAGATTTCAAATGAAAGCTGCACTATATGGCTAGGTCCTTATGAAGTGGATACGGCTTTGAAAATCAAATTTGTACAATTGGTCACCATATACGAGTGCTAAGACGTCGTTCCTGGTTAATGGGTGTCGATACAAGGACATATCATCAACATTTACGAAGGAATCATTTTTCAACATTGTCACGGATTAAATCTTCATGTTACTACGAGCGGGGGAACATTCTCTGTGCGGCCTTAAAAACTGAAATTCCAGCCAGTGTTACGATTTAAAACCACCTTTGTGGTAGTTGTTAAGAATATTTAAAATTTTTATAAAAAAAATAACAAAATAAGAAGAAAAACAAAAATAAATCTATACGCTAGAAACCTCTTTCACAAGGGTGCGGTCGAATGACCGATGACAGATTTGAAAACCACTCTTGTGGTGCACGTTTGTTACACCCATGTTTTCTTCCTAAAAAATCATCTTCACTTTCGATCTATTTCATAAGATAATGGTATTCATGTAATTTCCTTTTAAAATTTTCAATTTCTTGATTATTATGTTTTTTAAGAATAATTTAAGGGCTATCTTGGGCTGTTACATGGAATGGCCAGAAATGACCATGAATATTTGTTGTTCTTTATGATTCATTCCATAAAAAATAACCATGCCGACCAAACGAGGAACAACACGAGTCTTTGTAGTGAGTTGCTTCAATTCAAAGTCTTCCTCCATGTCACCTCGGCTATGTCATTAAAAAGGTAAATTTTGTCATTAATGATTCGATGATTAATTGGCAAGTAATGATACTCATGTGATGGCTTTGGGTGGCCAACACCATCAGGTAGGAGAGGGGATATGACTTGAAATCATTGCAAAAATTTCGTAATCATAAATATCTGTTAAATCCACATGCACCTAATCAATAACGGAATTGCTAATGATGGCCAAGACCCGGTTGGAAAAAGAGCGTGTGTACGAAATGCCATTACTTTCCATAATGAGCCATTTGCAGATATTAGTGTAGGGTACAATTTGGTAAATCTGTAAAATCCATCACCTCCCATCAACCTCCTACGAAATTTGAAACCTTGCATTCTCATTGCATCGCTCATTAATTGGGATAAGAAAAGGCGCCAAGAAATAGCTAGTTCGGAGACACGATTGATGTTACAACGGGGTTGAACAACGAAAGTGAATTTAGAAACTTAGTGATATTATAGTGTGGCCGAACGGTAAGAAGAAAATTTAGAAATAAACAATAGATATGGGTGGAGCAATGGTTAGGCATGAGCTAGATTCCATGGATGCCCTCTGAGTGTCCGGAAGCTTACCATATATTCGGAGAGATGTTGGATGGGTTGATTTTCGAGAAGCTTGAAGCTCGGACTTAGCGTTAGCAATTGAATTTGCTCGAGAACTTGAACAATAATCAAACTCGAGTAAGGTGCATGCGAATGGAGTGGCCCGAAGAGGTAATTGCTCGGGTAACCATTACCGTAGAGGGGAAAATGTGGCTTAACGGAAAAATCAATGACCCCTCCTTGAAAGAAGACTTCCTAGTAGGGAAAGAAAAAGCTGGAGAAGAAAGAAAGAGGCATTGAAATATTGTCACTTCCTCATCCTTGGGAAGACGTTTCCCTGGGCTTGATCAAATATGTCACTTTCGGGGAACGATAGTGTTCAACTATCACTTTCCTTTGCTTAATCACCTTCGACACCAACAAAGAATCAATCTTCCATTCTGTTCTTCAGGGAACATCAAGCACATGGAGGCAATAGTGAAAACAACGGCCACACTCGGAGGCATGTGTGACTAATCATAGAATCATTAAGCTAATCGGTATTGGATGCCCTAGACGATGTAAGGAAAAAAATTGGAAAGAATTCAAGAGAGAAAGGGCAAGAACAAACCAAGGGAAATAGACCACGACTTCGGGGAGGAAGTTAGGCAAAGGTGGAAACCTAGAATCGACTGTTTGAGTTAGAATTGGGAAAAGCCTATTGATGAACCAATTGGGGATAGAAGAGCGAAACAAAGAGTGAAGGAAGCAAGCATACCTACGGAACCTTTACTGTAAGGCGAAGCGGACAAAAGCGAGAAGTTTTAGAAAATAAAGGCAACCCTCCTCATCGGGTAAGGACAAAACCAATGCCTTGTTTTGAGAAATTAAAAATCTAAGAAGAAATGAGAAATTGAAGCAGAAATTATCTAGGGAAGGAAATACGAGTTTTTGCATGTGCATAACATGTTTTCAAGACTTAACAACAATAGGATATAAGGCACAGCAGAGAAAATATCAGCCCAATGGAAAGCAGAAACAAAACAATAGGAGGTTATTTTAAGAACACGATGATGATATTGTTCTTACATAAGAACCAATAGTTAAAAGCGAGATCCTCCTCTAATAATTGACCTAGAAGCGGAGCCTACAAGAACCTATGGAGGCCCTCTGTGTAAGAAAAAACAACAATAGACACAAGGCTACTCTAGGTAAAAACAAAGGGGGCCGACACACAAGAACCCACCAAAGAAGGCATTGTTACACAGAACCGATGGCGAGAGGTGGAACAACCCCATGTAGAAGAGGTTTGGTAAACCCATTGTTGATGAATATATTGAATGTAGGAGAACGTCGAGTCCCATCTCGGGATGGAGTTTTGAGAAACTCCTGGTAGATTACGAGTTACAAAAGTGGAAACAAGAAGCAATATCACTTTACATGAAAGATTGATGAAAGGAGAGTTGAAGAAAGGGTGGAAAAATTACGAAGAAAGAAGCTGCGGAAAACGAAAAGAATTTCTTCTTGTTCTGTGTGAGTTCAGACCTCACCATAGACAAGCAAAATTTCATGACCTTGCCGTAACTTCTTCTGGGTTGTAGGTAGTCTTCTCCATCCTACCTATTTTTCTATGGGAACACTACTTTTTGTTTTGATTGAAAGCCATTATGGAGAGGTGACCTTATTTATGTTCTTCCACTTGTACGTTTATAGATATTTTTATGCCTTTGATTTGAAGAGCAAATCTTCTTGTGTGAATTATTCTTACACAATTTTATTTGTGAACATGTGAGTATGCGGATGGTTGTGACAATATTCTCCTATATGGGAGATCTTCAATTGAGGAGCTTTGTGTCCCTCATGAAGAATCGAGATTGAATGGAAATTTGGCCATTAAATATGTGGAGACTAATGAGGAGAAGACAACATTGCGGATTCGGGGCGAGAACCGGGGATGAGGCTGCGAGTTGAGATGAGGAATTCAAGAGAATTTTGAGTACCCCGGGATTGAAGAACTGTTGCCACTTATAAAGAAGAATTTTGAACTTCTACCTCAATCGAGTTCTCAATGATGAAGAGTCGAGCTTTGACGGGGTGCTTGAAACACACGAGGAAGCCGGTGGTGATGAGATATTCGAGAGTTCATTCTCATTCCCGAGAATTTTGTGGTGGCTATTACACATGTACCAACCTATACACAGTTATGCAATCCCTTATTGCTTTTGTGGCTAAGATTGAGGTTCAATTTTCCTTTCATCTGGTTGCCCATTGAGGTTAACGGACTCGATTATGAATTGAGTAAGTATGAGTTAGAATCTTGGGTATGAAAGTTGATGGCCAATCAAGGATAAAATTCTACGAAGAAGACACATCTAGTGCTTATGATCTCACCGACACCTTGCAAGAAGATATTCCCATGAGAGATGAGTTTTCATGAGGACATGCAAGTATTTTAGTTGGGGGGAGATCTTTAAGATTGCTATTTTTGTACATTTTTCCTACACTTATATTCCTTATTTTACCTCATAACCATAACCAATGAGTGTATCTTTACCCCTTTTTCCCACCTTTTTACTCTAACTTGTGTTGTTTCACCTTGCTTTCGTTACTTTTCCAATTCAACAATTATTATGATATATCATACCTTTTTTGACTAATTGATGGTGAATGTTTGGAGAATATCGATGGTCTTCGTGTTGTCTTTTCGGATGTCATTTATAGCACCAAAGGTCCCAAGCATGAAGTTCACGGGAGCGATTAAGAGGAGTCTTTATTAAAAAAGCAAAGGCGATGTTGTTACATCTTGTTGTTACAAACCCACCGGAAAGCGGGTGTTACTCTCTTTGTTACGGACTCGTCGGCAAAATGTTGATATAGTTGTCTGATTGACTAATCTCGTGAATAATTTTCTTGATCGCCTCTATTTGTTACACTACAACTATGATTCCATTACGAGAGCTAGAAGTTGTTTAAGCATTTTTATTTTTGGGATAACGGCCCTAGGGGCGATTTTGATTGTAATATTTTATTTTTTAAGTAAGAAAAATTTATTAGGAAGTGGTTATAACTATATGTGTTCTATTTCAATCGGCATGAGAATCATAAGATTCTCACTTATTTGTCTATTCCTGGATTTTCTTATGTAACCACTATAGTTCTCGACCTTAGAGGTCGAGAAGGTGCTTGAGAAAACATCATTATTTTGGCTTTGTAATTGTGTTCGGATTAATAAATATTATGCTATTATTTTTGTTACATGTGTTATTCTATTTAGTTTTCGTTAAAGTTCTTTTTCCACTGTACTGCTAGGGGAAGGGCCCTCCTCTTTAGTAGGGATTGCGGTGATTAAAGTAGTTGTGTGTGTGTAATTGTATTTCAATTTATATATCAATAGAGTGTTGTTCTTCTTTACATTCAGGCGAGAATATATCTTCTTCGATTTCAATACTTTATGTCTTTGTTACACATATGATACTAGAAGCAATGGGTACTTCTTGTGTGGCGAGTTGAATGATTAATTGAAGTGTGATTTCGATCTTGTAGATCCTTTTATTTTGCATGAGTGATTTATTTCCGGCATTTACTTCGACGCGATTTATTTTCTTTGGAATTGCTTTTGGTTGGTGTATCATCACAAAAAATGCGAGCATCGTTAGAATAAATAGATGTCCCTAGATTGATAATTAAATGTGTGTTGTGGAGTCATTTAGTGATTTATATAGCCCAATAGTCTTGTTTGGTCCCCATGTAGATTAACATGACTCAATTACACCTCCATTTTATATTACCCTTTATTTCACGATCTCTCATATTTGCACGGTGTATGCTTGAATCAAAGGTCCACATCATAATTTGATGCCTCTTTCTGTTATGAAGAAACTCAATTCTGAGTTACTAAACCACATAAATACCTATATTCATTTGAATCCAAAAGAGTAAAGTATTTTGGTTTGATAAAGGATGTTGTGGTTTCCTTAGAACATATTATAGTTAGGAGAATTGTGATAGACATAGTGTTTTCATACATCCCAGCAATGTTGGAATGTTTATTTCCATATCTTGGAGCTCGAAGTTGGGAGGGTTACGGGGATTGGATTTCACTTATGATATAATTCCAATATTTAGTGGAGAAAGAGAAAGAAGGTTATATCGAGAGTTAAAATTTGTCAAGATAATTACAAAAGAGGGAAGTTCTAGTAATTCCTCGGTTTATAGCTATGATAAAAAACTTTTCATTATTTATGTTGGAAGTGAATGATGAAATTGTTGAGGATACTTAGGTACGGGTTCCTACAAAATTCAAAAATAGAGAAACCGTATAGAATTGTATTTGTAAATTTTATTCTTATATGGTGCATATTCTAAAGAGGGAAATGGTGCGGGGGGGTTTCTTGCTTTCTGCGAAGAGTGAAATGATCCCTCTTTATTAAAAATTGGAATTTGATTCCACGAACAATATCAAATAATACAAAGTTTTGACTCTCTTGAAGAATGTAGCTAGTGTAAGTCTTGATAATTGTATTTGAGTCATAATGAAAGCTAGTTTTCAAAAGAAAAGGAAAATAAATTTTATTATTAAAAGAAATTGACTTATTAAATAATGGGTTTCATGTCTGGAACCAATTGTTTTTAGGTCAAAGCTTCCATTGAAGGCTTCATAGGATTTATGTCAAGTGTCCTTTTCCATGTCATAATATAAAATATCCTTCTTTGGCTTTATTTTTCGAAATAAATTTATTGTAATGTAAATTAGGTCATCTAGGCCTCCTCCACCAGTTGTCCTAAAACTAAGCAAGTGAGTGTAAACGGAAGGGTTGGAAAATCCTATGTAATGGTAGCGACTCCAACCTCATTTGTCACACACACTCAACAAGGATTTGATTTTCAACTTCTAGGGACAAAATGTGTGTGAAAATTCTAAGTAAGAAGAGGAAAGGGCTAATGAAGAAGAAATAAGACCTTATCACGAAAGATAATTCATTTTTTCTCTCTCTTGTATCCCACACGTACGAAGTTATGGAGTATTGCGGGGGTAAAATTTCTATAGTAGCTAGGGAGGTTTAAATTTCAAAGCTTGGTGAAATTACCGAAGCTCGAACCGACCTTTATGGGTTGTTCGTTGGTGAAGATTATAGGTTAAAGAATAAACTACTATAATTTATAAATAATCTTGGAAGGCTAACTTAGTGGATCGGGAAGGTCTATTAGGCCGGTGTCTTTCTCTATCTCATTTTGAATCTACTAAAGGAAGAGTTCTTTGACTAGTTTTCCCTATATAGGGATTTTAGACCTAGTTGAGTCCTTACATACGGTGTCCATGATATTCTTTTTTTTTTTGCTTTGATGATTTCTTGATCAAAAGAATATAAATAATATAATTATAACATAATAATATCACAAGTAATTATCAACATCAGAAGAATTTTCTTGTCTTTCCAATTTTCTAACATGGTATTAGAGCTAAGGTGAAAGAAGAAGAAAAAGGCACGCGTGAGAGATATAGTGGAGAGTAAGGAATAAGGAGTTTCAAGGTCAGGTCACAAGGAGTAGAATATATCAATATGAAAAATTAAATTAAGGGAGAGAACAAGCTATAAGAACCTCTAACTATAGGGTCTAGAAAAAGAGAATAGATCTTATTCTAAAAAAGAACAAAGTTTTGAATCTTATTGAAGAAAAAATCCAATAACCCTATAAATGAATCAAGGAAGTAGAGAAAGAAAATTCGAGGAAACATAAATATTGGTTATGAACCTAGTAGTGGATAGAGATAAAGAGAAAACCTAATCACATACATATCCAACATAGATTCCACTCGAAATGTATGAGGCTCTTTCCAAACTATTCATTGTCATGAAAATTGGTCAAATAGCAAGTCCCAAAAACTAATCAAGGACTATTAAGATGAAAAAATATGACACTATATAACCTACTTGATAAGGTCATCTAGAATCAGAGATAGATATGCAATAGATGAATTTTCTAAAGGAGCTCATAATTACTCTTCTAGGACTACCAAAATCTCAGTGCCTTTGCATTAGGACTTAACATTTACCAAGGATACACCAATACTTTAGCAAATTTGGAATGCATGCATTCAAGAAGAATATCGAAGTATTGTTAGTAAACAAATTAAGGAGGATGAAGAAAACATATCTAATGCCTATTTTTCTCATCACAAGAACAAGGGGACCTTGAGAAGTTCAAAGGACCAAAGAAAGAAGACTACTTCAATAAAGAATTGAATGCTATAATTTCCATAAGATGGGTAATTATAAAAGCCATTGTCTTAGTCAAGGAATAAGAAGATGGATATGGATCAAGAAATTATTTCCGATGAAGAGCACCACGAAAAGAATACGACCTAGGAATCGTACGTCAAGGACATATACTACTAAGTCTTATCCTACATATCCTTCTCATTTTTATATTATTTTCCTTTATATTTTGATTTCTATAATTTTTAATTATAACATGTTGTGTTAAAGGCATTTTTGAATTATTTTGATAAGCTTTAAAAATATGCTAAAAGATTGGATTAAGATGGAGCAGTCACCATTATACTAAAGATAAGTATCTTATTCTTTGTTTCATCTTTTTATGATTTTCTTCCTCCTCATCAAGACTTGTTTGTATTGTATGCTAATAACCTTTTCTTTATATTTTCCTTGGTTGGGAAAGATTTTTGAATGCTCGAGGATTATGGAGGAGACTTCTGAGACACACTTGACATGAAAGAAGTTTTGTTTCAATGGAAGCCCTTCAGGAAATTGATGTCCTACAAGGTTTGTTAAGAAGCAACTCAAAGTTATGTCTTAGACTATAAGATTTGTTATAAAGTTATCATCATGTAAAATGTATGATCATTCTTATTTTTGAATTTTTCTTTACATTATTGACATTTTTGTATACAGGGTTTTGAATCATAGAGATTATTTTTAGGGTCATTAATCATTATATTGAATCTCTTGTCAAGATGTTATTTGATCATTATTGTGTAACCCTAACTCTTAGGGTTCACTATTAAACCCTAACCTCTTATTGCTAAAGGTATGTCAATATTATGAAACCCTTGGATTTTTATCAAATATAGAATTCATGTTATTTTGATGTTTTGGCATTGTTATGATAGAAACCCTAGCCCTTTAGGTTTTTTTCTATTAACATCTAAGTCATGTATTGAAACCCTAAGTATGTATATACAAGTATGTTGCCCTAATTTTTAATGTTAATGTTTTATTTCATGAAATCTAGGGTATGTAAAGCTCTAGTGGAGATTGATATTCTATGATATGATATTGTTTATGATATGATTTAGTCTAGAGTTTCCAATAAAACCGAGTATAAGTTTGTCATGTACAAGAATATTGTTGAAACCTTATACGGTACTATGATTGAATTTTTACTAATTCAATGATATATAACATTTATGTCTTGAAAGAAGGAATCTGGGGTTTACATTAAGTCATGGTAGAATTTGTCATATATCTCTAGAAGTAATATTGAGGCCTTAGATATAATGAAATTGATATCTTGATTGAGTTTCTCTAAGTCTTCATGTGGGTTTATGACAAAACCCTGGCAATAAGTTGATGTGTGTCATGTAAAAATATTTTCTCATACAGACACAATAGGTTTACTTGTTTGATGTGTAAAATCTAATTATTCCATTATAGTATTGACATGATTTTTGATATAACTAACTTCATGTTGATGTATATTTGTTTTTACGTGTACTTGTTGTTTAAGTTGTTTAGGTACATAATCTTCAATACATTGAATATTTTATAAGTAAAGTTGACTTGATAATATTGGTAAGCATGGTGAAGGAAGTTATGATGACCTTGATTCGATAAGAAGACATATAGCCATAAAAATGTTCTACGAAATAAAAGAAGGGTGGTTGATCTCTTTAAGTTGAGAGGATCCTAGATAAAACAAAGGGTATATATCCCCAGAATTGAGAGTGAGGGGATATTGTGACGATGAATAATTTAATGTAAGAAAATGCCACTATCTATAAATTTTCATGAAGTTGTAAACAAAGTGACTTTAAGATGTATTTGGTGCTGCTAAATAAATGAGAAAGAGGAAGAAATCCTCCACCAAATTATAGACTAGATGATTTGATGATGATATAAGAAACATCTAAATGAACGATGAGCCCAAAGGTTTGTGTTTACTTATATGTATATTTGAAAGCAGTATTGATAGGGGTTGTGTTTCTATAGGTAAATCTCTCCATAAGAAAGGTTTAGACACTCTAGAAGCATGCTTGGACAAATGGATATATCTAGTTTGATAGGGAGAGTTGAAGCATATAATGGTGGATTCTTGGGAGGAAATTTGGGTCGACCTATGTGTTGATGTCAAGATCAAGAAAGAGGGAGGGTGGTGTTGATAATGTAGCTATGATCTTGGATATGCACCTAGATGCCTAGGTTGATGGTTAGCTAATAAGCCTAATTGTAGTGAGAGTGGTTGAAAGCCATTCCATCTTAGTCCCTGGATAGAATACCATGGTCGGGTTTCTTATACTGCAACAATGAGTATGCTAGAACTCTTCGTAGTTCATCTTTTAAGATCTTCCATGTGCCTCTTTATATTTGCAAGTATGAATACCTCCATAGTTAAGGAATGCTTAAAGACTATAACTGGTGTCGGTCTTCATAATTGAATTTGAGTCATAATGAAATATATTTGTCAAAAGAAAGGAAAACAAATTTTATTATTAATGAAATTGACTTATTAAAACATGGGTTTCATGCATGGGTTAATTTTTTTAGTTCAAGCCTCATTGAAGGCTTTAGGGTTTATGTCAATTTTCCTTGTCCATGTCATCTTGTAACATACCCTTATTAGGCTTTATTTGTCAAAAAATAAATGTATTTTAATGTAAATTAGGTCTTCTATGCCTCCTCCATGAAGTCTCAATCCTAAAATGGGACAAGTCGTACACGGAGGGAAAACTTCTAGGTAAAGTAATCGAACTCAATTGTCACACACACACTCAGCAAGTTCGATTTACCAGCACAGAGACGAGAAAAAGTGCAAATTTCTAAGGAAGAAGAGGAAAGAAATAGTGAAGAAGGAGAGGAAGACCTTATCGAAGCAAGAAGTCAATTTTTTCTCTCTCATATCCCATGTGCGTGAATTTATGAAGTATTGCGGGGGTCAAAATTATGCAATAGTTTGGGTAAAAAGTGCAAAATTTGAGGAAGAATTTATGAAGTTGGGGCTGAAAATTCTGAATTTTAGGTACATTACAGGTTGTTAGTCGAGATCAAGCTACGGGACAATATGAGACTATTTGAAAATTGCTAAATCATCATGGATGAATTGGTAGAGGAGGAAGGTTTTTTGTTCTGATCTTGGTATATCTCATTTTTAATCTGTTAGAAGGAAGAGTTCTTTGACTAGGTTTTCTCCTATATGGGGTTTCCTCCTAGTTGAGCACCTACATCTAGTGTCCATGATCTTCATGTTCTTGCTTTGATGGTTTGCTTAATGAAAAGAAAATAAAGCTAATTAGAAGGTGATAATATCACAAGTAATTGTCTTTTATAAGAAAATATTTACTTGCATTTATTGATTTTCTAAAATAATATTGGTTTAAAGGCGCTAGGAATAGAAAATGTATTATTTATCTTTGTTTGGGAATTCAAAGTTGGTGGTGAAACGGAATGAAGGTCAATGTTAAACAAAGCACCCAAGTCTTAGAGCTTACCAAAGTGAAGTGTGGGAGTTAGTCGATAATTTATTTTCAACATTTAATATTAGGGAAAACAACAATTTGGATGGTTCACTTGCGGTGGCATCATTACCTTTAAACTTCCACAAAATCCTAAATTAAAGGTATGAAGTGGAAATCAAAAGAAAAAATTCTATTCCTAAAATTTAAAGTATTGGTATGTATTTGAGTTGGGAACGGGTAAAATATTTTGGAGGTATTTGGGATTTTTCTAACTTGAAAATTGATTAATAAGAAGAACTAAGAATGTTGAAGAATAATAAGAAGAAATTAAAGATGATTTACCTTGGAAGGATTATATTGTAGGTATTAAAGTTATGCAACTTAAAGGTAATGTGATTCCTAATGGTTTAGTCCCTTTGGATATATTTTTTGATGCAAATGATGTTCTTGTGAATGTTAGCAAACATAATTGGGAAGATGACATTGAGCAGTGGAATATTAGTACTAAACAACAACTAAAGCTCATTAAGGTAGGAAAAGGGTATTTCAAAATATTACAAACTTAGGAATGTTGATTTGTTTAAGAAATATTTTGATATATTTTATTGGTCTTATGAAGACCTAAAAAAATATGATATAAATATTATATAGCATAATATTCCATTAAGTTGACGGTCAAACTTTACAAACAAAAACTTAGACAACTTAACCCTTTAATGCTCCCTTCAATTGAAAAAAAAGTGAAGAAATTGCTTCGGGATAAAATAATTGTGCGATTAATATATTCGAGATTGGGTAGCAAATTTAGTGTGTGAGAAATAAAAATGGGGAGTTTAGATTATGTATAGACTTAGGAATTTGAACGGAGCATCATTAAAAAAAACTACCCTCTTCCAAAAATGGATCACATTTTTCAAAAAGTTATAGGCCCTTGATATTATCAATGATTGATGGGTTTTATTGATATAACCAAATAGTAGTCCATCAGGATGATCAAAATATACAACCTCCACAACACGTGGGAGGCCTTTATGTATTGTAAGATGCCTTTCGGTTTGATGAAAGTTGGGGCTACCTTTTGAGGCTATGGTTATATACTTTGTTACTAGGGAAAAATATAAGTATGTTGTGATATATTTGGATGATATTAGAAATTTTTCTAAATCTAATGATGAGCATTTGGAACATTCGCAACATAATTTTGAAAAATTTAGGAAATATGGACTATCTCTCACTCTTAAAAAGTCACAATATTTTCTCTTAGAGAATGGGAGTTATTGGGGCATATTGTATCAAAACAAGGGAGTTAAAATTGACCCAAAGTGTGTAGAAGAAATCACTAACATACTTTTACCAAGAAATAAGAAGGAAATATAGATTTTCCTAGGAAGAATCAATTTTCTTAGGATATTGATTCTAAACTATACATAGATTGTAAAGGAAATTGATATGTTGAAGAAAAATGAAGAGAAGTAAAAAAGATTGAATCCGGCGGCTAGAATATTTTGCAAGGATTAAGAAGGCATTTGGAGAATCTCTTATATTGGTGTTGAAGCCGGGTCCCCTCGGGTACATTTTTGAGTAAATTTTTATATATATTTTTTTTTTTTTTTGCATATAAGCGCACGAGAAGGTCAAGGGACTTTGGGGTGGTTCAAAGTCCTTCTTTTATGTAAATGGGTTATAAAGAATTAAACTATGGGTCTCGAACCATGGTTTGAGACCATGTAGCATCTGTACATTGGATGGATATAAATAGATAGATCGAGTCTAAGTAAGAAATGCGAAATGTTAATGATCTAAGTGTGTTTATGCATACGTAATACATTTTTTAAGTTTGGGTTGGCTCGAAAAGCTCCCTGCGATTTGTGTGCACAAAAGACTTTAGTCTTGGCAATGTGAGGGACTTTATTGACTCTGTGCGCGAATAGTATTGTAAAGGAAAGTACGATTGTGGTGGCTTATTTGGAATCTAATACAAAGACTATTTTGGCGGCTTGTATTTTATGTGTACGAGTTATTTTTTTACTATTATTGCTTTGAGATCACTTTACTTCTATTATATTTGAGTGATTAAATATGTTCTTTATGCATGAATATATGTTTATGGTTGAATACATGAATAAATCTACTTAAGTCATTGTGCATTCGAAGATCTGGTTTCTTTATTATATATGTGCGACAAAGTGATATGTGATTCCTCTTGTATATGCATTATACGTATGCACCGCGACAAGTCGATACGATAAGTATTGTTTTGTATATGCACACATCTATTTCCGATCTATAACAATTTCTATTATAAACATTTTTAGTGATACCACATTAATTTCTTCCTCGAGAACAAAACCTAGTTATAGCGACCCCATATTTCTTTAGGTGGGACACAGTCTATACGAGTAGGTTATCGGTGAAAAGGGCCCGGTAGTTGGAGGGTTTGTTGGTTGTGCAATAAACTCTGTAAACACAGGTTAGGACCCCTCAAGACAAAAAATGGTTCCATTTCTGGGAGCTACTACACGGACTGCCAGTGTTTGGACGTGAAAAGAAGTGTGTCTCTGTGCTCCAAGTCAAGATGAAGGAGTAAGCCTGGTGACTCGGGATGAGTAACATGTTTGTGTTGGGGACTTATTGGAGAGCGAGGGTCCCCTGAGGTACATTTTTGAGTAACCTTTTGTATATATTTTCATGTATATCCGCCTTTGTGCGGAAAGGTCAAGGAGGCTTTGAGACGGGTTAAAGTCCCTTTTTTATGTAAATGGGTTGTAATAGTAAAATACGGGCCTCGAACCATGGTTTGAGACCATAGTATACACACGCTAGATGTATATAAATAGATATATCGAGTCTATTAATAAATCATGTAATTTTTATGATCTAAGTACATTTATGCATACGTAATACATTTGGTAAGTTTGGGTTGGGTAAAGGCTCCTGCTTTGGCTATGTATAGGAAGACCTAGTCCTGGTTACATGCGGACTTTGTTGGGTTTGTGTGCGCGGAAGAGTAATTGTAAGGAAAAGTACGGTTGTATTGAGCTTGTTGGAATCTAATACAAAGGCTTTTTTCGGTGGCTTACTTGTGTTATATGTACGAGTTATTTGTTCTTGTTATTACGTTGAGATCGCTTTACTTTTGTTATATCTACATGAGTAAAGCTATTCTTTATGCATGAATATACGTTGATGGTTGAATACTCGGTAAATATACTTAATTCATTCACATTGCAAAGATTTGGTTATGTTATTACATATCTACGACGAAGTTGATCTATAATTCCTCTATATATGCATTATCTATGTCTATGACAAGCGATCGATAAGTATTATTACGTATATGCGCACATATGTTTTAATCTACATTGAAGTTCTTTTATAAAAGCTGTTTAGGGCTACCACATTAATTTCGTCCTCGGGGTGTGGAAACTTGGTTCCAATACCCCCATGTTTGCTTCGGGTGAGACTTTGATATGTGCGAGCGGTCATTGCTTTGGAAGAACAGCGATTGGAGGGATTTTGTTGTGAGACAAACTGCGAACCTATGTCAAGACCCCTCGAGCCAATAGTTAGTAAGTCCTAATTATCAAAATCCTTTTCACATTTTTTATATTTTTCTTCTCCTTCTACAATCGTAGAAGTACTTCTACAAAAGAATGAAGATAACAAGGAAGTATTTTCGGCATTCTAAAATATAACATTTTAGAGAAACAAGCTTATGCCCTTGTTAGATATTTGAAATAATTCGAGGATTCATATTTTACAATCCATATTCTTGCATATGGACCTAATGCAACTTTCAAAGTTGTATTGATGCGAGAGATAGTGCGGAAAAAGAAGGTAAATGGATAGCTAAGATATAGGAGTATGAAATGGATATCAAACTGGCTTGATAAAGGGTAGGGATTGACCAAGATATTTACATAAACCAACTACGAGAAATGGGGATAAACATGTTGGCTAAATTCTGAACCGAATACTATTGGTGAAAGAGTAAATCAATGAAACATCATAACAAAATCACATATAAGTATCTTTATTAAAGTTGGTATAAAATAATTTCCATTATTTGTTATTTCTTAGTTGTCTATCACATCTTGATATGACAAAATATAAGGCCATAAGAATGAAAGATAAAAAATAATTTATAGTGAATGGTTAGTTATACTAAGGATCATGTTGGTGTTTTTGTTATTTCTAACAAAGGGAAGAAATTCTTGAAATTATTAATGAATATCATGGTTGTGCTTATGGGGGTCATTACGGTTGGATAGTTCTGACACAAAATCCTAAAGGTTTATTTATATATATATATATATATATATATACATATATATATATATATATATATATATATCTCTATATCTATATATATATATATATATATATATATATATATATATATATATAGATAGATATAGATATAGATATAGATATAGATATAGATATATATATATATATATATATATATATATATATATATATATATATATATATATATATATATATATATATATATATATATATATATATATATATATTGAATGGCTCTGCCAAATAATGTCATGTTTTTTCTAAAAGAAGAAGTTGGCACCATTACCATTAATTTCGGTATTTGTAGAAGAGCCTTTTAGGAAGTATTTTACGGAAGAGTATTTGTAGAGGAGACCTTGTTTTTAGGTGGAATGTTAGAAAATAGGACAAGGGAAATCATGTCAAGTTCAACCCCTTATGTTTTGGACCTTTCAAAATAGAAAGAAGGCTTATGTAACTACACCTTCATTGGAAAATATTGATGGAGAATTGTTGTAGCTTCACGACGAAGTAGAGTATCTAAAAAATTACTTTCGACACATTGAGCATCATTTATTTTCTCATTCGAAATATTGGTGTACTTACTTTATAAGTATCTAGTGTGATTACTCACTTCACCAATGTATCACAACTACAATATGACTCTATGCACGAGGGTGAAGGCACTAATTTGTGAGTCTTGGTGTTTTGTTCCAAAACACTATCCATGTGTGGAACGAGTGTTCTAGTCTATTTTATTTTATTCCAAAAAAATAAAATTTTAAAATTATATGCAAAAATATATATATATATGAAAATAAATAAAAAATATGGGATGAAAATATAGTTAAAATACTATTTGTGCATATGTTTTTAAGTTCTAATGTTTTTGTTGTAAATAGTGGCATAGAACCAAAGTTTAGAGGAGATATATAAAATATATTTATGTGCGGATGGGCTAGCCTTGGTGTTTAATTAACATATGAAATTTTGGTGGTGTGATGTTATTTCAAAGATTTAGCTCACACATGCGAGCTCGGCATCACAAGCGAAATGATTGTTATGCAAGAGAGTTCCCCCATGGGTATACTTATGAAATTCATTGTTGGGGGTGATCTACGGTTGAGATTTACCTGACAACACTCCTCACAGTATAACTTAACTCTAAGGATGCCCCTGGGAGTGGTAAGTGGTTTTTCTATACCACATCTCTATAGTAAGTGGCTTAATAATTAAGTGAGTGTGTTTCCATGTCGGCAACTCCACATCATCACCATGTCACCTCTCATCATGCCACCTCACCCACCCTTTTTCATGTCACCTGCCATGTTATTTTCCATGACATCCATCTATCTTCCTTTGTCATCATCATCACAACTCTTTTTTTTTCTGCTCTCTCACCTATAAAAACTTGTTTCGCTTCTTCCTTTCACTTTAGCCATTATTCCCACGACAAGTTGTTGTTATCTCCAACAACATCAACTTTGTCCGCCACATCCCTTCTGTGAATTTGCAAGATATCTAAATAACCTCAATTACTCTATGAATTTTAAAAGGAATTAAAAATGAGTGGGAAAATAGTTATGTACGATTCTTCAACTCACATTCCTCTCATGGACATGCAATGCGAAATCTTAGACCTTTGTCTATCCATTTAATTTGATGGAAATTTTTCATAGTGGCTTTGCTAACCATACTACGTCGGAAATGTTATCTAGAATTATTAAGTGGGGTCTATTCTATGTAATTGTTACTCGAACATATATTTTCCTAGAGTTTTTCACTTGGTTGACTTAGTCCTTATATCCTCGAGGTGTTATGTCATGAAATCCCTGAGAGAAAACATTTGCCTAACGGTTACTCAGCTGGCCCCAAAGTCGTCGAGGCTCTTGATTTTCCCTCAGGTTAGAAAACTATGTCCCTTTCTCTGAGTGAAGCCCTCCTGTTAGTCTATCAGAATACATAGGAGGACAAAAACAAATTATATAGTTATATTATGCCTCCCAATGTAGTTACGCATGGAATAAACCTAATTTTCTCTAGATTATTTTGCTAAGAGTGCAGTGTTTTGCAAATAATTATGATAACGTTAGGAAGAGATGAAACTTCAGTAATAAATCATCAAGTTACAGGGGTTGTTTACTTTGATGATGAAACCCCGATGTGGTGTTGGATATCCTAGCCTTTTGGGAGCATTCAATTAATTCCCATCTCCTCAATTTAAGTATTCTTGGGTGTTCTAGGTTTCCTTCGTTGTTAGTATACCTCTTCTTGTATGTTCATGTTAAGTAGTTTATGGATTTGGGTCTAAATGTTGTTGATGTCAATAAGAAGAAGAAAATAGTTGTCAATTGGACAAACCTAGTCAAGAGTAAACCAAAAAATGAGGGTTTTTCTTATTACATTTCTTCCTTCATGTCCATTATGTATATAATTATCAATAATTTTTTTCCCCTCCCGAGGATTTTATCAAAAGGCCCAATATTTGTTATCAGTAGGCAAGGATTTGAAGGTTGGACATTTTTCTTATTTGAAGATTATGTAGAAATAAGATTGTATGGAGAAGATATCCTTCCATATAGGCTTCCCTCTTTCATTCTTATGAGGATATTTGAATTTGAATTCATCAAAAAAAGCATGAATGTAGATAAAACACACTTTTCCCCATCTACAAAGTGTTTTCAATCAAATTTCCTTGGACTTCTTTGCCCATTCATTGTTTATAATAGACAAGAAATTGAGGAGGCTTAAGATGTTGCAAGTAATGAATTTCAAAATGGGAGAAAAATGGTCCTATGTTCCACATCAAGTCATTTCAAAGAGGAGAATATATATTTCTTATTCCCCTTATGTACATGAATAAAATTCTGAATTGGAGAAATTAGAAAATGGTGGGTTGGTTGAAACACGAGAGAAGTATGGAATTAGAAACTCCTCTACCCACTGAAAAGGGATTGAAAAGAGAGTTGAAATCTCCTAGAGTATAAAAAATCCAAAGACACAAGGAGGAGAAACAAAAATGGAACTTCTCTTCAGAGACCTTCTAGTGAAGTTGGTTTTCGGTTGTAGCTAGGAGGAGTGAAGTGTGCACCATCATCTCCAATTATTGGTGAGGAATAATATAGTTCCTTGTGATGGGCCTTCAAATTTGACATAAATTAAGGCCCATATGACCATCCTTCAACACATTAAATCTCTCTTTGCATTAGATGACATATTTTTAACTTTAATATGTTCATTATTAAGGTTTAAAGATAATTTTATATTTGTGCCTAATATTATTTATTACGGGAATATTGGGCAGATTATGAAGATTTAGGGAAGGAGAGTAATTTAGGGACTTTCTCCCTACTACTAGATGATCGAATTGGAAAATAAATGAAACAAATGTCATGAAATTATTGAGAAATTATAGAGATATTATGGAACTCCAATGATTGAGAAAATCTAGTGATGTGTTCCATTTGTCATTTACTACAAACTCTTAGTGTTGGGAACCAGATCCACTCTTTGAGGGATTTTGGAGGGAAAGATTCCTCCTTTCAAGGGGATTCCTTCCTCATCATTTTTTATAAGTACAAATTCGAATTGGACTCTAGGGGCATATTTAGTCTTATTGTGGAGAAAACTTGTTGTTTAGCGGCTCAATTTCTTTTCTTGCGGGGATGTACTTGGATTGATTCGATAATTAATATTGGTGTCACTTTTAGCTTCTAAGGCTTTGTTTCTTCCATATGACCTTGAGTCCTCCTTGGTCTTAGCCATCCTAGGAGCCTAGAGCTCTCTTGCACAATTTATTTATGCTCTTTTCACTTCTTATTGACATACATATCTTATTTCTATTTTGCATATTATGCTATGTACTTGAGACTTCCATAGTTCAAATTTTCTGGTAGATAAAATCTTCGGGAATTCATCATCAATTATCACAACAACACATTTTGTATGCCAATTTTGTGACTCTACAAGATTGTCGGGTGCTCATTTATGGTAATAAATATGATAACAAATGATTTTCGGTGTTGTAAAGGGGTCCATGTTCCTTCTATTGTGGTAAGATAACCCTTGTCATCCTCTATTGTGCTTCTTAGAAATTGATAGCTAGTGGATGAGGACCATTCTCCTTAGCAAAATTAGTGTCTATCACTTTCTCTCTAAGATATTTTTTTGAAGTGTAATTAGGAGTGATATTCACAAAATTATAATTCCTTTTGCAATAAATTGGAAAGCAATATTTGTGCCTTTGATGATATGGACCTTTTATGTTTTATTGAGAGTGGAATTTTTTTGAAAAAAGCTTTGACACTAGATTAAGTTATCTCGAGAGAAAAATCTAGGAATTATTAAAACGCTCGTATAGAGAATATATTTTCACTGTTCTTGGGACAACACGTAGGGGAAAATTTTCTATAAGAATATAATATCCCAAACTTGTAATTTAATTATCATTCTTTACATTTTTTCACAACTTTATAGGATGATGGTGGGGAGCAATCTCCTTTTCATATACACGACTCTCTCTTGCTCTCTTCTGTTCTACCTAATTTGATGTATTTGCTGAATTGGATCCAACCATGACTTGTATTTTTTATTCATACAAAGTGAGAAGAGTGTGGGGCTTGGGGCATATGTTGGTGGTACGAAAAATATCAAATGGAAATGCTCTTTCATTGAATTTATGGTTCCTATACGGCAAGATACACACTTTCACAAATGCACATGGAAAACATAAATCGAAGTTGGGATACTTTTCTATTTATAGAGTTTGGTTCTCATCATGGGTGATAGGCATGCCCATGAATAATGGTGAATATCTCAGTTATTCCCATTTGTAGCTTAGATTTAAAGCATAAGCATCCACTCATAGATCATGCATTTTTCCATTTTCTATTGTAAGTATCTTTGGGTACACGCGATAAGTCAAATTTACGAAATTTGGATATGTGCAAGACTTCAAATTTTTGTGTGATCAAAACTATGCCATTGTTGACATTCAAAACTAGAGGATGCTATGTTAGTTTCCAAATATCGGACAACTGAGTGAGTCTTATTCATGTTTATTTTTTGAGGTCTCAAATTATTAAATGAGTACATATATGCTCAATTCACCCTAAATATCTTTAGGAATAAGAAAAATGGTTGATGTGGTCAAGTGAAATTATCCTTATATTGTTGTTTTGTGTGATATGCTTCAAGTTTAAGTTTTTTGTGGGTTTGTTTTTCTTCATTTTATCATATACTTTTGTTTGTAATTCATTAGGATAATTTATTGAGCCATCATTTTCATGCGATTGAGGCAAGGGATGTCCATACCAATTATTCAGAGAATAGTTGTTAAGGATTTAAAATCAAATAAGTATGTATACATACATAGTCGATCATCCTCTTGAACCTTAGGAAATGATGTATGAGAAGATTTTATGACGGTTGGAATTCTTAAGGATAATTGACCATAGGAAGTTGAAGTTCTGCATAAGAGTTTTTAAATACCCCATTAGGGATTAAGTTATGTGTCTTGATTCAAATACCTATGTTATATTGGAAATATAATCGGTTCATTTAAATTAGTTTGCCGTAATGTCAAAAACATCATCCACATGAAGGGACGGATAAAGGAGACTACGCTCTATTAGAGTGATTCAAAATTCTACCTTTTGAATTTGTTGGTGCAACTTTGGAAGGGGGCAATGGAATAAAAAATTGGTCAAACTATTCTTATTTGACTTAATCATCTTTGTGTGTTTAAATATTGGATGAAATCATGTTGGATGGATTGGATTGTGGTTTAATTTCTTTGTGCTAGAAATATTGTGAGATTCATTTGTTGTGGAATATCTAGATGGATCATTGACCAAGGTGTGGTGAGGTAATATATTTGGAGCCCTTTTTAGAAAACATTATTTGGAGGTTTTCCAAGAAATAAACAAATGTATTGTTCAAATATCTTCGACACTTTGTGAGAAGGCGATGGCCAAGCTTGAATATGCAATAATTATGATATTATATGTAAATGATATGTGTAGGTGGATGTTTATATTGGTGGTGCGTTGAAGGGTTTTTAGATCATGGTTATTCGATGTTGGAGTTTATCATTGCTTTGAGTTGCAAAAAAAGGTTATGAATATAGTTTTTAAGCATTGGAAGGTGGAAGTTAAATCACCCTTACATAAAAATTGAATGTCCGGGAAGGACAATTTTCATTTGGGCTTCTTATTTGAGTATATCGTTCTCGCATTGTTTATTTTATGAAAACTAAGTTCACTTGTAATGTTGAGAGATTAAATACTTTAGAATTTGAATTCTAGTATGAAGTTAAACTAACATCCATGATGAGCGACTCTTTGGGAAGAGAATTCGGTTTCTTAGCAATTATTTTGGCTCTTACAAAGCACGGAAATAAAGTATGAGATGAATGTACCTAGCTTGAATACATGTTGTGAATGGTGAGAGTTAACCTTTGGTATCAAGATATACAATGATATGATGTATACATTAACTGACATGTAGACTATCAATGCCTATATATACTATTTCAAGAGTTTTCATAACTCTCACATAATTTTTAAAGGGGACTATCTCAATGGAAAACTACTTTGATTTGTAAGTAGGAGGTTGGTGTTTCGATTCCATTGTTCCCCTGTATGAATTAATCGATAATATTTTAGTTGATTTTTAATTAAATAATTTTTATATTTATTTATTTCAATGGTGATATTTTTGGATCCATTATTTATATATTGTCTTTAAAGAGACAAATGACATTTTGTCTCTTTAAAGGCACTATGTTTTAACCCAACTATTGTCTCTAGAGAGAAAAAAATTGAAGTTGTCTCTGGAGAGACAAAATGAAATTGTCTCTAGAGAGACAACAACACTTGTGTTATGTATTGTCTTTATAGAGATAATTTTTAAGACAATAATAATGAACATACGCAAGACAATATTTAAGAAAATACAAGTTTTTTTTGTCTCGAAGTTAAGACAATTTATCTAGAAAGTGTCTCAAATATTGTCTTAAAACCCCCCTTTGTGTTATAATGTTAATTACCTCCAACCTCATCAATAGGTGGGAGGTAGTTTTCTACTCATTAATGATCTCTTGTTTCCCACTTCTTAAGACAACTTGTTTCTTACGAAACGTCGGCTGATCAATATAATGAATTTAGAATTAAATTTAATAACCCACAGATGCCTAGTACTTTTTTTGATAGATGAAATCATTTTCTAAAATAAATTGGAGTATTTTTTCCTCTTTCAACCATTGTGCCTTTAACCATTAGTTTCACATTTTTTTTTAATAAAATAAAACATAAATATAACTTTTCAAACAACGATTGTACATCGGTTGTTGTCAGTAAAATTACTAATAGTTAAATATTTTTGTCTCCTATTGTACCATACTAAGTGAACTTAAAGTTATACACATGTGAATTCTGTTAAATCCTTAAATTTGGGGATATCATACCTAGTTTAATTGAGATGAAGAGGGGGTAGTCAAAGTGGAAGAAAAACCAACATTCTTCAAGTAGAATAAAGAGGAGAAATCCCAATAGGTAAGTTCTCTAGAAAGAAGAAATAAAAGGAAAGTCAATTGGGTATATTTCTTAATATGGAGTAGTCCATTGATTAACATATGTTGGAAAATTGACAAGACCCAAATTGACTAATAACATGAGGCATGTAAAAACTCTATTGCATCGAGAAAACCACTTGTCGTACATTATTGTCAGCGTAAACCATTGAAGCCATATATATAAGAACGACTTAGATATGTAATAGTTAGATTATCAACAACTTTCATGATGATTTCCTTTTTTGTAATAGATGACCTACCTTATGCAAGAAGATATTCATAATAGGGGTCAATATGTTCGATCAATTTTTTGGTTCTTAGTTGTGTATTATAGACTTGGAAGAAGCAAGAATGATCGAAGAAAACCTCTTATGCATGGGATAAGTTACCCACCACTAAATGGATACAACACCCACATTTATGCTAAGGTGTATAAAGGTAGGGTTCATGCTAGCTAATTGTAATAAGAGATTGTTAAAAGATAAACATAAACAAAGAAGAAGATATTTATTTTGTGTTAAAAAACAAGAAAGATGAAATTATTTTTATATTAGGTTAGAATTTTCAATAAAAATAGTAAATCAATATTAAACTC
The DNA here is from genome assembly GCA_034641835.2 of Pinus albicaulis. Taxonomy (NCBI): domain Eukaryota; kingdom Viridiplantae; phylum Streptophyta; class Pinopsida; order Pinales; family Pinaceae; genus Pinus; species Pinus albicaulis. The sequence continues at coordinate 887,102,213 of CM076582.1, forward strand.
ATATATCTTGTGACCACATCATAAAAATAAAAAACTAAAATTATTTTTTGTTTAAAGTTTCTCCAAAATTCATTTTTTCCAAAATAAATTACCTTATTTGAATTATTTTTTTAGTTATAAAATTTAAGTAAGAATTCTCATTCAATTTAATAACATCACTTTTAAAATCATATAAATATTAATAAAATCACTTTAAAAATCCGTATAAATATAAATAGAGATTGTGAAATGATTTGGAAATCTTCTTTGCTATCCTGCCAAAATCCAATTTATTGAGTGCAATCCATGTAGTTTGAAGAGGAAGTTCTTGTGACATGTTGGATGGCCATATCGGCTTGAATTTATTTATGTGACATGTTGGATGACCATATATGCTTGAATTTATTTATGTGATGGTTTTTAAATTGTTTAAGATTGATTATATATAGAGATTTATAGATTTATTTAATTTGAAGTATTGATTTTAATTGTAATTTTTTTTTAATTAAATTTGTTATCACTACAACATAAAGGGGGGTTTTAAGACAACATTTAAGACAATTTTTAGGTAAATTGTATTAACTTGATACACAATAAAACTTGTGTATTGTATTAAATATTGTCTTTAAGCGGTGTCTCAAATTAAATCATCTTAAAATTGAATTGTCTTAAAATATTGTCTCTATAAAGAAAATATATAACACAAGAGTTTTCTTTACGAGAGGCAATTTCATTTTGTCTCTCCAAAGGCAGTATCATTTTTATCTCTCGAAAGACAATAGTTTCACTACAACACAAAGGGGGGTTTTAAGACAATTTTAGGGTAGATTTTTCTTAACTTGAGACAAAAATAAAATTTTGTATTGTCTTAAATATTGTCTTTAATCGGGTGTCTCTAATTATTTTCTTAAAAATTGTCTCTATAAATACAATATATAATGCAATCATTATTGTCTCTTATGAGACAATTTCATTTTGTCTCTCCAAAGTCAATAGTTGGAATTAAAAACATATTGTCTTTACGAGACAATGTCTTTGCTTTAATCCTATCTATTGTCTCTCTCGAGACAATATAAGACAATGAGTCCAGAAAATATCACCATTAAAATAAATCAATATAAAAAATACTTAATTAAATAAATTTACAATATCATTCAACAATTCATGATAGGGTACGGTGGAATCGAACCACCAGCCTCACATGGCAAGTTCTCACCGATTGAGCTCGCACCCTTTAAAGAATTATGTGAGGAATTATAGGAGTCCTTGAAATTGTATAATAGGGGTGATTTTTAAAAAATGTTCAACACATAATGGCATAATCCTTGTAGAATATATAATCATGCAAGCCCCTATTTTTAACTTAATAAAAAAATAACTCAATGGAGTTAGCTCTTTGTGACACACTTGTAGCTTGACTTGCACAAAAAGATAATAATAAATAATAATCTACAAACAAATTAATTTAGCCATACAAAGAAAATTAACTAGAATTAGCACAAGCAATACAACCACCACCCAAAGAGCTACACCACCTTTCTAGTAGGCACTAATGACACATATGATGTACACAACAAGCCATGATTGCATCTTCAACACATTCAAGACATATTGGGCACTCTCCTCATTCCTTGTTACTATTTTTATTTGACCACTTCTTCAATGTAAGATTTTGAAGGTACAAAACTAGAATCTCCATTAACTCATATTTGTCTTTCTAGATGAAAATGCCTTGCCCTCTTATACATATCTTGATGATTTTTGTGTATCACCCCGATTTGTTGATAAAGTAGTAATTAGAACAAATTCCATTCCATGTTATTGGAATTAGAACAACTGTTGTGTATCACCCCAATTGTTATCATTGTGTATACCTAATTGTTGATAACTTAGCAATTAGAAAAATTCTAACATATAACTGCTTATAATAAATTAAAAAAACTCTTGATATTTGGTGCTCAACATAATTTTTTTCAATAAAAATCATTTACAAAGGAAAATTAAAATAATTTTATGAAGGACATTCTAAAGCAGAAATTACCTCATATTGAAAAGGACGTTCACAATTGGCAAAACCTTGAAATAAACTCCATAATAGATGTATAATTGTGAAGAAATTTTCCTTGTTCAACAAATTGATCAAAGTTTGGACACTGTCGTGAGAAATAAACACCATATATTTTTTAAGTCAAATGAAATTCACAACAAAAAAATGAATCAAAACTATTACTATATTTACTTTCCATGGATCGAGAGAAATCATTTCCTTAGATATTCTATACAAAAGGTTTGTATAAAATTCGTTCTTAGCTTTGATAAACTCACACTCAATCACTTGTACATCAGTAGGAGGAAGAACAAGAATGGTACGAATATTCAAGAACAAATATTAGAAATCAGTCAAAGGAACTAGACATCAAAAGCTAGAAGAAAGCCCAATTCTACATTCATACCTTCCCTCTTTACGGTATTCCTCTTTTGCCCTTTGCAACGTCGAGGCCTCAAGTTAGCTTGAAATAATTTCAAACCATGTTCATCACCTTCCTCAAATGGTTTTTGAATTAATTTATAGCACCTAGACACCACAAGGTATAATACTCAGAATTATGACATCCTATTATAATCTATAAAATTGAAGTTGTGAGATGAAATCAAAATTTTTCTTGAGTAAAATAAAAACCTTGTACGTTTTAGTTTTTCTAAAAAAATGAAACTCCTTAATGCATTTTAAGAAATGGTGCATTTGCATTCCTCACTACGGTTGCAAAAAACAATGGCTACAAAAGTAACATACTAAACAAGATGGTAATAGTGAATTAAAATTTTGTAGCAAGTTTTTGTAAAAGTTTGGTTCTATGTGGAAATATCGATTTTATTGTGGGTAAACAAAGCTTCAATATATGTCTGTTTAAGCACCCGGTATGAAAAAACATGGTGCTAAAGTATATAAAAAAATGATTGCAATACCATTAGTATCCTAAGTGTGCGGGAAGTCATTAATTTCCTATTAGATGACAATAAACATTTATTATAAGACAAAATTAATATTCATTTGAAATGTAGCACTTCTCAAGTGTTTTTGTATAAATTAAAAATAGTTTGAAAAAACATAACTCTCACCAAGCCCATTTCCCTTTATTTCAATCATATCATCTATGCATTGTTAATCACATTTAATAAATTCATTGCTTATATTCTCCATGCAAGTCAATGAAGACTATTGCATCTTGATAGTTTAAAAAAATTCTACTTGCTTGGTTGATCAATGCGCTCGATGTAAAAAATGGAAATTGAAAGGAACCTCACAAGTCACAATCATTTTTTAATTTTCTATCTTGTTCACCCAAGTCAAGCTAAGAGTTAAAAATTCCTTGCATGGACCAACTCTTGGGATTGTCAAATCGTAAACCTCTATAACCAATTATTTTCAATGTTTGAGTCCACCATTCCACTTACAACCCATGAGAATGGAATATCTCTTGTAGATCTCATTGGCTATGTCAATTGGGTTGAAATTTTAGAAGTCGAATGAGTATACACCTAAACATCTTTGCGACAATAAGTGGCATCTCACAATGACTTCTCTTACAGAACCCAATTTTATGAATTGCTAAGTAAAAATAAATTGAATTCTAATTGATGTTATTGTAAAAAAATGAAGGCCATAAATTATAGATGTATCAAGGCAACCTACCTTTTGGTGCCTCCATTTCTTTTGAAAATGGTTTCTCATCTTACACGGAAATCAAATACATTTAAATGGAATTTAAAATTTGGATGAACACTATTGATTCCTCCGGTAACACCACGAACATATTATCTACCTACATTCATATAGGTCCAAAAATTCCAACCCCAAATACGACGACCTAAACTTTTACCTCAAACAATAGAACATGGAGTTATTAGTTGTTTCAATCTTGAAGAGAATTTAGCATTTTAGTTGAATTAGTTCCCATGTGACACCATATCCTCCCTCCATTTCAATATCACTTACATTAATTTTCATGGTTTCAAGGAGTCTAAAACCTTGAAAAATTCAAGTTATTTCTACTCTATTTCTACCATATATTGGATCACGGATGTAGTCTAACTTGTAGAATATCTCAAAATTTTATGAGGCTCGTCTTGATATTGATGCCATCTAATCTTGAAATAGATCTTCAAAACCTCATTTCTCTAGAAACGAAAATGAATTATTTAAGTCAACAACCTATGCGATTTGTAGTAAGGCAACTAGACAAAGAAGATTCACAAGTTTACTTTTGAAAACATGGTAACATTATATTTAATTTGTGTTCAATTCCTAGGTTGCGGATAAATAAAGTCTTTGAGATGTCACATATAATCAAATAACATGAATAAAATGCGAGTTTCGATAAATGAAAGAAAATAGATAAGTTTTGCATCTCACGAGTCCATAGGTGATAACCCAATCCCAAAAACAATATCCAATATGACAATCACTCCATGAAGAATATAAACCGGGTAGAAAGAGTCCACTCGAGAGATAAATCCAAGCCAAAAACCCAAAAATAAATTTTTGAAATTTGAAAATGGCACTAAAGACACCACAAAAGGTGTCCAAACAAGATTCATATTCAAAATAGTTATTATTATTAACCTCTTTGAACCATTTAAAAGTATAATAAGATTGATATACCTTACAATGAAAGTTTCCTCCAACAAGTAACCCAAGACATCAACAAACCATATATATAGAAAGCCACCAAAGAATGAGCCTATTGAATCAACTAATGTAACATTGTCCTAAGGGATAAGGCTTTGTGACAAAAACTAAGGCCAAGGCAGTGAAAAGATCATTCATTATACCCACATTGTGAATCATAACCTAAGCACATCAACCATTTTAAAGATGAAATAACAAACAACTTAATCATAGGATTTTTAAAGTCAACCTTGATATAAGGAATTTTTCCCTATCTCTGCGGCCACCCACTCCATTTCCACCCAAGATGAAACCACAATATCAAGGATGAATCCCCCTAGACAAACCTAGTCTGCTTCGATTTAACATCGCCCGCATGGAACTTGACCGGATCCTCAAAGCCATAGCCTTTGTCAAAATTTTGTAAGAAATGGTAAGCGAAGTAATGGGTTTCCAACCACATATAAAGTCCCTCATTTCATTCCTATTAATAAGCTTCATCAAGGCATAATTGAGACTTTAGAAACTCAAAGAGGAAGCTAGAGGAAAAAAAAATTCTACATCTAGACAATAAATATGTTCCTGAGTAAAATCGCACATGAGCTTATACACTTCATAAAGGAAAACCATCCAATCCTGAGAAAGATTTCCATTTTTCATTGAAGTAAAGGAAGCACATAAATCATCTCTCGAGAATATCTGAACCAAAATATCAATTTTCCCACTAGTGAGCCTACAAAGGATAATCATGTAACAAGCATCTTCCAGCAACACTCACCTCTTTGTTAAAGAAAAGAGACAAAATATAGAAAAATGGATATCATTGCTACATATATATGATAAATGATGTCCCGTAGACCAAACCCTACCTCCCTGTCTCCTTCACACTCAAACATGATCATGCCCCCCCTAAAGATGCATTAAGTTGTCCAACAAAGAATAGGCCATTCAATTCCACAAATATCCTTGCTCAAAGCTAAGGATAGAGACATCTGAGAAAAAAATATCACATGGTCCTAAATCAAGGGCATATTGAAAGGCACATGCTGCAAATCCAAACCGAAGTAATCACATGATTACGCAAATGTAAGAAGAAAGAGAAAGCACTATGCCTCCACTCCTTGGCCAGTGCTCAAAATGCCTAAAATGGGCCATTCAAACAATAGGTCATATGGCCTAAAGCTCAAAACCAAATCCCCCTAAGTTAAACAAACAAGTCTATGTTAATAGGTTCACAAGGCATTTCATCTACAAATGTGGGCAAGAATCCTTGGATTTCCCCGTATATTTCCTTGAGAAAAAAATAATACACTCATGGTGTGACATTGAGAGTTTGAGGCTTGATATTGTAGAAAAGCTACACGGCGGAATAACTTTTTTGTTTTACTAAATGCTTGTAAAAATATCCATTAATATCGAGTGTATTTTATGAAAAGGAAATATAATTAGTTAGATGTCATGAAAACATATCGGATGATCATAACATACTATAAATGGCAAGATTCGGGACCCTGTTAATAGACATGCATATGCCAACTAGAGAAACAATAAGCAATAGAGTGCCCAAAAAGTCTACATTTTTTTCAAGCATACTTTTCACTCTTGATCTAGTTTTTGTTTGATGGAAATCATCAAAGTTGTAAGTTAAGAGCTCCTCATCAATTACTTGACTTAGACTAAATTTGGCATGTACGCATAATAGAGAACACAATGCAAAAGTTCCTCCTGTGTGGATCTATAGGATTAGAAAGACCTTGAGAGAGAACTAGAAATACTTGTGTCATATTAAGATGCCGGAAGGATAAGCTTCCCTATATACTTCAAATACATAATTGTAGATGTATTAGAATTAATCCCAAAATTATAAAAAGAAATACGCTTAGATTTTCACATATGAAAAGGTGGAAATAAATATTTAGATATATTAGTTGAGAAGGTACCTTCTCCATTCTCGGTAAACTCTTACAACTATAAAAACAAGCTTAAACTATGGTATCAAGGTGAAAGTCCATAATCTACAAGAAAATTTAGCCACAAATAAAGAAACACTCATAAATATACAAAAACATTGGTATGTGGAAAAACACTACTCATTGTGTTAAAAAGGATAAATTATTTGACCTTAAAAGAATATTTCCTTCAATCGAAAGGAAAAAATGCTAGAAAATATTTTCTAGGGTCTCCGGAATACCATCGACATGTAACGATTTCAACTCAAAAATGTTGATATTGTAAATTATACCTATGTTTGATCTATTTCTTTGATAATAATTCTTGGAATTCTCATTGGAACTAGAATCAGGAGATTGGCTCACGGAGATGGAGCTCACATAGCCGGGATGAACCTAGTTGCATCTAAACTCTTTGAAATTTATGATATGTGTCACACATATGCGGCACCATATGAAAAGTTGTATGAATATACACAAACAAGAATTCTCACAGTGAATCCACCAGGTCTTGTTAAAAGCTTCGGGGTTGAATATCACATCAAATTAATTTATAATTGCACAAATTCCTGCCGTAGGAGAATGTCAATGAACTTTACATGTTGGGGTTGCACACAATATCCATTTTCATGTCAAGAATTGACTACAACAATTAGTGGACGAGTGTACTTTTTAGCTACAATAATCTACACCAACTTCTATAAGTTATGAAATCTGGACTAAACAATACCATTATTTTGAGTTATTGACCACCAATTCCTCTAGATTATTCTACAAAACCCACAACTTTGATAGTATAAAGAAGGGAAACACACATCAAAAGGATTGAGAAATATAGCATTTTACCACTTGAAGTTGGAGTTTTTTGGTCCAACGAAGGTTCCATCCTCTACACCATATTCACTTGCTTCTGTAAACAAGGCATGGTAATATTTTACATCTGTAATGATATTTTGTCTATTTGCTCCAAAAAATTGCTTTTACCTTGCCCGGACTCTCAATACTACTACTATATTGTAATACTGTGAACCTTAATTTGATTAAGGATTAGAAAGAAGCATCATAATTGATCAATGGAAACCACCACACCAATAAGAAATCCTTTAAATTACCTAAAGAAGGCCCTATAGACAACAATATTGCATGATGCTTGAGGAAAATATGATATGGCAATGAAACCAACCAAAACAAAAACCCCTACTTTGATAGTAGGAAGAATGGAAACCTCAAAATGATTGAGAAATGTGGCACTCTACCATTGAAAGTTGGAGTATTTATTCCAACGGAAAGGCTCAAAATATCAACACCATCTTCAACAGCCTACAAACAAAGCATGGTAATATTTTACATCTATGATAGAATTTGACTATTTTCCCCAAAATTTAGCACATGTCTTGCACGACTCTAAATGCAATACTTTATTATCTATGCACCTTAATTTGAATCTAGGATTAATAAGAAGCATCCGACACGATCAATGGTAACCACCATGCGAGCAAGAAAACATATAAATTTCCCATAGAAGTCCCTATAGACAACAATATTGCATGATGGTGTTGAGTCTCAAATGCATCTTTTTCCATACACTTTTCTATACCTTTTTCATCACACAGACACTCCCAAGTTGTCAATATCATTGTATATTAATTGTAAAAGAGCTTCTAACATGGTTTTTAACTATATTTTTGTATGTTTGCTATTTGATTTAGATTTTGTTCACTTGTTTGCGGAATCTTGCCACTTTAAAGCGAGTGTACATAACTACTGTGACCATTTTTGTGAAACTCTATGTTACAAGTGTCTACGGGGAAAACGAGTCACATGGGCAAGTCAAAAATGATGTGGACATGGTTCGTATCCTATTAGCTCGAGCAAACTCATCTAAAGAAGCCGCGGTCGAAGTCGTCCACATGGAAGTCAACCATAGAGTCTCACGGTGACGGGACTCTATTCCGTGTCACGTGAAGGTTCATGTAAGCCCATTTACGAGTTGCGGAGGACAAGTCGACATCTTGTACATGGCTCCATAGCCAAATTCAAGCATCCACTCCCCTTAGATTTACTTTGCAATATGGCCATGATCCACAGATCGTGGACGTAATGGTCTACGTGTTCTCCACCGACATAAACTTCGGGGAATTAGTTGTATTTTTTTGTTATAAATAACGCGTTTGCATACGCATATGGAGTTACTCTCGGTTAGTTTCAATCGATCTCTGTTATCTTGTAATTAGTACGCTTTCTGTAATGTAATTATCTTGCCTTTGTCTTATTAATACTACACTTACTATTATGAGCGCATTTTAATATAAGAAGACTGTTTTCCAACGTGATTCGTACTTCGAATTGTTGCCCGAAATTTGGTGTAGAGGGCCCCTGCACTTTGAGTTGCATGTATTATTGTATAGTTATTATTTTCTTTCTTTAAATCTCATTGTGCCATAATCCATTCACATGTTTATACATTGCTTCATATATGCTTCATACGTCTTTCATGTTTTATGTTATTAATCAACGATCGATGTTCTTGTTTCGAGTTATAGATAGGTAGCCCAGGCATTTGTATAACTTTTTGACTAATGACATGGAATTAACATTGTTCTGTGCTAATTTGTTTTTCTTAGTTTTACCCATTTGCATTTGAAATCTTTGCTTTGTTTAATTAGTTTTTACTCATTTGCTTCGGTAGTTAAATTTAGATATATTAAACTTCTCATAACATCTTCGATTTGCCTCACAGAAAACCACGAGTACAGGTGATGGTGAGGGATTGTATTATGAAATGTGTAGTTTAGTATTAGTTTCCTTTACGCAGAATTTAGATATATTAAATTGCTCATAACATCTTTAGTTTCCTCAAGAAAGCCACAATGGAGTGATGGTGAGGGATTGTATTATGAAATGTGTAGTTTAGTATTAGTTTCCTTTCTACAAATTTAGATATATTAAATTGTGCATAGGCATCTTGATTGCCTCCAAGAAAGCCACGAGTGGAGTGATGGTGAGGATTGAATTATGAATGTGTGATTTGATATTAGTTTACTTTCTGCAAATTAGATATCGGTTACTCAAGTTGTTTATGATTTTATATGCAATCATATTTCGGACTAATGATGAACGATGGAAAGACAGTTGATGTAATTTGATTTAGATTTAATTTATTGCAATTTTGGTTTCTTTGACATAATTTATTTTTAAAGAAGAATCCATACGGGTGAGATAGTTTATAGAAGAAAGGAATAACTTTGTTATTGAGTTTGTAATTACCCAACGTTTCGAGATTTTGTCCAAGTGAGTCCATCATCTTCTACTATTTATACCTCCATCCCGTTGCCTATTTGCTCTTCTTTTAAGAGAACTTTGGATGTCTACCCACGATGATGGACTCACTTGGACGGTCGAAACGGTGGAGTATTACAAAACTCAATAATTCATTTTGTGTTTAGATAGCGACAAGAATAGTTTGGTTTTTCATGCTTACTAGTTTACTGTTTTGATTTATTAGGCTAGCGACGCACCTTTTCATTTCGACACATTTTCATTTCCTTTCAAGTTTTGTCATTGTAAATTTCTCAAATTCCTTTTTAAGTTTCAAGTTGGAAAATCATTATAGGATATCATTTCCTTGAAAAAACATAGCCATACTTGCTTTTCATTTTAGAATTTCCATTTCATCAAGAAAACCAAAAATGACAAAAAGTTAAGAAATGGAGGTTATCTTGCATATAATCGCCGCCTTCATCGCTTACGAATCCCAGTTGACAAATTAAATGCGGCAATTTAGGACATACTAAATTGACCCAAACATTTAGCGCGGGTTGCGGGGAGTGTAACTAGGTAAACGAATTTCTTATAAAAAAAAACAAAACACAAAACAATAAAAGAAGGGAAAACTTGATAACTTCTTAAAGTATGCTCTCCTCTTGCACCTAATTGATACGGAGGATCGGAAAAGAGAGTTATTGGTTTAGTAATTTCTTAAGTATGCTCTCTTCTTGCACCTAGTGTGACGGAAGATCAAAAGAGAATTATTAGCCCTACTTAAAAAAAAAAAAATTACATGCATAGAACGAAGAGAGATTCTAGGGAAGGTTTATAGCTAAAGCCAAGAGTTCGATTTTCACAACTCCATCTTCTTCAAGGCATAGACAGAGTCACCATCATCTACCCCTAGCCTTAAATTAGAGAATTCAAGGAGCAAGCTGAACCGAGAAGATTCACCTATATCATCTACCAAACCTCATTTAGAAGGAAAACTCCCTACTCATCCTCCCTTGATAGAAGAACCGGAAGACTCTAAGGACTGCGAAGAAACTATCATGGCCCGAGAGGAAGTAGTAAATATGTTTGGAGGTAGAGGTAGAGGAGGAGGAGATGATGGAGGTAACAATGGTGGAGGGTGAAGATAATAATAGGGAAAAGAGACAACTCGTTTGGATTCCTATAGTTGATGAGAAACTCATACAACGATGAAAAACATCTCACCATCTGTCCTCCCTAGCATGGTTGCGAAGTGAGGATCTGAAACATTTCTGTTTGAGTTTGAAGTGAGTGTGCCGGAACATATGATTATATGGAAGACTCTCAAAAACTCAAATTGTTTCACTACTGTATGAAGGGAGCTACTTTGGGAAATGGTTCATGGGGTTACACACTCAATCTGTTAGGACTGGAATGATATGAAACAAAATTTTTTGGATAGATACTTGGACTATTGCATGCCCACCAATCACAAGGATGAGGTATTCAAAATGATGCAAAAAGAAGATGAAAATTTGGAGGATTTACTTGAAGTATTTCGGTACAATTTAAAAATGAAAAGATGAACAATTTAGATCAAGAAACATTGAAAGCCCTTCTATTAAAAGCCATTAGAGATGAATGGATAGATATTTTAAACATGATGGGGAAAGGAGATATTTCTCAACTTCCACTTCATGAAATAACGAGAACTATGTGTCCAACTCTCGGAGGAAAATCTAAAACGGGAAAAGGGCCTAGGGATCCTTCTCTTATGAGGGGCTAACAGATACGCAGCGTGGGTCGGTAAGTAGGGCGGTGTGGTAACATACTTGATGAATTCAAAACTGATATTTTAGGGGGCCTTAGTGAACAACTAGACACCCTTAAAATCAAAACAAGCAAAAAGCGAAACGGATGCTCTAGCCATCTTTTGTCGAAATGTAGGAAGAAACATGCTTCAGGGAATGTCCCTTGGATGTAAAAGTTGTAGAAACGGGTATAATTTGTTCGAGGAGAATCATGAGACCAAGGATTGTACTTCCAATTCTGGACTCAAATGTCTTCGAAAACCCAAATTCGGTAGAATCTCTTTGTTTTGTTGCAAGGAGACCTTGGCGGGGACAAAAAACTCGGGGTTTAACAACCCTTTATGAATCTTCAAACCCCACCAAATTGGAATCCTTGGCAACAACCTTGGCCAAAACATTCAGCCATGGGTACGAGGATGCAGAAATCCTTATGGGAGATTTGCTCAATTTTATCAATATCCTCCATCTTTTCAAAATCAACAAGCTCTGACTTCAAATTCAAACCCACAACTTTCATTGCCATTTCCACAACGACAACCTTCTCAAAAAAATCCAAATCCTCAACTCATGCTCCCATACCAGCAAAAGAAAAATCAACTTCCAGCTCGACCATTCTTAGAATCCTAATAATAAAAATCCTCAGAATACTTATATGATAGAAGGACAACAATTTCCTACTTATATGATTGTTCCTCTCTCAACGATGTACAACTCGGATACGGTAAAGTTTTAGAAAAACCTTCTATAGATATTCAAGAGCAAGATACCTGCGAGGAGGATTCTCTTCGGGTCAATAAGGGTTACGAGAAAGAATCTTTTAAATTCAAACATGCAAAAAAAGAAAAAGAAAAGGCAACACCCACAACTCCTATAGTTGAGCAACACCTCTTTATCTACATCTTTCTGAAAGACTACAAATTGACAAGGGGGTGGAAAAAAAAAATCTTGTTGCCTAACTATGACTTTCTAGATGAATTGAAGAATGTTTGTATCAAGATTCCCTTGTTACAAGCCATTCGAGAGATTCCTATTCTAGCAAAAACCATAAAGGTTGAGTTTGAAAAGACCGAAGGAAATTAAAAGACAAGAAGAATCCACACAGTAGGAAAAGATTGCGGATATTATGATGGGAAAAATTACCATGCGAAAGTATGTGGATCAGGAAGTCCAATTGTAAGACACATATAAATGGGATGGAAATTCCAAACACATTGATTGACTTAGAAATTTGCTATCAACATTATGAGTAGACGAGACTATGGAACGATAAAACTTCCTAACCTTCTTTTTACACCTAATTTACTACAACTTGGAATCGATTAGTTATTAAACCAGATGGTGTATTAGAAGATATTTCGGTCTCCTTAGATTCTTGGGAATATCCGGTAGATTTTATGATTTTGACTCCCAAGAGGTAATCTGGGGAGCACCCACTTATCTTGGGAAAGACCTTCGCTAACCAGGCAGTGCTTTTATTGGTTAGCAGATTTGGGGATATGTACATTTCTAATGGTAATTCGACAAAGAAATTCAATTTGTATCCTCCGGCAAAAGAAATTACGGAGAAGTAGGAGACAATTAATGGGTCGATGATGAGGACATTATACAACTTTGTTTTTACCATTTCGAAATCGGTGAGGATAGTCAAATTACGAACACATTAGAAAATTTCGAGACATCTTGAGAATATGACCCCACACAATTTTCGGTTGGAGATACGACATAGAATATTTATCATCAAGACAAATGTCTCTTTACTCTATGGAAGAGTTTGGTAGTTCTACTATTGAGATTTTTCGAGAAAAAACATTGAATATCAACGAACATTTGGAAAAGTCACAACGAAGAAGTAACCAAAATCTTGCAAAAACATTCTACGCATTTGCATGGGGGTATACTAACATGAAATGAGCTGATCCTAAGAGTTGCATCCATCATATCTATATTGAGAAAACGAGTAGACCAATCGAGACAACCTCAAGGATGAATCCAAATCTTAGGGAGATAGTGAAAGAAGAGCTCCAAAAATTACTCAATGTAAAACTTCATTTATCCAATTAGAGGATAACCGATGGGTTTCTCCTTTGGTTATAGTACCTAAAAATAATGGTAAATGGAGGGTATGCATTGATTACATGGAATTGAACAAAGCAACTTTGAAGGATCACTTTCCTTTGCCTTTTATCGATCGGTATTAGACACATTAGCGGTAAAAGTAATTTTCATTTTTGGATGGTTTTAGTGGCTATAATCAAATTCGAGTAGCACACGAAGATCAAGATTAGACCACATTTACTTGTCCATGGGGAACTTTTGCCCTCACAGAGTACTTCCTTTTGGGTTATGTAATACTGCCAACATTCCAAGTAGTACGGAATTTTTACGATCTAATCCATGATTCCTTGTGAGGTTTATATGCATGATTTTTACGGTTTATGGTAATTCATTTGAAGAGGCATTAGAAAATTTGGAAAGCAGTTCTTATAAGATGTAAAGAAACAAACCTTTCATTAAGCCATGAAAAATGTTTTGTGATTTTTCTTTGAAGGGATTGTTTTAGGACATCATATTTCGGGAGATGGGATTAAAGTTGATAGATCAAAAGTTGAAGTCATCTCCAAGTTGCCTATTCCAAATTGTCAAAGAGATGTTAGAAATTTTACAAGTTTCTTGGTTACTATAGAAGATTTATAGAAAACTTCACTAAAATAGCATCTCCACTCTTTAGGTACTCTAAAAAATGGCAATTCAAATGGGATCATGATTGTCAATCGACTTTCGGAAACTTTAGAAAACAAGAATATACGAAGCACCTATCTTGAGAGGACCAAATTGGAAACTCCCTTTCCATATTTCTACGAGATGCTTCAAATACGACTCTAGAATTTGTGTTGGGTCAAAAAAGATTTAGTTCCTTATGCCATTTATTATCACAGGTAAAAATTTGACTCCCATGATTGAACTATCTTGTGTTGAAAAAGAGTTTTTAGCTATTGTTCATGCAATTAATAAGTTTAGACATTACATAACGGGCTATGAAACTTTTATTCATACGACCATTCTACAATTAGATATTTAATGAACAAACACAGTACTAATGGCGAGGAGTGACAAGATGGCTCTTACTTTTGCAAGAATTCAATATTCTTTTGTGTTGGATAGACCGGAAAAACAAAATACGATGTTGATTTCTTGTCTAGAAGTTTAGAATATAAAGAAGATTCTCTGTAGAGGATAAGTTTCTGATGAATACTTGTTTTAGAGTAACTACTAAAACTCCTTGGTATACGAGATATTTCTAACTATTTGGTTACGGAAACTACCTTCACATTTATTTCCAAGTGAAAAATGAAAAATTATTCGGGGAGAGTTCAAAATTTTCATGGATTTCTAATGAATTGTTTAAAACAAGACGGATCTTGTAATCGGAAGATGTGTCGAGGAGAATGAAATGCACGATATTCTTAAGGCATGTGTCATGATGGACCATGCGGCGGACACTTTGCGGACAAAAGGGCCGGCCTATAAATCCTCTCTTTAGGATATTATTGGCCTTCTCTATTCAAAGATGCAAAACAATATGTCGGAAAGGTGTGACGGTACTTGAAGTAGGGAAACCTACCCTTCCAAATGAAATGCCATTGCAACCATAGGTACTCAGCGAACCCTTTGAAAAATGGGCTTTGGATTTCATTGGACCTATTAATCCACCATATAAGCAAAAGAAATATATATTGGTTTGTCTTGATTATATTTACTAAATGGGTAGAAGCCAAAGCATTAGTATCACACTCTTGAAAATTCGGTTGTCCATTTTCTTTATGAGGATATTTTTACTCACTTTGGTGTTCCAAGAGAAATTGTGACGGATCGGGGAAATGATTACATCCAACTTGGTGGAGAAGTTGATGGAAATACAAATCAACTTCAGAAGATCTACTCCTTACCATCCCAGCGAGAAAATGGTCGAGGTAGGTCACAAACAAAGTTCTTGAAAGTATCATCACCAAAAATATTCATCTACATAGAAGAGATTAGACGAAACTTGCAGACGCAGCAGGCCTCTACAAAGGAACTACATGGAGAAATACAATAGGACATTCTCCCTATGAACTTGTTTGCTGGGAAGGAAATCCTACTCCCCATTGAGTTCCAAGTCAAGACCTTCAAGATAGAAGTTCGGTTGGGGATGGACTTATCGAAGCCCAAAAACATAGAATGGAGTAGTTGAATGAGCTAGATGAGATCGGACAAGAGGAAATTCTAAGAACCGATCTAGTTAAATATCAAAGAGCTAAATGGCATGACAAGTACATTAAAGAGAAGAGGTTTCAAGAAGGAGATTGGGCATTGTTATTTGATTCCAAGTTTAAATATTTTCAAGGAAAATTTCGACTCATTGGCTTGGGCCATATGAGATTGACAAGATCTTTAGCAATGGAGTAGAATCAAGACAGTGATGAGTTTCAAACTCCTCTTATTGTGAATGGCCATAGATTGAAAAATTTATCATAAGCCACTCTCAAAGAGGATTTTGTCGAGAATGTTTCAAGGAGAAGTATTTAACGATCGGTGAGTACAAAAGAATTCTTCTTCTCCACAGGCCTAGCTTTTGTTCTTTGTAGTTTCTAAAAAAAAAAAAATTAATAATAATAATAATAATGGCATAAGCACGAAAACCAATCAACGATTGGCGATCTTATACGAAAGAAAATATTGGGTGAAAATCGGGGAACACGACACCTTATATTTTCAAAAAAAAAAAAATCTCTCCTTCGATTCGCAAAGTTTATTATCATCCACTCCATTCCGTTTCAATTTCACTTCATTTCACTCCATTCCACTTCATTTTATCTATTTCATTCCATTTTCACCAATAAAATTCTTTTTCATGACCATTTCCATCTAGTCATTTTTCATCTGTTCATTTTCATTCACCCAAATAATAGTTGTGTCAGTTTCCGCAGCTGACATTTGTTTCCGCAGCTGACACCAGTTTCCGCAGCCAGAAGCAGATTCCGCAGCTACCACTCTGTTTTCAAAAGAATGTACAGCCAGATGTTATTTCCATAATCATGAAATAAAATGCAGGTATGAGGACCAAAAATGAAGACATGGAGCATTCAAGATACCAATAAAGAGCAACTAATTGAAGACCAAGGAAAAAGGCAAAGATTCCAAGGTATGAGTAAAAATTCATTTCAAATAGCATTGAAAACACATTTTTTATATAGTTCTAAACCATAAGCTCCATCCATTATGTGCAATGATTATATTGACAAATTCCATAACCCTTTCACGATCTCCATATATCCTTCCGCATTCATTTTCAAACGGTCCCCATAATTAAACCTCCGATCTTCACTCAAACTCCGATACTCCACCTGTGACAATGAGACATAGTTGATTTAACTACGGCTTCTTACAGCCGCATAAATCCATAACCGTTGTTTAAACGTGCTCACATTTATTTTACAGCCACCAAATTTCAAAACACTGCCGGATGTGTTATACTCCTCCTATTGTTCTGTTAATCTCACAGCCGTATCTCTGTCGTGCTCACGAAACCCCTCTCTGTTCCGTTTCACTCCATTTCGTTCTCTGTTACGCTACAGTCTATATACCCACTCTCTGATATCTACCTACAGTCATTGTGCTCATTTCCGTGCATTCAGCCGTTCTACTTCCATTGAACCCTCACGCAGGCAAATTTTTGAAGAGCAGAAAGAAGGATGGGTAAATTGCTAAGAGCAGAACCAGAAGGACCTAAATTCATGGAAGGATATCCGCAAGTAAGGGATATATTGAAGAAAGAAAAGTGGCTGCGGTTTATCCAAAAGTTCAGAGGCTACCATAAAGAAGTGACAAAAGCATTTGCAAGGTCGTTCAATGGCCTGGAAGTAGAGATTGGAGACCTTAAGTTTGCGGTGAATGAGGCATCTATAGCAACTGCCATGGAACTTCCTCAAGAGGGTGAGCGTTGGTTTAAGAATAAAAGCATTAGTGATGAAGCCTGGAGAATAATCTTACGAAACCAAGGTATGGACATAACTATTTTTAAAAGAGGTATTCATGTTCATGCTTTGAAAGAGGAATGGGCTACTTTGCTGCTAGTTGTTCAAAAATTCATTACTTGTGAAGGCCGTTTTGGGTCCATGTATATGTACCATACTAGGTTGCTGATGAATTTTCTAGATAATCAAACTCTCAATCTCCCATATTTTCTATTAAATAGCTTGAAGAAGATTTCTGTGACTGTTCAGAAACATTTAGGAGATGTAGAACCACATCTATATCACCACGGTCTTGTAAAAATTTTGATTGAAAAAGAGTTAAAGGAAAAGAAAGACACATGGGAACAATTTTTGATTAGAAATTTCTTTGAGGAACCTCAGGAAATTCCTGAAGGTAGCACATCAAGAAGGAGTAGGAGAAAGAGAACAAATGATGAAATTCAAAATACTCCTACTACTACAATTGAAAGAACTGATAGGGAAGAGAGACTGTCAAAGAGGAAGAAGAGAGAAACCAAGGGTAAAAAGCCAATAACACCAAAAGAGAGAAAAAGTATTGAGGCTATACATCAAACCCCTTCTTCCAAAGAAGAAGATCATCAAGTGTTATCTGAAAGATTAGTTTATCTTCAAAAACAGTCATCTATGGCCAAGAAGAAAGAGAAAGGAAAACAAAATCAAAAAGACAGTGGTCCACAGCGTGTGAGAAGAAGTTCCAGACTTAAGGGGAAATTGATGAAAACGCAAATGAAAGGACCCCATTTCATCGATTTGGGAGAAGAAACATCTGAACAATACCCAGCTGACCATAGTCCATCTCACTCTCAGTCTGTTAGTGAACCTGGTTCATTTCATTCTCAGTCAGACATTGAACATAGTCCATCCCATTCTCAGCAAGATGTTGATGTGAGCCCTTCTCAGCTAGATTTTGAAGATAACTCTCCTTCATGGCATTTTGGGGACAGCCCAATAAAAATGAAACCTGATATAGACCCCAAGCAGTAAGAAGTATATGATTATATAGAATCTTTAGAAAAAGCAGCTACAGGTCCCAGTACTTCGTCCATTCAGCCTCACACAGTACAGGATGATTTAGTCCAATCATTGAAACAGGAAGTCTTTGAGCTAGATCTTTTAAATAGACACATTAAAAATGAAAATGAGACATTGAAGGAACAAAGAAAATTGGACAAAATCATTCATGATAATACCATGCTACATCTGGGAATGTGGCAGAAGAAGAACAAGAAATTAAAAGAGAAATGTCAGAAGTTAAGCAGAGCACTGGTTAATATCAAATTTAGATGCTTAATGAAGAAGCACAGGATGTTAGCAGCACCAAGGAAGAAGAGGAGAGGATTGGATGTACTGGCTGAGGTGTCAAGGCATATGAACTGAAGAAAGATTATCAAAATTTTGGTTGCATGAGGACATGCAACACCTTCACAGTGGGGGTATGTTGAGTCTCAAATCTGCATTGTTCTTATACATCTTCCTAGACCTTTTTCATTCACCTGAACCTCCCAAGTTGTCAATATCATTGTATATTAATTGCAAAAGAGCATCTCAAATGGTTTTTAACTATAATTTTGTGTCTGTTGTTTGATTTAGATTTTGCTCATTTAGCTGCGGAATCTTGCCACTTTCCGCAGCTGCTGCAACTTTCCGCAGCCATTTTGTGAAACTCTATGTTACAGGTGTCTTCAGGTAAAACGAGCCACATGGACAAGTCAGAAATGATGTGGACATGGATCGTGTCCTATTGGCTCGAGAAAATTCACCTAAGGAGGCTACAGTCAAAAGTGGCCAAGTGGAAGTCAACCGTAGAGTCCCACAGTGACAGGACTTTGTTTCTCGTCACGTGGAGATTTATATGGCCGTTTCCAACTTACGGGAGACACATCAACACTTGTACACGGCTCCATAAGCCGAATCCAACATCCACTTGTCATAAATTTAATCCTCAACGCGGCCATGATCCTAGATCTTTGGACGTAATGGTTTACGTGTTTTGTATCAGCATAAACTTTAGGAAATTAGTTATATCACCTTCAGTTATAAATAATGCGTTTGCATACGCATAAGAGTTAGTTTTTATTAGTATCCATTAGCTTTCAGATAGCTCTGTAATGTAATTACGTTGCCACTGTGCCGTAATATCACCTTTCTATTATGACTGCATTTTAATATATAAGAAGACTCTGTTTCCAAGCATAATTCGTACTTGAAGTCTGTTGCCAAGGCTGGTGTAGAGGGCCCCTGCACACACTGAGGTTTTGTGCATTATTGTATAGTTCTTGTTTTATTTCTTTAAGCTCATTGTGCCATAATTCATTCATGTGTTTATACATTGCATCTTTCATGGTATATATGCTTCATTTCTGTTTATAATTTTTCATGCTTTACATCTTGCTTCTGTCCATAATCTTTCATGTTTTATGTTATTGTTAACTGATCAGTGTTCTTGTTTCAGGTTATAAATAGGCAGCCCGGGCATTTGCATAACTTTTTGACTAATGACATGGAATTAATATTGTTCTGCTGCTAATTTACTTTTCTTAGTTTCTGTTTAAATTCAGTACTGCTTTGTTTATTTTAGTCTTTCACATTTGTTTCAGTAGTTAGATTTAGATATATTAAATTGTTCATGTCATTTTCAGTTACCTCCGAAAGCCACAGCTGGACTGATGGTGAGGGATTGAAGTATGAATGTATAGTTTGATATTAGTTTACTTTCTGCAAGTTAGAAATATTAAATTGCTCATGACATATTCAGTTACCTCCGAAAGCCACAGCTGGACTGATGGTGAGGGATTGAATTATGAATGTGTAGTTTGATATTAGTTTACTTTTTGCAAGTTAGATATCAGGTTACTTAAGTTGTTTATGGTTACCTCTGAAAATCATAGCTGGACTAATGATGAGGGATCAGAAGATAAGTTGATGTGATTTGATTTAGATTTATTTTGTTGCAACTTTTGATTTTCTTTAAGCACAGTTTTTTTGTGTTTTGAACAGCAGCAAGAATAATGAGTTTCATGATCAGTAGTTCATTGTTTGTTTGATTAGAGTAGTGATGCAATTTCATTTTCTTTGAAGAATTAATTTTGTCAGTGTGTGTTTTTAAAATTCTTTTCAAGTCTGGAAAATCATTAGAAAGACATTGTTATCTTGAATATTTGTCTCCATACTTGTTTTTCAGAATTTCATAAAAATCCAAAAACGACCAAAAAGTAAGAGATAGGTTATCTTGCACATATAGTGCGCCACACTTCATCAGCTTACGAATCTCGGATTGATAAATTAATGTAGCAATTTAGGACACACTAAATTGACCAAACATAGAACTCACCCGTAGATCCTACATTTGATGTAGATCCCACGCGGTCCAAACCCCCAGCAACTCTTCTTCCTCTTCAACCTGAAAACCAAGAAGAAGCGTGTACGGAAATCTAGTTGTACAGCATATATCTTTCCTGAATTTCAGTATAATCCATGTGAAACATCATATAAACAATAATAAGTGTTTAATTAACAGTCTTTTCACATATATAAGCAGATATTAACACATGAATTCAAAAATAAGATGGTTCTTCTTCATTACGAACAGCATGTACAATAATAGAAAGGTGGAGAGATCGCCTGAATCCTTCCACGATCTTCGAACAGACTGTCGTCTGGATCCATCCAGCCCTTGCCTCACTAGGATTCTTCCAAGACTTGTGCACACGAGATGACATATAAGCTGATGAACATCTCCAGGAAACAAGGGTTTCCTATAAATACCTGGGAAGTGCAGGAGGCACAGGAAATCAAACTTGAATTGGGCTCCAACAGAGTATAATGTCTATAATTTTTCTCTCTCCCTTAGGCCATGCATATGAGGGGCTTTTATACTCCCTCAAATTAGTTTCAATCAGTTGGAAACAGTTAGCCACAGGCTGGGGTGGTTGAATTACGGGAATAACCATCAACCCAACCTCGCAAATAGGTTTTTTATATATTTTTTAATGATTTTAATGGCATACGCGGAAAAGTATCTATGGACTCATGTATACACGCAGAAAAGTCTAGGCATATCCGTGTATGGGTTTTGAAACACTATTTTTTATGAAATTTATTCAAGTCTGTGGGAAAGGGTGCCCAAGGCCAAAGAGACAATCATGAATCACATGAGGGTGAAAAATGATGCTATAACAGATGGCCCCTAATATATGAGGTCAGAAGGGGTACATGATGGCTGAAATGTATTATGTGCATAGAAAGAACTTCGAAAGGACAAGAGAGGACTTCACCAGATTTCAACCTGCCAAAAACCAATGAAAGAAAACAGAGAGTCAGCTCATGTTTGAGGCAGGCATACCCATGCTCAGTCAAAAATATATCCATATAGAAAGTACAGAATAGATCCAGAATGTATACAAGTATAACTGAACTGAAAGTACACAATGAATCATCTGAGCACGGCCCAGAAGTACAAGTCGGAATCAATGTCCAAGTATCACATATATAAAACTGATCAATGATGTTGAAAATAGATGTCTGATCACAAAAGTAACAGAATATCCAGGTACCAAATCATAAGGGGTGGAACACATGGTACAATCACGAAACTCGGGAGCCAACATATAGGATGCTATTGTACTGACACTGCAACATATAAGGGTGGACAGCATCACTGGCAGAAACTGAATGGACTGTCAAAAGTGAACTGAAACATGTTGATGCAACCCAAGGTCTTCACCGATCACTATGTCACAATTCTACACAATGGGAATAAATGAGCTGAAGTCGACCATGTGAGAAATCGTTTAATTACCGGTCAATAATGTATACCATTAACAAACGCGAGACGACCCACCAATAATGATAATGAGTGTCAAGGTGCCCCAGTACAATCTAACAAGTGCGAATGAATGAGTTGACGTCGAACACTTGGAAGAATCTACCAATCAGGAGGCAATAATGAATCCCCACTGTCGATAGCGAAGAGTCTGCCACTGATGACTGCAAACCCTAAGATACTGACAAAAGACTCTAGATCTTAT
Organism: Pinus albicaulis; assembly: GCA_034641835.2. Lineage (NCBI taxonomy): Eukaryota > Viridiplantae > Streptophyta > Pinopsida > Pinales > Pinaceae > Pinus > Pinus albicaulis. Next base: position 887,124,923 of record CM076582.1, read on the forward strand.
TCCCAAAGCAATGAGTCGGATTCGATGGGAAAGATCTGCTGGAAGGAAGGCATTAAGGCATCCCACATCAGTCCAGTGCGAGTGTAACCCGCAGGCCAAGATTTGGAAGGAATCAGACGAAGCAGAGTGACGGAACCAAACGGAAGTACGTTTCCGACATGCACAAGATGAAGCTAGCGTATGGAAGAAACCCTCTGAACCAACCAATAATGAAAGTTGAGACAGAGGCGAGATATCCACCGATAGGGTCAAATGGAAATAAAGGTACTACACGAATCCCAAGTGTGATAATGTATGCTGAAGTCGAACACAAGGAAAACCACTCAGTCAAAGAGCCATAATGATGATCAAATGCCGAGCACAAGGTCACCTATCAATGATAGAAATAGGGCCAGGGTGCGACTCTAGGCTCAGAGCAATATGTCGTAGTCGATAAGAGACAAACCCGCTAGCAAGAAGTCAATGGAGACCTTCTGAAACCAGCACGAGCAAGGACCAAACATTTGATGTGATAGAACAAGATACTGACAATACCGGGAAGGTCGACTGAATAATAAGTCAAGAGACACCGCAGAATGGCTGACTCTGGTTGAACTTCCCTTGAACAAAAGCACGACTCATGATGACCATGGAAGTAAATAATGACAATGTATAAGTCTGTTATGCAAGAGGCAAAAACAAACTCTCCATATGATTGGAAGAGATAACCAACCGGAGGAGGACTGACCAGTGAAACAAGGTAATAGCTAAACCTAGGTCAAAACTAAAACCATCCCAAATGAAGGAAATATATAACGGTATGTGCTTTGTTTAAGGGCGACAAACAGATACTGTACTGCCATCAAATTATGAAGTAACATCCCGTTCCCTCTCTTTTTGTCATATTTAATTTTTTTTGTCTTTTTCATATAATAAGCCTGAAAATGAATAAAAGAATGCTATAGTACAATGGGTAGAATGAGTATCAGGAAACAGATGCCCTAGTTCCTGGAATAGGAACCATCCTATGCCCAATGCAAGGTGGCGGAAACTGGTCAACGATACTTAAAGGAATGTTCCATCCATGGGTAATAAGGGTGTCAAGTCACGATAGCCGAGTGCATGCAATGGTTAACTTGTACAGCAAGTTAAGGTCAAAATATGGCTTAAACATCGAGTCCAAATGAAGCCGACTGAAGGCCAGGATAAAAAAGTAGCCAATATGCAATGCAGTAATACAATTCAACAACACCAGGGAGCCTCTAGGGTAATAGCCAGAAAAAATGATAGTGAATATGAAGAATGAAGTTTCAACACATAACTCATGGTGGGACTAAAGAGGACTCCCAAGCCTACATAAAGCGCAGCATGGGCAGCAAGTGCTAGCGAGGAACTAACTAGGAAGCCCATGTAAAGGAAGGCTCTACCACCAAGTCATGATTAAATAATCAGCGAGTGAAATGGGTGAAATACTCATGACCTGATGGGATCGACCCTACGGCAAGTGATCAGAATGGAGGCTAGTATGAAAAATGCAACAGAAAGTGGATTTCCTAACCTATATGCCAGTGAAGATCATATACCTACCAAAGCAGATAAAAAAACATCACCATCACATCAAAGACCAAAAAACCAAATATGTACAAAACAAAACTAACTATATACAAAAGAAAAATGACAGGCCGAAGCCTAGGCATAATACCTTTTCAAATAGAGCCCATTTCTGGGCTCTACGAACTCATTTCCTTCAAAATCAACCAAGCCATACGCTCCTTTTTTAAGGACTTTTTTAACAATGAAGGGGCCATACCACATAGATTTAAACTTTCCTGTGCCCAGGGCATCCTTCTCTTGGGCATAGAACAAAACAAGGTCACCTTCCAAGAAAACCCTAAGTTTGACCACCTTATCGTACTAAACTTTGACTCGTTTCTTATGCGCCTCATTCATCGTAGCGGCATCCCGACGCTGCTCATCAAGATGTTCCAGATGAAGGAGACGTTCTTCGAGACTAGAAGTGTCAGGAAGAAGCTCAACAACTAACTTTAGAGAAGCAATCTCACATTCAATGGGGAATATGGATTCCATCCCGTAAGCTAGTTGAAACGGAGTAATGCCAATTGTAGTTTTTACTGACGTCCGGTATGCCCAAAGTGCAGGATACAGCATGATATGCCAGTTGGATCGAGCTTTATCAATTGTCCTTTGAAGAATGGTATTCAAGGATTTGTTCACAGCTTCCACTTGCCCATTATCCTGAGGATAATAAGGAGACGAATGCTCTTGTCGGAAACCTAATTTTAGAGCCAACTCGGCCATCATGCTGTTCTGAAAATGACTTCCATGATCAGTGACAATCTCTCTAGGAATAAAAAAATGAGCAATAAATTGGTTGAAAAGAAAAAGAGCTGCTGTCTCACCATCATTCCCAAAAGTAGGCATAGCCTCAACCCACTTCGTAAAGTATTCTACTGCTACAATAATGTACTTGTGACCTTTAGCCGAAGGCGGGTTACAAGTATTATAATCAATACCCCACTTTGTAAAGGGACGGACAGTAATGAATGGAAAAAGCGGAGCTGGATGAGCATGCATTTTTCGAGTATATACTTGACACGGATGACACTTTTTGACCGACTCCACACAATCTTTGAAAATCGAAGGCCAAAAGTATCCAGCACGCAAGATTTTTTGGGTTGTAGCAAGCCCAGATAAATGACCACCACAAGCTCCATTGTGGCAATCATTCAGCACAACCTCAGCTTCTTCGAGAGTTAAGCAACGTCTCAGGATTGAATCAACCCCTCCGGTATAAAGCATCATCAATAATTAAGTAATTTTTAGCCAAGTGACGCAATTTACGGCGCTCATCTTTCGAAAAAGTAGAGGGAAACTTCACAGTCTGAAGATACACAATGATATCCCCATACCAAGGATCCTGTGCAGAGATGAGAAACAAATGTTCATCCGGGAAGGATTCATCATAAACTATCTCTTCTCCACAGGGCAACTCGGAGATTAATTCCGCGAAAAGCAATGATTTCTTGGACTTGGCAGACATAAACTCAAGATCAAATTCCTGCAAAATCACAATCCATCTATTGTATTTTCCCCCAATCACTCGCATACTGAGAACAAACTGAAATGGATTGGCTGCTGCCAAAACATAAGTTTTTCGTAGAAGAATATAATGTTTGAGTCATTGTACAGCATGAACAGCTGCTAAAGACAACTTCTCTATCAGAGTATACCGAAGTTCAGGTCCTACCAACCCTCGACTAAGGTAGTATATAACATGTTCTGCAAGAGCATCGTCTTCCTGAACCAGAACCATACCAATGGTAGATTTTGCTGCTGCAAGATACAAAAGGAAATCCCTGCTATAATCACGTGGACTCAATATAGGAGCAGAGGTCAATGCTTTTTTCAAAGCATCGAATGAGCGTTGAGCGAAGTCATCCCAAAAGAATGGAACTCCCTTCTTCAACAATCTCATAAATCCTTTGGTAACTTCAGCATAATTTACGATAAATCTCCGAAGAAAATTAGCTTTTCCTTGTAGACTTTGAAGTTGACGAATAGAAGACGGGGGAGGCAATACTACCTTGAAGGGATCTACCCGAATCCCTTCCGTAGACACTATAAATCCCAATAACCGACCGGATGTGACCGCGAAAACACACTTGTTCGGATTCAACCTAATCTTGTAGAAATGACATCATTCAAATACTTGACGGAGGTGAGCAGGATGATCCATTCTCTTTCGAGAATGAGCAGCTAAATCATCCAAATATGCCTCGATAATATGTTTAATGTCGTGGAAGGCATATGACATGGCCCGCTGAAAAGTAGCCCCAGCATTTTTAAGACCAAAAGGCATCTTATTGTAAGAAAAAGTACCCCAGGGATAAATAAAGGCAGTCTTATGATGATCTTCAGGACAGATAGTAATCTAATTATATCTGGAGAAACCGTCCATGAAGGAGAAAATCTCATTACCGGCACACTCATCGATAATCTGATCTATAAATGGTGTGGGGTAATTATCTTTCAGACATGCTTTATTAAGGTCTCTGAAGTCAATGCAAACTCGAATTGTTCCTTGTTTCTTATCCACGGGAACAGGATTCAAAACCCACTCAGTCAAAGGAACAGGGAAAATAAATCCCGCCTTAAGCAGCTTCTCTACCTCGGCTTTGATAGCTGTAGCCTTCCTATGGTTGACCGGACGAAGCTTTTGCCTCATAGGCTTAGCATTTTCGTAAGTCTTGATCTCATGCTGGACAATAGATGGATCTATACCAGGCATTTCCTCATAAGACCAAGCGAACACATCCCTAAACTCTTTAAAGAGGTCGGTGTAAAGCTGAATCTCTTCAGGGGAACATTCAGCTCCGATGAAGACATTCTCTATAACATTGGGATCTCTGGAAATGTTCACCGGGATAGTCGGAGAAATAACAGCCATGTTCCCTTCAGCATACACCTGTGTCGGTGCTAAAGAGTTCAGGACTGGGTGAACAGGACCAGAAGACGAAGGACTTGGAAAACTCGATTCAACTTCGCTCAAATCAGGTAAAAAGTAAGACCGATGATGAAAATCATCCCACGGTCTATCTACACCAGTCATAGCTTCCAGGATGGCCTCTTCAGATGGAAGAGTGGTATCAAGGAAATCCTGGGCGGAAGAAGAAATAAGTGTCCAAGCTGGAACCACATTGCCATTCAACTCCTCTGGAGAAAGAGAAGCTGGAATGGACTCTGCAAAGTCAACAATAGATTGATAAGCAATCTCAACTGTAGACATTGGAAATTCCATTCCACCTACTTGACCTTCCGCTAATGTGGAGGTAGGGGAAGGTAAGGTCCAAGGGTCCGAAAAATAATGAGTTCTGAAGAACTTTCTTCGAATAGGAACCTTGGAGGATGAAATCGCATTTATATGAACGGTAGGAGGTGGAAAATTGAAAGTACCCATCAAAGAAGAATACATTCCAACCCCTAAATTCTCAACAGGCGGCTTGGCATTATCCACCTTTGGGATAGTTGATTCAGTAGATGCATTCGGGTCTACAAGAGAACAGTCCAGTTGGTCAACTGTAACAATCCTCCCTTCGTGAGGGAAACAAATAATCCGAAATAATGAGGACGCAATAGCATCCATCTCATAAATCCAGTTTCGCCCCAATAGAACTTTGTAGTCCAAGCTTGCATCAACTATCTCAACCTCTATATTTACAGTTTTGCCCCCAACATAGATGGGCAAAGCTGGGATAATGCCATGCGGTCTGTGAGAATGACCATCAAATGCAGTTAGAAGAGTAGCAGATGGAACAGTTGCGGGAGATCCAATTCCCTTCCAACATGCGAGAGACATCACACATGTGGAAGCACCCTCATCAACGACCATCCGAAAGATATTGAATTTCCGAAACGATGATTTGATATGAAAATCCATATGATGCGGGAGTCTCTTTTTAAAATTATACATATTGAATGTAATCACAAGAGAGTTCTTTGGATCGACATCCCCAATAGCAGTGAGCAAAGCACTGCGCTGAGCTGGGAAAGACTGGAGCACCTCAAGAGCAGACATAGCACAAGGGCTCTGTGCCAAATCTTTTACAACATAGTAGTTCTGGGCAGCCCTGGCATTTGGATTAATCATCGTACGCTTAGTAGATTCTTTTGGCATCCGAGGTATAGGCTCAACAGTAGGCCTCGTAATATGAAGCGGCTCAGTAACATCGGGAGCACCCTTAGCTTTCGAAGACTCAACTTCGCCATAATCACGGGATCTCGTGGCGATATCCGCGTGAGCACTCATCATATATATGTTTGACGGATTTTCCCCTTCCTGGGTGTCCCCAGCGGAGTCGTCAGTTCTGTTTCGGGAAATAACTCCCTAGAGGTCGTTGGGTCAGAAACCTCCACAGATCGGGGCATACTATTCAAGAAGGACTCACACAACCAAACTTGTATGCTAAAAACTAGATATTATCGGTTGTAGAACTCACCCGTAGATCCTACGTTTGATGTAGATCCCGCGGGGTCCAAACCCCCAGCAACTCTTCTTCCTTTTCAACCTGAAAACCAAGAAGAAGCGTGTACGGAAATCTAGTTGTACAGCATATATCTTTCCTGAATGTCAGTATAATCCATGTGAAACATCATATAAACAATAATAAGTGTTTAATTAACAGTCTTTTCACATATATAAGCAGATATTAACACATGAATTTGGAAACAAGATGGTTCTTCTTCATTATGAACAGCATGTACAATAATAGAAAGGTCGAGAGATCGCCTGAATCCTTCCACGATCTTCGAACAGACCGTCGTCTGGATCCGTCCAGCCCTTGCCTCTCTAGGATTATTCCAAGACTTGTGCACACGAGATGACATATACGCTGATGAACATCTCCAGGAAACAAGGGTTTCCTATAAATACCTGGGAAGTGCAGGAGGCACGGGAAATCAGACTTGAATTGGGCTCCAACAGAGTATAACGTCTATAATTTTTCTCTCTCCCTTAGGCCATGCATATGAGGGGCTTTTATAATCCCTCCAAGTAGTTTCAATCAGTTGGAAACAGTTGGCCACGGGTTGGGGTGGTTGAATTACAGGAATAACCATCAACCTAGCCTCGAAAATAGGGTTTGTTATATATTTTTTAATGATTTTAATGGCATACACGGAAAAGTATCTATGGACTTGCGTATACACGCGGAAAAGTCTGGGCATATCCACGTATGGGTTTTGAAACACTGGTTTTTATGAACTTTATTCAAGTCTGTGGGAAAGGGTGCCCAAGGCCAAAGAGACAATCATGAATCACATGAGGGTGAAAATTGATGCTATAAAACTTGTTGAATCCCTTCTCAACTTAAGCATTCATATATATTGTGATCTTCATTTCCTCCTTAGGCAAGGGATTCGGCCATCTGAAATAGGTCATCGTGGAATTTTCACTCTAACTTTTTTTCTACGAAGGCTCAGAAGTTGAAAGTCTTATGAGGGGAAGCTGAAATCCTGAGGAAGTTGTAGTAAAAATTTCAGATCAATTTGCGCAATATTTTTGGAGATATGATCTGTGGAAGTAAGGGTTGTTGCAGGCTCCTGAATTTCATTTGAAATAAGCGACCTTGGTAAAATCGTCATAACTCTTTTTCTGAGTATCGGATTGGAATTCCGTAAAAAGTGGAAGATAGTGCACAGTCTGTAATTTTCGCTCTATTAATTTCATAAACAAATAAAGAAACAATGACACTTGGCACACCGTACAAGTGCACTCTTCTGAAACAGTCCATAATTAGGGAATTGTGAGAGATTGGGTATAAATCTCTCTTCAAGAATCCAAATTGGGTCAGACCTATGGAATTGGAAAGATGACTCAGAGGACTACTACAAGACCAAAAATCAGATATTGAGGATCTTAAATGACAGAGATACACCAGATTAAATATCGAGCTCCTAGAAGGCAAGAAAAAGCTAGATCATGTGTTGTCAAGGGTTGCAAAGGACCAGACTTTCTATGGCAGAAAGGCAAAGAAAGGTGCAGCAGAGGGTAGCATGACAAGAGCAGCAAACAAGGTGCATAACAGCTGCAAGAAGTTCATCATATGAAGTCTTCAAGTGGGCAGCATTGCATACAATCATTGTAAAGGTATCATTGTACTTATTCATTGTAAATACATTATTGTACAAATTGTACTAGTGTCTATCTGCCAAGGGTTGAGGAGGCAGTATTGGGAGGTCTAGGATCATCATTAGGTGGTTGTGTCAAAGTTGGGGTTATGGTCTAGTATATCTTCTTCTTCTACATCATTCTATATCATTGTAAAGTGGACCATTTTCCCTGGTACGGGAGTTCATTCTTCTTTATTCTTCTATAGGGTGGTAGGGTGGTGCTAGGGTGAGTTGTAGCTCATTGGGTGTTGGGGCATCTCCGTTCGGGGCTTGATCACCGAAGAATCTCGGGCATTGGGAGCGTCCATCCAGAGGGGGAGCTGGAGAAGAATGCTTTTCTAGATTCTAGGAAGTTGGAGCTTTATTTTCAATTGGAGTTGAAAAGAATTATTAGAAAAGCATTAGGTGGTTTTTGTCTCGGAGTGGGTTTCCACCTTAAAAACTGTGTGCATTTGTGTTTCTCTTGTTTTCTGCTATCATTGTACAAACACTGATAATAATTGAAGATTAACTAATTCTCTAATTGAAAGAAATATTGATTCACATCCCTCTCAGTATTTCCAACATAGTGCTCCATCTGAGTAAACATGCATGCCCACCATTTCAAAGTTCAAATGTCTTGTAAATCTACGACTACTTTCTGCAGAGTCTCATCTCAACAGTAATTGTTCTGGTAGCAATTTCTTCAAAATATTTATGGTCTTCAATCGAAGAGTTCCTCTCTTTGTCAAATTGAAGTCATACACAAGTATGTCAACATCCTCCAATTTTAAGACATCTGTGCGGCGACGATTTATATTTGTGCCCTTTCTTTTTCTCCTTCTACCAATTTTTTTTTCAGCTGCCATCTCTGGCTTATACACACCATTGAAAGGGTGGGTACTTGTGGCATGCCAATGTACATCAACAACTATAATATCTTCATTTTCATTAATGAACTTTATAACCTTGACAATCCAGAATGGATAGCAAAGTGGATCTTCATTTGCTAACACTGCTATCATGCAACCCTCCTTAACATCCAGCACAGAACCCCTGTAAAGGTCTTCCATGGCTTCACGTTGTGCACGTGATCTTCTAGAAACAATATAGATTTCTCTTTCCTCTACCTGTGGAGAATTAACAATAGCTTGAGACTGTTGTTGTTCAACAATGTGTGTTTCCTAATGTTCATTTGGCATATTTTCCTGGCCAAAAAAAAGGAGACTTCAAAAGCATATCCAAATTTATTGATCTTGAAATCATATCACTTTGATTACTGAAAAAATACTCCCACCAAATTGAATCAACAAAATCGAAGTACTCATATGTATCTCTAATACATCTTTTAATTTCCTCCAAACATTCAGAATAATTTATGTCTCTCTTATGCCTTCATGCATTATGGAGTTCAGAAACTGACTGTAATAACAATATTTTTGATGAAAATATTGGATGCTCTAGAATGAACTTCAAAAATGCTAAACCTGATGATGGCCCCCATTCTGCAATAGTTGAATACTTCTTGCCCCATATAAGTGTTATCCCATTAATTTTTTTGATATGAAATTGATGTTGGAAGCTAATGTCATTAAGTTGTTCAAAGAATTTCTCCTCACCATGATATCCCAAAATAAACCTTCGCATGTCAATAGTTTCTTCCAACACATGAAAAATAGGCTCTGGAATGTACGATTTCTTAATACATTCAATTACTGATGGCAGGCTCCCAACACTTTTCCTCCTCAATGTTACTGAAAAACGACTGAACATTTGATCAATATGATCATGAGTATGCCCAACAAGAAGGAAACCAACCTTTATATTTTTAAAAATTCCCAATTCAACGAGCATGTTTAGATACCCAAAAAGAACTTGATTTTTGTTTTCACGACTTGTGTTGTCTAATTGTAAATACAAAACTTCAGGAAGAATACCAGACCAATGAGTAACCACATTATGGATTATAGTTATGGTCAGATTTGCATCATTTTGAATATTTGGAGTTGTGAAGAAAACTCTTGGAAACATCTTCTCATTAAATACCATATAACCAACCAAGTGAAACTAAATGAAATTTTCCCCCTGTAATTTTTTTGTCGTGCAGACAAAATGTGGAAGAAGTGTTTTCTTTTGGTCCATACCATCAATTATCAAACCCAGATATTTATTTGGATGGTCATAACACTTCTTTCGATGTCTATACAACTTTTTCCTTTCACTTGTTTGCTGATTGCGATGCTCTTGGAGTTCTTTGACAACAGAATTTGTACATAAAATAAAAGAAACATATGAATAAATACATTTTCATAGTTGATAACTATCCAATTTAAAAAAAAACAATGTTTTGAACGCATACCTCTTTTTGCCCCTTGACATTTATCTCTTTTTGCTTTAAGAGAAGCACATGTGCTCCAAAGCCCCATCCTTGTCTTCTTAGGAATACGAACATTGTTGAATTCATTTTTCCATAACCTTGTAAAATAAGAATATGTAATAAAATTACCAACTCCTTCAACAGCTTCTGTATAAGATGAATATTTCTCGTCTTGATAAATTATCTGGAATATGTATTGTGTCTTTATTTGGCATACACTCTCCATGCTTTGAAAAGAATTATATCATCCATGTCTTAGCAGTATTTGCAAATGGCCCAACCTCCTGTTTATAACGTACTTCTGAATAATATGTGGGATCCTTTTCCAGTTTTTCTTGGATTCTTGAAAAACGACAACTACCAATTGAATGCAACATTTTGAATGCCTTTCTACAAAGCAATATATTCCCAATATGATAATCACAACCTACTAGTGTAGCTTGCATGCAACCCACTAAATATGAATTTTGCATGATTTTATTCATTGACATATATCTTTTCCTTTTCTCCAAAACAAAGTTGAAATCATATGTTTCAAGCAATTCCTTCAACAACAGTCACTTGAAATCAAATGAACGACAGAACTTCTTTTTGTGAGATATTTTTTCCTCGCCCTTATATAACTGGAATGTTTTGAATTGATATGAAAAGGTCTACTCCTACTCCTAGTTACAATATTTTCTAGCAACGGCTTCATCATTCCATCATCCTTTGTAGAAGCGGTTTCATCACCATTAGGAGGAGTATTGTCCCCATTATCATCATTCTGACCACAGTTAAGAAATTCATCAACATCATTGCCTGGAAAATTTTCATTACCATCATCACTTGAACAAAACATTTCACAAGAATCATATGTGCTTTTGTAACACTAACTCAGACGAAATTCTTCACCATCTTGATCCATGCTTTCAAATTCTTCCTTGGGAGGATTCAATTCTTCATCACCATGAGAGTCTTTAAAACGATCACTTAGAGAAAATGCATTATTCAGATATGTGCCTCTAAAATTATCATTTGTAAAAAACTCTTCATCCTCCCCTTCCGCAGTGGTGCTCTCATAATCCTTGGGATTAGGCCTAAGTGGAAGCCTTGAATCTGTATTCACTAGAATTTCTTCATCCCGCCCCTCCCCTTCCTCACTGGTGCTCTCATAATCCTTAGGATTAGGAATAAGTGGATGCATTGAATCTATATTTATTGGAAATTCTTCATCCCCCCCCTTCATCAGTGGTGCTCTTATAATCATTATGATTAGGATGAAGTGAAAATTTTGACTCTGGAAATTCATCCCCCTCTTCATTAGTCGTGTTGGCATATTCCTTAGGATTAGGACGAAGTGGATATTTTGACGCTTCAAATTCTTCATTCCCCTCTTCATCAGTGGTGATGGAATAATCCTTAGGATTAGGACGAAGTGCATATTTTGACTCTCCAAATTCTTCATTCCCCTCTTCATCTGTGGTGCTCACATAATCCTTAGGATTAGGATGAAGTCGATATTTTGACTTTGGAAATTTTTCATCCCCCTCTTCATCAGTGGTGCTGGCATAATCCTTAGGATTAGGACAGAGTGAATGTTTTGACTCTGGAATTTTATCATTCCCCTCTTCATCAGTGGTGCTCGCATAATCCTTACGATTAGGACGAAGTGGATATTTTGACTCTGGAATTTTTTCATCCCCCTCTTCATCAGTGGTGCTGGCATACTCCTTAGGATTAGGACAGAGTGGATATTTTGACGCTGCAAATTCTTCATTCCCCTCTTCATCAGTGGTGCTAGCATAATCTTTAGGATTAGGACGAAGTGGAATTTTTTACTTTGTAAATTCTGCATTCCCCTCTTCATCAGTGGTGCTGGCATAATCCTTAGGATTAGGACGAAGTGGATATTTTGACTCTGCAAATTCTTCATTCCCCTCTTCATCTGTGGTGCTCGCATAATCCTTAGGATTAGGACGAAGTGGATATTCTTCATCTCCCCCTTCATCAGTGGTGCCCTCATAATCCTTAGGATTGAGAGGAAGTGAAAATTTTGACTCTGGAAATTCTTCATCATGCCCTTCATCATTGTTGCTTTCATAATCATTAGGATTAAGAGTAAGTGGAATAACTGACTCTCGATTTAAAGAAATTTCTTTTTGCTGCACCTCATCAATTATGTTCTCATCATCCTTAGGATTACGACCAAGTCAATTTTTTGACTCTCTATTCATGGTGAACGAACTCCTGTTATATTCGTCAATTTGAATAGAGTTGTTGCATGACGAAGATGTTGATGTTGTAGAAAGAAAAACTTTGCTATCAGAAGAACCCATGGCTTTCAACAAGAATATGTTGAATGATACAAATTTCTCTCCCAATTACAATATATAGCTTAAAGACTGAAAATTTCCCTCTAAATTTCCCCCCAAAAAATTTCGCGAAAAACTTTCCCTCCAAAATTTTCGTTTCAAATATTTCGTACAAAATATTCGTCAAAAATGTATTTAAAAACATTTTAACAAACTGTTTGTGTTGAAATATTTTACTGATATTTCTATTCAAAATATCCACAAAATATTCCTATCATGCATGTCTTCCAAACTAAAATAATGTTGTTATTTTAATGATTTAACATTGACTACATGTAAATATTAACTATAATATTACTATAATAACTACATGCAAATATTAACTATTTTAACTATAATTAACTACATGTAAATATTTTAAATTTTAAACCTACATTATATTCGTCTAAAATATATTTCAAAATTTCTTAATAAATTGTTGGTCGTTAAAAATATTTCACCATACTTTCTATTCAAAATATCCACAAAAGATTCCTTTCATGCATGTCTTCTAAACTAAAATAATTTTCTTATTTGAATGATTAAAGATTGACTACATGTAAATATTAACAATAATAACTACATGCAAATATTAACTATTTTAACTATAATATTAACTATATTCAAGTACATGTAAATATTTTAAATTTTAAATTTTAATCCGAGATTATATTCAAATGATTTTAAATTTTAAATTTTAATTCCAGATTATATTTGAATGATTTAACATTGAGTACATGTAAATATTAACTAAAATAACTACATGCAAATATTAACTATTTTAACTATAATATCAACTACAATTAACTACATGTAAATATTTTAAATTTTAAATTTTAATCCCAGATTATATTTGAATGATTTAACATTGATTACATGTAAATATTAAATAAAATATTAACTATGATAGCTACTGTTACACCATTTTTTGGTCATCTAACCTATTATCATTAGATGGACCCAAGTACACCATGTAAGACCAATTTTACCCTAAGTAAAATTGCCTTCACTATGTTAAAACAGGAAACCCCAAAAGGAAATATTAAACAAAGCTATATTTGTTTTATTTTCCTCATGGAATAATTAATTAAACCATAATTTAATTATTATTCCCAGTCACGTTTAACCCAAAATCAAAGAAATTAATTAGATAAACCTTTATTTATCTTATTATTTTCTAGGAATAATTATTTAAACCTTATTTAGATAATATTCCTTGTTAAATATGACCAAATCACCCACAAATAATTAAATAAATCATTATTTATTTAATTATCTTCTAACCGCTTCCTTAAAAAGATAAATAAATCATTTATTTATTTATTTTTGACAAATTAAGGGATTTGACCCAAGTCAAATACCTTTTCCTCCAACAAATATAATAAAATATTCCATAAAAAGTGGATCTAGATCTGGTTAACCCATGCACCAAGATCTAGAATGACCCAATATTTTGTTATAAATAGGAAGGTTTTTCCTACCATTCTTCACCTTTTGTTGCCTATTAGATCACTCTGGATCTATACACTTGGTCACCATTTTCTGCCATTTGCTATGTGAGCTCCCTTTGAGTTCCATTCTTTGTGTGGGTTTTCTACACCAACAAGAGAGAGAAATCTTAGATCTGAAGTGCTGAGGACTTCCAAGAACCCATCCCACTGAGGAGAATTGGATACGCCTTCTTTTTTTCCTCCCAGGTGCCCAATTAATATAAAATTCTTTCAAAAAATCGTTCTTGTCTTGTCTATTGGTATATGGAGCAAACCCTTATTTTTTCTGCTTAATGTCTTTCCATGCATAGATCTGGTTTTTGCAGCTCTTTTATGTTCAACTAACCGCAGATCTGAAGATAGTGGAAGCCACTTTTGTTGTTAGGGCTATTAGCTATGTGTAGCTAAAGTGGTCCTTTTCCGTACACTTCGACAAAGGATTCATTCTAACAAATGGCGACTCCACACGGGTTTTAAATTACGACCGTTGTCGTTTTTCATATTCCTGCATATCCAACTACTTGAGACCCTAGGGTTTCTTTTCAGCTGTTTATTTTTCCTATTTTTATGTTGTTTTTCTCACATAAAACCCTAAAACATCAAAATTTCTAACTTCCGTGTGTTTCTGGCCCTATTGCGCAGGTAAGCGAGACCAGCCGCAACTGAGACGACAACTTTTTTGAAAATATGCCGCCGAGACAACCAGAACGGGGGGTCACACTTTTTGGCCCATAACCTGCGACCTGGATTTCTAGGTCGCACTTTTCTGCGACCTGCACTAAAAATAGGTCAGAACCTGCGACCTGCCAATTTTTTCAGTGATTTTTCTACAATTTTTCTGGGTTTTACTGCAGCTTCTGTCAGGGTCTTCTAGCCTCTGTCTCAGCCCGCTTTGACCAAGTTCTAATATGTTTTTACTCATCTAAGTGGGAACCTATCCCCCTAGGGCTTTAGTACCCTCCACTTTTGGTGGAAGATTTTTAGCTATTTCAGCCGTCTATTTTTCAGAGCTTCAGCCTCCTTTTTTTTCTAGATATGTTACCTCCCTTTCAGATCCATTGTAATCAGCTCTTCTACCTCTCAAATCCCCTCCTGAAGATTTGTTTGGATCTACTTTTAGGGCCTCCTCCTTGCCCCCTCTGCTTTTTGCTGATCACCTTCCTTTTTCCAGCCACCTTGCCTCTGTCTCTTGGCTGTGATCTGCACCTCTTTTCCGCAACTTTATCCTTTAGATCCCTGTCCCTTTTGACCCTTGATCTATTGGCCTCTTTTTATGTGTGTTTTGACTAGATTTTTGCCCTCTTTTAGAGTAGTTTTGAGAGACCCGCCTTTTTGGGATAGATTGATGCATGGTTAGCTGTTAAATGTTCTGTTATTTCAGCATTATATACTATTCTTTGCAGATTTCTTTTCAGTTACGCAGCACACTTTTTCTTGCTCTCAAAACGAAAAGGGTTTTAAAAAATTAAAATTAACGCACACCACACACTGACCCTAAGTGAAGAAGCACCTGGTTAACACCGCCTGGCAAAGACTCTAAAATCAATTGTCACTGCACCTTGTCTGCCCTTGACCTCTCTTGATTCTGTCCCTTTCTGCCCCTGTCGGTTTCCTTCTTCCTGTCATCATTGCGCCCCCTAGGCGCCTTTCCCGGAGACTTCTTGGCCTTCACCCTCAGTTTCCGGTTGATCGACCTGCTCCGCCCCGCCGTCGTCGAGCCAGTCCTCCTTCGATTCCGCACTCCGACTCCTCTCCTGATTCATCGGGTTCTCCTTCTCCTCCTGGTTCTCCCCCTACCACCTTCACCATGTCTGGTCCAGGGCCTAACACTAGCGGTTCTCCCGGCCCTAATGCCAGCCCGACTACTAGCGGAACCACCACAGGAACTACCCTGGCCACCCCCTTGCTGTCGTACATTGCAGGCCTCAGCCTCCCCAATTTCAATCAGTTTATCAATGACCATATCCGCCACGATGTTGGTTGGCCTACCATGCCAACCAAGCTCCCTTCCAACATCCCTAAGTTCGAAGGCCAAGCTGGAGAAGATCCAACCAATCATGTCCGATCTTTCCACATGTGGTGTTCCTCCAATTCCATTACCGATGACTCCATCCGTCTTCGTTTGTTCCAACGCACGCTTACCGGCGAAGCTTCTAAATGGTATGTTGAACAAGCCACCTCTTCCCATACCACCTTTGCGACCCTTGCTCAAGCCTTTTTGTCTTATTTCCAGCTCCCTCTCCGATACGACACTGGCACGGAGCTCTTGACTTCCTTCAAGCAATCCTCTTCAACCCGCCTTTCCGCCCATGTTCAGGAATGGCGAAGAAGACGGAGCTTATGTCGAGCCCCTCCCTTCGAAGATCGGGTTTATATGGACTGGTTCCTTCGCACCCTTCCGGCTCCCATCGGCAAGGATGTTGCCTCCCATTTTCCTCAAACCGAAGAAGCCGCCCTCCAAATAGCCTTGAAATATGACCTGATCTACGCTCAATCTGGTTATGTTTATACCGTTCTTCCTGACCTCCCCAGGCCCGGTGGCGCTAATGCCCTGGGGGCATCTCATTCCGCCGACGGTATCGTTGGAGCCCTTTCCCATCCGTACGCTCAACCTCCTATGGGCTATGGTCTCCCTCAGGGAGGGGCCAGCACCTCTAGCACTCTTCCCCCTCCCGGTAGCATGTATCTAGGATACGGCATGCCTCTTCCTTTTTCCCAACCTCCTGCTTACCTCAATTTTGCCCAACCTAACCATTACCTTTATCCATAGCCTGGTGCGCCAGCTCCTCCAGCATATGCACTTCCATCTCCCTTGCCTCCTCCAAACCCGCAACAGCACTTACAGCCCCCTCCAGGGCAAGTATTTGCACAGCAGGGCGCGACTAATCCCCCTTCTTCTCAAAGAAGGCGGAGAGGCAACCCAAACCAATCTTCCCCTGGTACCCTTGGACCCAATCCTGGTGTTGACCCTAACACTGCCAACCAGCAACAGGGCACTCAGCCCAAGCCGGACAGGCCGCTTCGCACTAATAAACCTTGTTCGTGTTGCGGTGTTTATGGTCATTACACCCACGATTGTCCCCTCTTACCCCAGATGCGGCAGATGTGGGAGTCTCAAGCCACATTGCGCGGATAGCACGCCTCCCCTCATGCTCCTCCTAATGTGGCCACTACCCAACCAGCTGTGTTTACTGATCCTTTCCCTCAGCAAGGATTCGTGGCTACCCAACTGCCTGACAGCCAGGTCGCCACTCCCCCTTCCCTTTCTGGTTCCTCTGATTACTAGATCCTTATGATGCACTCCGATCCTTCCCCGACCGTCGACCTTCACCTTCAAACTCGGTCTCGCCAGTACCCCCGGCCTCCTGCTCAGTCTGCCTCCGAGCCTCCTTCTTCAGGTTCTACAGAGCCTCTTTCGACACCGAATGGCCCCTTACATATCCCTCAACCCAAATTTGAGGTTCATACCAAGATTCCTAAGGGACCATTACGCCGAAATGCTGCTTCCGGTCGAGCTTCTCATTCGTATAGCATAGTAGATGATTTGGCACAATCTCCTGCTGCCATTTCCACACTGGAACTCCTCCAGTCATGCCCTTCCCAAAAGAAGGCTCTACTATCTGCCGTGGGCGCTGTAGATCCTGTTGATGACCAAATGATTGTTTTCGACACCACTCAATCGGACCATCCTCCTCTTCCTCCTTCCGTCGCCTTCCAAATCCCAGTCAAAATCCGGAACGCCAACGTTTCCCGGTGTATAATTGATGAGGGGGCATCCACCTGCGTGATGTCCGCTTCGGTTTGGAAGCAACTTGGATCTCCTGAGCTGGCCCCTTCCACGATCACCCTTCGAGCGTGGGACGGCCATGCCTCCCAGCCCATTGGCCTGTTTCGTAATTGTCCTATCACCCTCGCTGGTAAGACTGTTTGCGTTGACGTCGAAGTCATCGACGCCCCGCTAGACTACAACATTCTATTGGGGCGAAGCTACACCTATGCTATGTCCGTTGTCCCATCCGCGGTTTTCCGCAAGATGTCTTTCCCCCATAATGGAAAGATAGTCACCATTGACCAGTTGACATATCATGAGCCAAAATCTCAGACCTCACCTGAGACGACCATCTCTTCTGTAGCCAACAAGCAAACTGTCGATTCCTTGACCAGTGTCTGCCCCGGCGTTTACAAATATTCCTCCCTGCTTGGAACTTTCCCTAACCTTCCTCCTCCTCCCATCACTGATCCCAGCTCATCGAATGTTTGCATGATGCAATCGTCTCAGGCTGCCCGTAAGCGGCCTGCCTCGGCTAGTCAGCAACCTCCCCCTCGCCCTCCGCAACCCGCTCCTAGCCATTCATCTCAGCCAGCCGGACCTCCTCCTTCTGGCCCTCCCCCTACAGCTGGTATCCCTCAACCCATTTATCCTCCTGGATCGGTTCCTCCTGGCCTTAACCATCTTGAAGCCGTCCCTCCTGGTCATTACCCTGCCAGACAGATCCCTTTCCTAGCTCCCCCTCCCTGAGTATATTCTGTCCCCGTCATGGCCACCCTCTCTCTCCCTAACCTGACCTTGGGTATACTGGTCTGGTACCTCGATCCCCCAGCCGCCACCCCACCTGGTCACCCCAAACCCTACATGGCTTTGACACCGGTTCAACCGGTCCCCCTCGCTTCCTCCATTGCCACTATGCCCCCAGCACCTCCACAGGACCCTTCTCCTGTTGTGACGGTTCCCGGGAAGAAAGGAAAAGCCCGCAAGGGGGCACCTAAAGATAAGACCACCACGACTGACCCGGCCCCTCCTCCGCCCACGAAGCCCTGTGCCTTATGTGATGTCACCGGTCATGCCACCCATGCTTGTCCCGAGTTGCCCCGTATTCAGCCCATGGTTAAAGTCGCGTTCCCCGAGTCTACGGTCCCTGAAGCCTCCATTCCTTCTTCATCCGTAACCAAGAACCCCAAGACTCTCTGCACCAACAAACCCTGTGCTTTGTGCGGCGTTCATGGCCATTACTCCCACCATTGTCCTCACTTGACGCATTACCGCGCCTCTTTAGAGGTGGTCCGAGAGTATGAGGTTGAACAAAATCAATCCGCCTCTCCCATCCTCGCGCAGTATGCTTCAGGTCAGCCTGAGGATCCCCCCGCTCCCATCAACATTCCCCCCCCTGATGTTCAGATGACGGAGTCTACTGTAACCATTCTTTACCTATCCTCCTCTGCGAGACACTTGGAGCCTAGCCCCCCTGCATCCTCCCCTGTTGTGTCACCTGACCACCCCTTTTCTACCCATACGCGAGATCACTCCACCCGTGTCTCTGTTGACCTCCGCAGCCCGAGTCCTCTCCATACTTCCGATAGCCCTCATATACCACCCTCCAGTTTGTATATGAGTCACAGTCATCATGCTCCTTGCACTCCCCCCCGCAGTTGCCGCCTGATGTCTTCTGTGCACTCATGCTGCCGTCATTACCTCTCCTCCCCTCATTTGTTGTCTTGTAACACCATTCCGCAAGACCCCCCGTCCACACCCTTTATCGGTTACGCCGATGGTGCAAGTCGTTACTCCCGGAATCTAGCCTCGGCAGGTTGGGCCATCTTCACCCCCTTGCATGCCCTTGTTCTCTCTAACGGGGTCTGCATTGGTTCTGCCACCAACAATCATGCCGAATATGATGCAGTGCGTGGTCTCTTAGCCGATGCCCTCTTTCATCGCATCCTCCATCTGCACGTTCGTTTGGATTCCCTACTTCTTGTAATGCAACTAAATGGTGTTTATCGTGTGCATAACCCTGTGCTATTTAGACGTTATTTACGAGTGAAACTCTTGATATGTGCATTTGAAACCATCACTTTCAACCATGTACCTCGAGAACAGAATCACTATGTAGATAGTATTGCAAACCATGTTCTAGATTGGCATTTATCACACGCATTTCATACAAGACAATAACATTCATAATCATTAAAAAATGATGCATATCCATAATATGTGTCGCAAAAACATGTGTTTAGAGTCCATCTACTCTGATACATATGACATGCCCATAGCATGTTACAAAAAACTCAAAACTGTGGGCACCACTTGCCCCTACATACACACTAGGGGGCACCACATGCCCCACACCTAATCACTATCTGGCGGATCCCGAGCCAATGGCTCTGCCCCTGCAGCCTGTAGATCACGAATCCCCTGACCGGCCATCGCCATGCGCCGCATGACCCCTCGCCATTCCGAGGGCAGACCAATACATGGCTCTATGTACTGGTCGTCTAAGTCCTGCCACCCGCGCTCTGATACTCCGGTCAGCAACCTTTCGCATCTACGGTGGATGTCCTCCAGAAGGGCGGCTGCATCCTCATTTTGCGCTGCTCTCGACCCACTCGGACCTGCAGCTCCAGCTGCTGCCGGTCGTCCCATATATCCGGCCGATTTTACCGGCGCTATATCTGCATACCAACAGTACATTAATCAGTACCCTAGCTACTATTCAAAACACTGTAACATGCCCATACAAGAATAGCAATTTGTCACTTACCATCGGGCCCCCAGACTCGACCAGGTGGAAGTGGCAGGTCCGGATCTCCACAATAACTCATCCCACTATAGGGATATTCGTCTATGTATAACGGCATCTTATCCCAATGGGCAAAGAACTCAGGTCGAAACACTCGCCCGACCGCCCCTCCTCCTCCTCTGCACAGTAGCCACCCCCACCGGCGCATCCTGGGCTCTCTCGGGCCCCCATCTGGAAGCTGTACACGAGGCCGCAAGGTCGGGATCTTCTCAAAGAAGAAGGCGCACAATAAAGTCCCATACGAGCAATCGTGGTTCACTTGCCGCTTGCAGAGCGACAACTGTCGTTTTAACGACACCAGCATCATTTGGGCCCACCCATAGTAGGTCCCACTCAACACACTCTCTACCAGCATCATCTGCCCCCCGGTGATGTGGTGGAACGCCTGGTTGCCCAGGATACGCAGCACAACTGCGACCACTGCACGAGTTTCTAGCCTCTCTAGATCCCCGAGTGGTAACCGAGTCCCCTTGACTTGGAGACCCGGTCAACAATGTCGTTCCACAAAATCCATGATATGCCGCCCCCGTGGTAATACTGGCTGCGTGTTTCCCACCATCCCCAGTGGTGGGAGACCCATTAGGAAATACACATCCTGGACTGTCAGTTCGATCCTGTGCCCCTGCACTACAAAGACCTCATGCTCTGGATCCCAATAACTGATAATCCGGGCCAACAAGGGCTCTCCTGCTCTCATCAACGGGTTCTCCAAAAAATTTAGAACCCCAAACCTGGCCAACACACGACGGACACCCTGATCCGCCTGGATCTCTGCCCGTAATGTACCCAGGTCTCTCTCTCTCCAGTTAACCCGTAAATCTGCCATACCTGCACAAAATCATCATCTTTGCCAGCATACAGATCAGGAATACCATAACCAAACACAAAAACCCAACTCCCAGCCATAAAACAGCACCAAAACCCCCTCATCTCCCAGGTCGCAGTTTTCTTCCCAGTTCAGGACCAGGTCACAGTTTTTGCCCTGAAACCTGCGTCCCAGGTCACACTTTTTGCCCCAAAAAGTGCGACCTGGCTGTAGAGATGAAGGAGGGTATGTTTCTAGGATTTTGGGCCCTAAACTGAACTTTCAATCCACCAAAATGAAAGAGTAAGGTTAGGCCTCTTACCTGCAACGGACGAATCTCGATTCCAACGGTCAGTTTGTCCGCTACGCTCGCCGCAAGATTTAGGGCCTTCTCTCCTCTCTACATTCACCACAGAAACAATAGCAAATGAGTGAATTTGGAGGGAAAACTGCCTTATTAAAAGAGAACCCCTGTTTCTTCTTTCAACTGCTGCGACCACACCGTAGCCCCGTTTGATAAACCGTCTGCACCGTTGGAAAGCTCTCACCGAGCCCTCAAATGGGTATCTGTTAGTTTTTTATGATCTAATACTTCACCAGGACACATTTTGTCCAAGAAGGGTCACTTCCCCTCTCATTAAAATCAAATTTCCTCACTTACGACACTTGTACTCGGGGCACCACTTCGCCTCCTTACTTGTCTTTGTTCGTGTCGATTTTCGTCATGAGTTCCCATCTTGTACTCATGTTTTTATGGTCCCCCATTGGGCCTTTACTGTGTGGCAGCACCATCGAGTCGCCCTTGTTTAGAGCATCCAATTTGAGTCATCATCGCATTCATGGAGTCTATCCCGAGTCCCTTTGTACCCCGCTATAGCCCTCCATCCTTCATTGCTTGGTCTCTCTCTTGTGTCGCACATTATGACCTTCAGTCCCACTGTCCCCTATCCCTTACGATATTGTGTCAGTCGCTGCCATGTCATTCATGCCCTTTATGCTCTAACAAGGGAAGTCGTCCACTAGCTACTCAGTCCTTTCCACTTCACTATCATCATTAGTGTCAGTCTGTCCGTCACTCTACTCTTTTCTCTCGTGCCTTAGTTGAGGGTCTCTCATTACCTCACCTATGGCGGACCTCCTTCTGTCGACATCAGCTTATTCATTCCAGAAGCCAGGTCTAGAGGGCGGTGTACCTTGGTTCCAGCTTCCACTCTTGTTCGGTGCCTCGGATCAGGCAAAGGGATATCTCCTTTCCCTTTGGCTCGATTGTTTCTCCAGCTCCTTTCAGCATGATCGAGATCTGTATACTTGATGGTCTAGTGATCCAGCAGCAGCTCTTGATGATTCCCCGGGTGTGTGTGAGATGTCTCAACCCTCATGAGGGGGCGGCCCTGCAGGTAGCCCCCCACATGCCCGGATGACCTCTTCATCGCAGCCTTCGATGCAGCTCTAGATATTTGATGATGTTGGCCGTAGCCACTTGCAGCGCCTCTTCGACTTGCATGTATCAGTCAGATTTTGTGAGCCCTTCCCCATTTACAGGGGGCATTTGGGTTGTATTTGTATCTCATGTACTCAGATATTATTGTACAAGTCCTGGCTGTTATCCTAGGCACAACATGTATATGGGATTCCTCATTGTATTTTTATCTGGCTCATGATTATGCTGGCTGTACTTTATGGTTCGGTCCCTTGTTTACTGGACACACTATTCTTTTGTACTTTGTCTCGGCGGGCATAGGTATGCCTCCCCCACCGCCTTCAGCACAGGTACCCTCTCATAAAAAGAGACTTGTTGCACCTGCGAGTCTCGTCTCCTCAGGGTCTAGTTCTTCAGCACACTATCTACCTTGCATTTCTCTCTCTAACTTCCCTTTTGTTGTCTGGTGATTGAGTTCTTACAACGTACTTCGGTCATACGATTTTCTCCCGACACTCGCACGCTGGGGGGCAATCTGTTACACCATTTTTTGGTCATCTAACCTATTATCATTAGATGGACCCAAGTACACCATGTAAGACCAATTTTACCCTAAGTAAAATTGCTTTCACTATGTTAAAACATGAAACCCCAAAAGGAAATATTAAACAAACCTATATTTGCTTGATTTTCCTCATGGAATAATTAATTAAACCATAATTTAATTATTATTCCCAGTCATGTTTAACCCAAAATCAAAGAAATTAATTAGATAAACCTTCATTTATCTTATTATTTTCTAGGAATAATTATTTAAACCTTATTTAGATAATATTCCTCGTTAAATATGACCAAATCACCCACAAATAATTAAATAAATCACTATTTTATCTTTCAACCACTTCCTTAAATAATTAAATAAATCATTATTTATTTGATTATCTTCTAACCGCTTCCTTAAAAAGATAAATAAATCATTTATTTATTTATTTTTGACAAATTAAGGGATTCGACCCAAGTCAAATACCTTTTCCCTCCAACAAATATAATAAAATATTCCATAAAAAGTGGATCTAGATCTGGTTAACCCATGCACCAAGATCTAGAATGACCCAATATTTTGTTATAAATAGGAGGGTTTTTCCTACCATTCTTCACCTTTTGTTGCCTATAAGATCACTCTGGATCTATACACTTGGTCACCATTTTCTGCCATTTGCTGTGTGAGCTCCCTTTGAGTTCCATTCTTTGTGTGGGTTTTCTACACCAACAAGAGAGAGAGATTTTAGATCTGAAGTGCTGAGGACTTCCAAGAACCCATCCCACTAAGGAGAATTGGATACGCCTTCTTGTTTTCCTCCCAGGTGCCTGATTAATACAAAAATTCTTTCAAAAATTGTTCTTGTCTTGTCTATTGGTATATGGAGCAAACCCTTGTTTTTACTGCTTAATGTCTTTCCATGCATAGATATGGTTTTTGCAGCTCTTTTCTTGTTCAACTAACCGCAGATCTCAAGATATTGGCAGCCACTTTTGTTGTTAGGGCTATTAGTTATGCATAGCTAAAGAGGTCCTTTTTCGTACACTTCGACAAAGGATTCATACCAATGTGCCTATTAGCATCACAAGGAAACTAATTATTATTAATAATGACTTGACTATCATCTTGTTGTGCTTTGTTTGCTTCTTCCTTTTTATCATACACAAATTATAATTCACTAGAAGGCAGATTTAATATGACCAGTGAGAATACACAGGAAAATTATTGTCTTCTATCTTCCCTTCATCCCTTACTCTTATGTGTGCAATTTGAATGTGCCTCACATTTTTTGGGCTGCTAATCTATATGAAAATAAATTTATGTATGATTTAGTAGGATTATTAGGTGTATGCTATGTTTTACAAATATTAATGAATTTCATGCATTACCTCATATGGCATACAACTTATTCGATAAGTAGAGCGCATGTTGATTCTTGCCATGCAACTTAATTGATGCCTGAAAATATAGCATAACTTACTTCTTGAAGTACTCTTGTCAGTATATATATTTATCTCTTGAATTGAATAAATTTTAGGATTAAACAAGCAAGTAGGATAGACATAGAAGCAACTTTGCAATCATCTCGATGTGCCATATATGTGCTTTATGGATTATGACATCCTTACTTCTTTAAACAGTTTAAAGAAAACATAATGGAAAGGCATCTCCTTTTTTAGTGGTAAGAGTACAAGCTACCAAGAGGTATATTTTCCTATATCAATCTCTTCTCAACTACCATTACACATGGTCGGTGCTATACATACATTTGTGTGATATCATGGACAAGATTATGCTTCAACTAGTTTATTGTATTAGATTGTGACACATATTACGAATCAAAATCCTATTTGATTTATTTAGCAAGTAGCATTGTGTTCCTTCAATAGCGGGGAAGTGCATTGCATCTTTTTTGGTTGCATTTCATGTCATCATATGGACATTGGACCATGTTTATGAGCGGATGAGAGTTTCAGGAATTAACAACTAGCTTTATTTTTCAATACAATTTTGTCTTGTTAGAATTCCTTGTTGTTGAACATATATAGATTTATTTGAACAATAAAAAGAGATTGAGAGTCAAAAACTTATTTACTCTTACTAAGAATTTTTGTGTGGCTTTCTAAAATTTAATCTTTCCATTTCTTCTTTAAAGGACGATATACTAATGGATATTTTTTCCAGTTTTGAAAACAACCCATGCCTCAGGGGTCTCAAATTGCAGGGGGGAGCAACATATGTTTCAGGATGTTGATGGAAGAAAGCAGGATGCAAGGAAAGTTTTGTTGAGATTTCATTTTGTAAACAAGGATAAATTTCAGTCCCTCATATATATTCTCCATGTTTGATTGAAAATAAATTTCTTTGGTTATTGTTCCTTTGTATGGAACTACATGTAGAAAATTCCCACCAACTTATAGACCCGCTCTATTGGTCTATGCAACGTTGTAATTCAACTAGATATGAGATTTATTGAGAAGTCATAGAAAATATTTACAGATACTATGTCTAAGCAGTACTAGTTCTCTGCCATATATTGATGTATAAGAGATGAATGCTAATAGATAATTAAAATCCTACTACATTAAATGCATGGGAACTTCTACTCCTATTGTTTTGTGTTCAATGGAAATTACGATATCTCTCTGAAGAAAATCATGTAACTCTTCTTTTTTTTCTTGTCCTTGGGTGACATCAAGCATGGAATGTGTCTTTTATTTAACTCTAATTACAATTCTCATAAATTGGGCCTAAAGTTGTTTGTCTCCATTTATATGATTAAATCACCTAATGGAAGTGATGGGGAAAAATTAAGGTAAATATATTTCTCAATTCAAAAGCATCTTGTAGTTGTGAAGGAAGTAACATCTTCTCTTCGATTTTATATTTAAGTGTTACTGTTTTCTGGATAAATCCCTCTTGTGGACAAGAGTGATCTCCTTAGTATCCCAACAAATAACTAGAAACAAACAACCATTTGAATACCTCTTTCCCTAAAATATTAGCATTCAGATTATTATAACTTATAAAATAGGAGGTTATGCTCCTACCTTTCAACGAGATGTTTGATGTATACCTCACATTTCGCTCCAAAGAAGTCCTTCAATGCTGAGAAGAACCTGCAACCACAAACAAGCAAAGAATAAAAATCACCTACATTAAATAATAATAAAAAACACCAATTCAACTTAATGATCAAGGAGATTAAGAATTGGCATTGTTTCAATGAATCTAAAAAGAACACAATGAGAAAAAGAGATCCATATGTATTATCAAGAATTATAAAGATAAATATTACAACCCGAGCCTTGATGTTGTACATATTTCTCTTATGCGCCTTCGAAATTGTGCTCCTTAGTTTGACATGCCTTCCTCACTAGAATGACCAACATAAATTTGTCTTCAATTAACTCTTGTGTACAAGATGTAATCTTCAATGTACACTCTACAATATGATATCTACCCTTAAACCTAAAGCTTAAGCTCAATTTATAGGAGAAATTGAAGAGGTTTCAGATCCATCAAGAGAGGGATGAGATCCTCTAATGAAGGGGTTAGGCTTCCTTTATCCAAGGGGATAAGCTCCATGAGTGGAGGGATATAGTTGAAACTGGCGCAACTCAAGAAGCTTTTATTTTAAAGAATATTCGCCCAACTAGGCTTCTAGAAGCTAATTTTTTGTGTTTACTTCCTTTTACGGGGGTGAGTAGTTTTTATGGGCGAACGGAGCAGCGATCGTCGTGGCTAATTAAGGAAGTATCATTGCATCCGCAGGAAAGGACCACAAAACATGTGCAGGCAACCTTTAAGAGTTTTAAAGATCTTTTTTCCCAGTTTCCAAGACTTGGTTCAGGAACATGAATGTTTTAACTTCTAAGGAAGCATGAGTATGGATGGTGATATATCCATATTGACAATCAAATTTCATGGTGAAAAAATGGCGTGTAACAATTACCTTAATGTAGACATGCATTTGTGTGCACTTCCAAAAGGGATGATCATATTGAAGTCAATTTTACAATTTTTTGTATTATTTAGTGTCAATTTATTCCAAAAAGTCAAAAAAAAATCTTGAATTGTATGAACTATGGACTAATAAGATAGTGGTCTCATATAACTACGAGGTAACAATAGTCACAACCACAAATATACGTAATAGGGAATTTTTCGTCCTTTTCATTATTTCAATATGCATGTCATATTGATCTGTAACTTATGCAAATGATGTGGCATAAGTAGGTAAAGAATAGATTCAATTCTAGAATCTAGCGCATCTTAACCCAATTAAGATTTAATTTTTTGCTTAATACAGTATAGTATACGAGGCTATCTTATTACTATATCATGTTTACTTCAATTCATTTTATTCTAGACTTAGCTATGGCATTTTCTAGGAGTTTTGTTTGCACTCCCACGTTTAATAAGTAATCTACAACTTGAACTTTTTAGCATGTAACTTAGTTGGCATGATTGTGCCTAATATTTCCTTGAAGGTTGAATCTTAAGTTTACTAAGGTGTTATTTTCTATGGTGATGTTTTCTTTTCTTTTCTTATACAAGTCATCTGGACACCTAGTGGCCACTATTTCCCAACTGAAGAAAATTTTTTCAAGTTTCTTACTTTTATGTGGAAAAATGACCTTGACAATATTGTTGATATTAAGGTATATATCATATAAATATTTTATAGTCTACTTTAATTTATATTCCAATGTTCATCCTCTTTTATGTCTTATACTTTGCATTGTATATTCTTCATTCTTTTTTCAGAAAAGGAACTCAGTATTGATGGTAAGAAGTAGGAGTTGAAGAAAGACGAGAGCAATAACACTAGAGAAAAAAATGCAAATTAAAGAGAGAGAGGAGAACTGGTCTAGTGGTACCCATAGATCCAATATCCTGCATAAGGCACACACATAGAGACTGATGGTGAAGCCTTCAGAGTTGGTGAATTCATCTACAATGCCTTGGAAACACAATGCTAATGTTTTGAAGTGATGAAACAATATTTAATGTGTAAATTGCACTCCAACCAATATTAATTTGGAAACTCATATTGTAATACTTGACATTTTATATAATATAATTTATGTGGTTGAAATTATTTATAGTTTCACTTGATATAATTTAGTATTGTAATTAACATATGTAACTTTGTGTTTTCATATTAAATGAACATGTACATTCTATGTCATTTTTTTTAAATTTAGTTGCAAAATCATAATAATTAATTTCTGTTGATTAATAATGAACACAAAATCAATCTAAAACTACTAAATTAGTATCTTATGTTGATTAATGATGAACACATATAAAATGAATACATGACTAAATTATTTTTTTATAATGATTTCTAATAAAACTAAATGAAATGAATATAAATTACTAAAATAGTAATTTATATAATGAATATGAAACTACCAAAAAAATATAAATGACTACAGCAAATGATAAATTGTGATTAAAAATGACGTCTAAATTTTGCATATATACGACTATTAGTAGCTAATTTATAGTATCTTATAACACGACCAAAATTTAGTCATATTTCTTTGGTCATTAATTGGGTTCAAACTATGACTAAAATTTTCATATATATGACTATTAGTAGTTAATTTATAGTATCTTATAACATGACCAATATTTTGATCATATTTCTTTGGTCATTAATTGGTTTTCTTGGGTGATTATTTAATAATATATTTTTTTGTATATTTAGTCATTAATTGTAGAAATTAATGACTGAATCAATGACTAAATTAATGACCAAATTAACGACTAAATATACTACTAGACATTAAAATTGAGACAACCAATTAATGACTAAGCTAAAAATGAATGAAATTTGGTCGCGTTATAAGATACTATAAATTAGCTACTATTGGTCGTCGACCAAAAATTAGTCATTTATATGCAAATTTTAGTCGTTTTTTAAGTAACTAATTAACCATTTTGTACTAGTGTGTGGACTACTTCTCATGGCGATCATTCTGCAACTTCCCTTGTGTTTGTATAAATTGAAGATGTTGGTGATCTGTGTATGACCGTATTCATCCCCACAATGCCATGTTTCAATTGTCAGAAATCTTGCACAATGGAATACATTTCCTTATCATAGGTAGGGTATTTGTGAATTGTGTCGGAAAGTGTCTCACTAGGATAGGCCACCGAATGCATTTATGGGGTGATAACTGCACTAATAACAGAGTTATAGGTGTATGTCTCAATTTCAAATGGTTTTTGCAAGTCTAATAATATGATTATTGGTGTAGAGTAGAGGCGGTGCTTCAGTTCAACAAATATATTTTGTTGGAACTCAGACCAGAAAAACTTTGATTTCACTTCGCCTTTGGTAACTTGTCTCAAAGGCCAAGTGATATGAGAGAAACCCAACATGAACCTTTGATAAAAATTAGAAAAACCCAAAAGGTTGTGAAGATCTACTAGAGTGGTTGGGACTGGCTAATCCCAAATGACTTGGATCTTATCCATATCCACATGCACGCCTTCCTCGTCAATGATGTAACCCATATATTAGACCTCACTGATGCCAAAGGTGAATTTCTTCAAGTTAGTACATAGTTTATGTTGCTGCAGGGTGTGAAGAACCTGTCGAATGTGTTTAAAGTGCTCTTCCCAACTCTTGTTGAAGATGAGGTTGTCATCCAGATATACAACCACAAACGAGTTAGTGAAGGGCCACAAAATGTCATCCATCAGCCTCATAAAATTTGTAGGGGCATTTTTCAACCCGAAAGGTATGAACAAGCACTCAAAAAAGCCCTCCTTGGATTTGAAGGTGGTCTTCCATACGTTGGTGGGTTCTATTGGAAATTGGTGATAACTATACTTTAAATAAATCTTGTTGAAATACTTAGCCCCTTTGATTTGGTCAAGAAGGTCATCAATATGTGGGATTGGATACCTATTCTTGATAGTGATTTAATTTAGTGCTCAATAATCGATGCAGAGTCTCCAGGTCCCATATTTCTTTTGTACAAGTACATTTGGGCTCCCACAAGGTGAGGAACTTGGTCGTATGTGTCCCTATATTCTTCCACAATCTTATCCACCTACTTCTGTTGTGTCGTGGAACCCTTCACGAGGACCATGTATGTGGCCAGGATCTTCCCATTATTTTTAGAATGAATAAAAAATAAAACAAATTTCCTATTCTGGGAGATGATCTTACTACATTTCTTAGTAGAGATCAAAGAGATGGCAATAGGCGGGCTACCTTTGGTATCCTATATAAATTACTTCCCAAAATAATAATAAAAATGTGAGGCCTCGACTAATTCAAAACATGAGGCTTCCACAAGACTTATGGTTGGCCTAACAATACATCACAAAATTCAAGAGGAGAAATGTCTCACATTACCTCATCTATCAAGGGTTTGACATTGTAGGTAAGGTGGCACTATTTGTTAACGTAGAGATCTTGTCCTTGGTAGAGCCACTTAATGGTGTATGGTTGTGGGTGTGGTGTGATCGGTAGGCCTAACCACTTAATGACCTATCCTGAGATGAGTTTATTTTGGTTCCCACTATTGACAATGAGCTATAATGGAGACCCCTTCACCCACATATGTGATTGGAAGAGGCGCTCCCCTTCCTTTGGATCTTCTGGCTCAGTCTTCTAGATCTTGGTGGTGGCAATGGTGTAACTAGGCTCTGCGTCAATATTATGCTTCCATTTTTCATTCCCCTTATTAGTTTTTTACTCAAATTCAGATCATGCATCTCACTTTGAAGCCTTTAGCAGCCACTAGTGACTTCTTGGCTCGACACTCACTTGTGTTGTGAGTGGGGCTCTTATGGAACTCACACCACTTTCTTATGTCCTTCTTTTTTCTTATGGTTTTTTGCTTTGCTTGCAGCTTCGATGGGTTATCCTCGGTCACCCCACCTTGGATTTTTCCTTTGTTCTATGGTTTTGGGGCACCTCTCCATTATGTTGGATTTGTATATCCAAAGTCTCTCTTCTTTTGTTTAAATTTTTTATCAATCTTGACAATGTATTGATAGGCAGCTCCAAGTGAGGAGATGTCAAGGAACTCCATCTCATCCTGGGTTTATTTGTATAGACAACCGCGGTACTTGAGTACCAAATTCCACTCAGAATTATTGATAACCAAATTCATGCGAAGGGTATGAAAAATATTTGTGAACTCTGACACATCTTGGTCCCTACCCTACCACAGTGTGGTCCATTTTATGTACTTATCTTCATATCTCCCAACATGGTAATATTATTCCTTGATGGCATCTCGAAAATAATTCCATGTGGATGCAGTTGAAAACAATGAGTGCAATAGGTGTTGATGTATGATCGCTAGGGTTTATCTGTTGCTGCCATAGCTGAGTTCATCTGCATTCTCTACTGCATCCAGTCTAAAGGCGCTCCCACACCGGCAACTTCTCCCGACATTCTCAGGTCCTCTGACTGCACGCATCTTAATGAATACCGTGGATGGAGGGGCGGGTGCGGCCCCCCCTCCTCCCAATGGTCCTTCCGCTGACTCTTCTGCAAATGCAGATTCCTCTGCCAAACACGGATCTAAACCCCAGGCGGTAAATGGAACTCATCAGGTCAACAACATTCTGGCAGCTATAGACAAAATCGAAACTCCTGTTGATAGTTCTACGGCCGCTAAAGACAACGCCTCTGACCAGCAAGCTTCCGCAACACAGACAAAGGCGTCCTCAACTACTTGCATTCCAGTCCCACGGTGTTTGGTCTCAATCTAGTCTCCTAAACTGAGCTCATTTAATTGTCAACCAGGATTTGTAAACTGCTGAAGTGAAGTGTACTGTATGTACCTAGGTGCTTGTTTCCTAATGCGTTGTGTGTAGTGTTTTGTGATGTTTTTGGTCTTTTATGATGATTTATGATGTTTTTGGTCTTTTGGTGGTTTTATGTTTACGAGGGAAAATGCCTAGAAAGCTAATGGAAAGGAGCTGGTGATTAAAAACAGAGTTAAGCCTAATTGATGGATAATAAATGACAAATGCAATTGGAAACACTGAAGCAGGATCAAATCTAAACTATGACTAAGTAAAAGCAAAGCTTGATAATGACTTTTAAGTAAATGATTCAAAACACAAACTAA
Organism: Pinus albicaulis; assembly: GCA_034641835.2. Taxonomy (NCBI): domain Eukaryota; kingdom Viridiplantae; phylum Streptophyta; class Pinopsida; order Pinales; family Pinaceae; genus Pinus; species Pinus albicaulis. Next base: position 887,157,224 of record CM076582.1, read on the forward strand.
ACTTGAGAAATGATCACTAAGTATGCAAATCCTCTAACTAATCAATTAAACAACTAACTTACAATGATGCAACATTTTGTCCTTGATTAGAGATTTGAAACATATTTAGAGGAAAACATTGTTATCATCATAAGATCTTCTATTCTAGAACTAGTTCCTATCTCTATTCTGCAATTTAATTGAATGTCACAAAACCTTTACTCAAAAGTTATTGATTTCTTTTCAAAGTAGGCTTTTGAGGGAGGACTCTGTTTATGAAATGATAAGGAAATTGCAGAGATACTTCAGGCCTTAAAATGATGTTGTCTTCTGTTCATATGGTTATGGATCAATTGTAGATTTTAGAACAAGAAGATGTTTGTAAATAATGAAGGTTGTTTTGTTAATCTTAACAACTGAAGTAATCTATTGTGCAGTGGATGACAATCTGAATGTGAAGTGCAAGTGCAATGGGTTAATCTAAGAATGAACTTAAGATGCCACTAATCTAAAACAATGCTGAACTAAAAGTCATCATCAAACTCAAAACAAAGTAACTGAACATGAATTAAGTGCAATGAAACTCCGGAGCATCCTAACTATACTATCATGCATTATTCTATGAAATTACACAATCTATTTGTCCATCATTATTGATATTTTGGAAGAATTCCTTCTTTGGAAGGGTTAGAACAATTCTGACTGTGTAATTGAGTGCAAATGCAAATGTAAAGTAATTTTAACTATATTCATTGATACGGTGGAGTGGGATGGCCTGATGGAAAGCAAAGGAAAATGAGGTAAAATGGAATGAAAGAAAGCACAATTTTGAGGCTCGAAGCACAGAGAGGACAAAAATCAATCTTCCTAGCCATCGTATCAACGGCAAAATCTAGTTTATGAAAGATCATGCGCTCATCGGAAAGTTCTTAGGCTTCTGGCCTACTGAAAAGGCCCTGCAAGGATGGATCATATCCAAATGGAGGCCAAAAGGATAGGTAACTCTGCAGCTAGGCCCTAAAGGATTCTTTACGGCTATTTTCAACTGCTTGGAGGATCGAACACGTATCTTCGAAGGAGGCCCGTATTTTTTCAACTCAGCAGGCTTGTACCTTCGTGATTGGATAGAGAGATTCAATCCAGACAAAGAGGATTTCACCTGGGCTCCCGTCTGGATTCGCATGTACTCTCTACCTCTGGAATATTGGGATGAGGAGACCCTTAGGGATATTGGTAATGGATTGGGAGTCTACATCAAAGCGGTAGAAGAAACAAGACTCCGTAGATATACATCTTATGCCAGAATATGTGTTCAAATGAACTTGTCAAAAGCACTCACAGATTCGGTAAGTTTATTCCATGACGATTTTGAATGGATCCAAACTTTAGACTACGAGCATATTCCTTTTCGTTGCAGGAAATGCCATGAACATGGCCATTTATTCAGGGACTTCCCCTTGAATAGCCAAACAAAAACTCCAGACTCCGAGGCCAACAAAGATGCAGATGGCTTCACCAAGGTCTCTAGCCAAAGAAAGCATGCAAAAAAATCCCCTGTTGATCATGATCCTCCAAGCAAACCTTCCACTCACAATAGCTTTGGTATCCTGTCCCCTCAAAATGATCTGGTAAGTATTCCCTCTCAAATTTCTTCATCAGATCAGCCTTCCACTTCCATCTCTCCCCCTCCTGCTTCATCTATTCAGGCCCCTGCTTCCGATCTTGTCAAGATCCCACCCTCCCCTCCCTCAGATGACACTATTCCAGATCCGGGTCCAAAAGTCACTTCTATGGATTTCGACGTTGCTTCTGCACTCATCATCCATCAACAGCAAAGTTCTACCAATCAGAATCCCCCAATCCACATGGAAGAGGAACCAGAGAGCATAGAGTTGGGGGATCTGGACATCCTCGGTTTAGAAGATGCTTGCCGACAGAAAAATTACAATACAATACTTCCCAGACAGATTGATAGTCTTGCAGTGGTTTTAGCTAGAGCTCAGCAACACATATACCTTGGTATTCATGCAGGAAGCCCCTGGGATGGGACAAAAATAATTAAGGAATAAAAAAAAAGAGGGCGCAAAACCGATTTGCAAAGAACCATTATACTAGGAGAAATGCTTGTGGACTCTGGAAGATTCCCCAAGCTGACAAAAATTTACAAAACCCTCCCCCACAGTTGCTCATGAAACTCATTTCCTGGAACGTGTGAGGGCTCAATAGTCCTGCAAAACATAGATTCCTAAAAACCATGATACAGCAAGATAAGCCTTCTCTGGTTTTTCTTCAAGAAACTAAATGCAACAGTACTGTCTTGGAAAGAATTTTAAACAAAGTCTGGTCAGGATGTCGCTCTGTCTCGGTGGATGCGTCAGGCGCTTCAGGTGGGTTAGCCATCATATGGAATCCCCAAGCTCTCGACCTTTATGATTTTCATGCTTCTCACTTCGTTATTCAGTCCACTTTCCACCTTATAGGGACGAATATCCACGGACATCTCTCTAATGTCTACTTCCCACAGGACATTCAAAATAAATTAGATATTCTTGAGTCTATTACTGTTCTTAACTCTGAAAGATGCTTCCCTCTATGGATCTGTGGCGGAGATTTTAACATCATAACAGCTTTGGAGGAAAAGATAGGAGGAAGAACGAGGCTGGATAGTGATAGCATCAGCTTTAAAGACTTCATACATAAAAATCAGCTAATGGACATGCGCACGTCTAATGGCATGTACACTTGGACTAACAAAAGGAGAGGACCTCAGCACATCGCTTCCAGGTTGGATCGGTTCTTAATGACGGACAACGCCATCCACCTGGGAGGGGACTTCAATGCCTCAATCCTGCCCCAAGCAGGATCAGACCATTGGCCTATTATGCTTCATTGGACACGCCCAGGTTCCAAGTGCAATAGACCTTTTCGCTTTGAAGAATTTTTGTTTTCGCATCCCAATTTCAAAGATGTGGTCAAAGATGCCTGGAACTCCTTCATCCCTCTGGAAGGAGCCAAGATGTACAAATTCCAACAAAAACTAAAACATCTCAAACAGGCTCTCAAATCTTGGAACCATTCTCACTTTGGCAACATCTTTGATCACCAGAAAGAGCTGGAGCAGCAAATGAAGTCCCTACAACAGAGTATTATCTCAGGAGGCAGGACGGAAGAACACGCTCAACAGGAACAGGACCTCCTCTCCAAGCTTGAGGCCAGGCGGCATCAGGAAGAAATATTATGGCGTCAAAAATCAAGGATAAAATGGCTCAAGGAAGGGGAAAAGAATACCAAATTCTTCCACAGATCCACCGTGAAAAGACGCATGCACAACAATATTGCCTTCATCAACAATCGGCAAGGGGAGCGATTGGAACAGCATGGAGATATGGAAAAGGAACTAAAAAGGCACTTTCAAGACATTCTAAAAGAACCTCCGGGCTGCAGAAACCAGACCATTCGCTCTATCACGCAGCATATCCCGAAAATTATAACTGACGATCATAACAACAAACTTCTTCAGCCAGTCTCTATGCAGGAAGTGGAAGATGCTATGATGCAATTTAAAGATGGTAAAGCCCCAGGTCCGGATGGCTTTACTGCCAATTTCTTTCATGTTTTTTGGGAGATGGTTAAATCAGAGGTCTGGGAGCTTGTGGAGGAATCACGCTCGATGCATTGGCTACTCCCTTCTCTGAATACGACCTTCATAGCGCTAGTTCCAAAAACGGAAGACTCCAGCACCCTTGACAGCTTCAGGCCTATTGCGCTCTGCAATGTTATTTACAAGCTAATTTCAAAATTCATAGCCAATAGACTGAAACCTCTACTCCCACTCCTGATCTCGCCGGAGCAGACTGGCTATGTAGAAGGGCGCCAAATTTTGGATGGTATCATTCTCTCGCACGAAGTGATACACTCACTCAAAATTCTCAAAAAGCCAGGTATGATTCTAAAGTTAGATCTTTCAAAGGCTTTTGATAAACTCATTTGGTCCTACATTAATCAAATGCTATTAGCATTTGGTTTTCATGCTACCTGGACTCGTTGGCTTTTGAACCTTATTACCTCTCCAAGCTTCTCCATCCTGCTCAATGGGTCTCCTTCTTCAACCTTTCGCCCCTCCCGTGGCTTACGTCAAGGAGATCCACTCTCCCCCTTCCTTTTTGTCCTCATGGCCGAAGGCCTTAGCCGCCTCCTTCATGCTGCTGTCTCCTCGCACACCCTCAAAGGCATTTCCCTTCATAACCAACCTCCCATCTCCCATCAACAATTCGTCGATGATAACATGCTGTTCGGCCACCCGTCAGTCCAAGAGGCCACTGCCTTCAAATCCTTGCTCAATCTCTTTTCAGCAGCCTCGGGTACTACCGTCAATGAGGCTAAATCCCAGCTCTTCTTTTTCCACACTCCTATCCTCACTCAGCGAAATATAGCCAAAATTTTGGGCTTTCCTATAGCAGGTCTCCCTTCAAAGTATCTTAGAGCTCCCCTTGTTGGCTCTACCATCAAACATGCTACCTGGCACACTCTGCTTGACAAATTAGATTCCAGGCTTTCCTCTTGGACCTATCGGTCGCTCAACATTGCCAGCAGAATTATCCTCATCAAATCTGTCCTCCAAGCTATGCCTATTTACTTATTCTCAATACTGGCTACCCCTAAATGGGTTCTGAAAAAAATTCGCACTCTTCAAAGAAATTTCTTATGGGGCTCCTCAGGGCTCAACAAAAAATGGGCTCTGGTCAAATGGACAGATGTCTGCCTTCCTAAGGTTGCTGGAGGGCTTGGATTGCGGGACCCCCTACACAGTAACAACACAATGGGAGCTTGTATCTGGTGGAAATGGGTTTCCAACCCTCATCCTCCCTGGGCTCACCTCTGGCAGGCCAAATATGCTTCAGGTAGTTCACAGGCAGCTCTTATTCGGTTCAGCTCGACTGTCTCCGGCTCCTTAATTTGGAATGCAGCAAGACAACACAGTGCTTTTATACAAGAGCATAGTTTTTGGGAAATCCATTTAGGTACCTTGGCAAGATTTTGGGATGACTCCTGGCAACAAACTCCCAAACTTGCCTCCCTCTTTCATAAACCTAAGTGGCAAGCCTTCATGAAAGAAAATGATCAAACTTTTGTTCATCAATTCTGGCAACAAAACTCCTCACATGGTTATCAAATCTGGAGCCCGGCTAAAACATGGCAGGACAACTGGCAGGAGGAAATGTTTGGAGAAATAGATCAGGAACTTAAACTCAGAAAAATCAAAATCTCTGATCAACAGGATAAAGTGCGTTGGGGATACACCCCCAAAGGTATGTTTACGACAAAGGAGGCTTATCAACTGCTCTGTCTACCCAGGCATACTATCAAGGACCAGCTTTGGGATCAGATTTGGCAACCAGGAATATGGTCCAAAGTTTAGACCTTCCTTTGGCTCTTAAGTAAAAAGAGAATCCTCACTTGGGAAAATCTTCAAAAGCAAGGTTTAATAGGACCTTCAAGTTGCCCAAACTGTAAACTCCAAACATAGACAATCACTCATCTCATGGATCTCTGTCCCCTCGCAGATCAACTTTGGGAGAGAACAGCTCTTTGCAATCGCAGAACAGGTAGAAGAAAAGGAGATATAGTTAACACAATACGGAATTGGCCTAGGCATCCTTTCCAAAGTCACTTTCTCAACTCCCTCTGGCTTCTGCTACCAGGATTTATTTATTGGATTCTTTGGAAAGAGCGCAACAATCAGATCTTCAAGGATCAAAGCAGATCTCCTGATGCTTTATGGACACTCCTCAAACAATCTATTCAAGAGACTTTGGCCCTCAGATCATGGCAGGATTCGGATATGCCGGCCTCCCCTCAGGAACGCCTCATCTTGAGGAATTGGAATTTATCTCTGTCCCCTCCAGTCCGGGACATTGCCTCCTCCACTAACCAGCCGGACTCTCCCCTGTCCTGGACTCCCCCTGTCACGCATCCCTACAAACTTAATTTTGATGGAGCTGCCAAGGGCAACCCAGGTCCTGCAGGGTATGGAGTCATTTTCCGAGATGCAACTGGCTCAGCTCAGTACATTTACCATGGCTCATTAGGTAAAGACACCAACAATGCTGCAGAACTTGAAGGTATGTGGCAAGGTATGTGCATTGCGGTTCAAGAAAATTTTCTCCCCCTTGAGATCGAAGGGGACTCCAAAATTCTAATTGAAGCTGCGATTCGCATCCAATTTGGAACCTCTGCAGCCAAGATTGCTTCCAGTTGGAGGCTTCTAAACAGGCTGGAGCAAATTGAAGAATGGCTCAGAATCCCCCGAAGTATTATCTTCAAGCATGTTCGTTGAACAGCTAACAAGGTAGCTGACAGACTAGCGAATCAAGGAGTGGATCAGGATCTACCGTTCTTCTCTGGCCCTCTCAGCAGTTCAAATGATGTACAACTTCAATATGATTGCACTCTCCTGGTGCACAAAGATCTCTCACTCCCGGATGTGGGTGGTCTTGGTGATTAAAGGGGAGCAGATGGTCAGGTGGGTTGGTGCGTGGCTCACCACCACCGCCACCCATCCTCGCATGCTCTTGAACTTAAATGACATCGTCCGGCTATTCAATGCAAATTTATGGGAGCTCTCTCCCCGAAACCATCTCATTTCTACTTCAGCGATGGCGAGCTCTGGAAATTTCTTGTGTGTTCATCCCCTCCGCGTTTGCTGCACCCCTGCTGCTGCTGAGCGCAGCTCACGCACTAGCACAGGGTCTCGTTGTGTTTTAAACTGCTGTATGGAAATACTGCCCGGCCTTCATATCTCCAATTGCGCCTCTTGCAATCTTCCGCGCACATCTGTCTCCGATTCCAGTCGCCAGCAAGCTTATCCTTCTCTTACTGTTCCCTCTGACCATCAAACCATGCCCCGCTTATGACCGAGAATGCGTTGCAGGCGTGGGGGTGCCATTGGGCGTGCCATCAACAGATCCTCTCCCTCCAACTTCGATTCCTCGTCATATTCTTCTGAATTCGGACCTGTCCGTCTTCCAGCTCTGCGAAGAGGTCGAGGAAGGGGTCAGAATCGTTTTAATCCCGCTGGGCACTTTCGCTTGTCATCCAGGGCGCATTCTCACCATGCCCGTTTTCATTTCCCCTGCAGTATTGACAACACCCCTCTCCTTGCAACGGTGACCATAGACCTTCGGGCTGCCCCCTCTGAACAGATTTCTTCGGACCAAGTTCGCGCCACCACGGAGGCTGCTCGGGAGCCCTTAGCAGAGGCTGCACACAGCAATCCCCAGGCGGATATCTGGAAGAATGTTTCTTCTGGCAATGCGGCCAACTTGGGTGTTCAGGCTAATCCTTCGGCTCCAATTGATGGCGGTTCTGAGCGCCAGGATGATCCTCCTCCTGAAGATGAGGATCCTTACAAATTCGGCTGCCTCATTGTCGAGGAAGATCCTCCCTCTTCTCAGTAACGTGGTTCCAGGTTTGCGCGCCTGTGTTTTGGTTTTCATCGGCCTGAAGGTGTTCATCTACAGTTTTATGCATCTGCTTAATTCTGCTACTGTTCTTATGGTTTCTCTTTTGCTTTATGGTCGGTCTCCCCTGCGTGGGAGTTATATTCTGCATTATGTCCATGTTCTTTCTCTAGTCACAGGTTCTAGAACTGTCACTTTTGTTTTTGTTATGGCTCGAAATTGTAAAAATCTCGCCACTCTGGCTCACTCCACAGGAGTCATACTGTCAAGATCTGTTCAATTTCCAGTCACAGATGTCAGTCACTTGTTAGGAACAGACAATATCACTGCTCTTCAAAGCTCTCATGGTCTATCTCCTAAATGTTTTGATGATCAATTACCAGCTTGTAAAGCAAGAATGCCTTAGCATTGGGCTGGAATTCTCGAGGCTACGGCCTCCATGTAACATTATTTTTGTATCAATATAGAAGTAGCCTTATTCAGAGAAAAAAAAAAAACAATGAGGGCCCCTCTCATCCCTCTGCTCACAGTAGGTTTCCCACGAGTCCTTGAAGTGGGGGGAACTTTGAGGAGCACAAACATAATATTTTCCCTATTGGAAAAATCATGAACTGAAAAATATCCTTCCAACATATTTAACCATTTATCTATGACATTTGCATCTATCTGGCCTTCAAATATGGAAATGTAAAATTTTAATTGTACCTTAAAGGCAGTGGCACCCTAGGGTGGCTGCTAGATGAAGATGCAACCTCTGTGCATATACATCGAAGGATCTGGGAAAATTTTCCATCATCCTATTCCTTTTTTCTGAAGGGCTTATTCAAGCAATATTTTGAAATATCTCCTACTCCCTCGTATTTCTTTTCTTCCACCATGGGAGTTCGTCGGGACCAGAAAGACCACTCTTGAAAATGTACAACCAGTTGAAGCCCTAACTACTTATATCCAAACCTCGTTGGGTACATGAACGAAAAATAAAAAGAAAGAGAAAACTGCTATGATACCATTGATCCAAATTTATGTAGGAATTAAATGAAAGACAAATCTAAACAAATACATAGGGCCACATGATTTGAACTTCTGAAGGAACACAATAAGAATACAGACATAAAAATAAACACAGAAGTGCAGCAAAAATAAAACTTCATTTCATTAATGTCAAATAAATTAAATATGCTTACATACAAAATGGAAATAAACTAGCTCGGTGATGGTAGCTTATCTCTTACAAGAGATGTGGTAGCTACATGCCTCTGAATTATGTTGCAATGAGGCTCAAGGGCATTTTTATTATTCAAAAACAAGGGAAAACCCTAAACAACCAAAATCTGAACCCTAGGAGATGGATCGCAAAGATTTTGCAGGCCTCGTTGGGGTTAGTTGGGCAGCCAAATTCTCGAGGTTGTAACTTGGTCATATTATCTTTGTTTGGCGCATACCATACCTTTTCAGAAATATATCTCTAAGTACTATAGAATTTGTTGTAGGACTATGCCGTAGGCCGTAGGCAACATAGCCCTAATGCATACCTCAAAAAACATCGTTTAGGGGTTCAAAACTATTATGGAATTTCAAGATCCAAAAAAGTGCTAAAAATAGTAAATGGTGCTATAAATAAGGAAACTGATGAAACTGACTAGAGGTCTAGGTGGAATAGGAGGGTGGACACCAATATCCACCTAGATCAGTCCTCCCCCTTAGTAATAAATGGTCCCCATTATGTGTAGAGCCTCCATGAGGTGAGGAAATTTATGTTGAACTTGGTCCCTGCTGAACCACTTGCCCTGGTGAAGGAGTTGGCCTGATTTGAAAACTCGATATAGTTGGATCCTCTGTTGGCAAGTGTTCTTGATATTTATGTCCATGATATGATCAGTTGTGGTTTTTTCCATGTATTTTGGGTTTAACTATGTGGGTGTGAATTGTTTTGTACTATTGGATGTGTCCAGTTTTGGTGGAAAGTATATGGTCGGAAGTGGTCCACATTGAACACTGGGTGAAAACCAAGGAATGTTGGAATGTTGAGCTTGAAGGAATTTTCTCTTACAGCCTTGGTTATGTTCTATGGCCCATATCAGAGCGGGTGAAGCTTGCGGTGGGGTCCAACAAGGTGCTTCTTCTGCAAATGTAGTCACCCACATGGAACTTGTGTGGTACCTGATACTGATCATGTTGTTGCTTGTACTTAGCATTGGACCTATCCAATATGTCATGGACCTATTGGTGGATGTTTTGAATGTGCTCAATGAAGTTGTTCACCCTATCAACTTCATATTGGACATGATTCGAATCTTCCCGAGCAGTTGCAAATGGTATGGCCACATCAATGGGACATAGTGGGTAGAATCCCAACCCCACCTGAAAGGGTTTTTGGCTAGTTGAGCTATGGAGAGATCGTTTGTATCTATGTTGGACATAAGGTAGGCTTTCATCCCATGTGCGAGGATGCTTTGAGTTGTACGTGTGAAAAATGTGTGTGATAATCCTGTTGAAAACCTCTGCTTCCCCATCATTTTGGCGGTGGAAATTCATGGACTCAGTGAGCTTGGTATCCAACATTGACCAGAGACTTGACAAAAATGTACTTAGGAACCTGTTTTCTTGATATTAGATAATGGACTGTGGAATCCCAAAGTGCACCCACACTCATTCAAAGAAGATTTTAGCATTGGCTTCTATTGTGATACTCTTCTTATAGGTCACTAGAATGGCCATCTTAGAGAATCTATCGACGACCACAAAAACGAATTCATTTCCATGCTTGGTAGAAGGAAGGCACGACATGTAATCTATGGAGATGGATTCCTAAGGTCAACTAGGGGAAGGCAGTGAAGTATAAAGATCTTTCTTCTTAATGGTCAATCTAGAAATGGCACAGGCAGTGGATGATCTCATGTACTTCCCAACATCATGTCGAAGGTTTGGCCAATAGAAATACTTTTGTAGTATTTCCACTATTTTCTCCACCTCGAAATTTCCAACGACCCGACTGTAGTGTGCTTCCAAAATGATCTTGGCATGCTCGCTTGAAGGAACACATAGGTGTCCCAAGAGGCATAATAGTGCATCCTGGAGGTAAAAATTTGGAACTTTATTGCCTTCCAGGAGTGTCTGGTGTGTGTGTTGCCATATTCTGGATCGCTTTTATAAAGATGCAGCCACCTCGAAGTCTCATGCCCATAAGAGTCGAGCATAGTGGTTAGTGCCACGATTGGCGATCGTTTGAGTTAGTCTGCAATATTGTTGGTGTTTCCCTTCTTGTACTTAATTTTAAAATGGAAAATTTACATGTATGTGGACTATTTATGATGGTGATCGTTCTGCAACTTCCCTTGTGTTTGTATGAAATACAGGGGTCAGTGGTTTCTATGGATGATTATTTACTTCCCTGAAATGTAATGCTTCTATTGTCCATAGGCGTGCACAATGGAATACATCTATTTTTCATAGGTGGGATACTTTTGAACTGTGTCTGAAAGCGTCTCACTGTGATATGCCACTGGATTCCCTTGTTGAGTAAGAACCGCACCAATAGCATAGTCAGAGGCATCTATCTCAATCTCAAATGGTTTTTGTAGGTCTGGTAATGTGAGCACTAGTGCAGAGTAGATTTGATGCTTTAACTTGGCGAATACCTTCTGTTGGGATTTAAACCAAAAGAAATTTTATTTCACTCCTCCCTTGGTGACTTGACTCAAAGGCTAAGTGATATAATTGAAACCCAAATCGAACCTATAGTAGAATTTGGCAAGGCCTAGAAACCTATGGAGCTCTGTTAGAGTGGTTGGGGATGGGAAATCCCGACTGACCTGTATCTTGGCTGGGTCCATATGCACACCCCACTCATCAATGATGTACCCCAGATATTTAACCTGGAGCATGCCAAAAGTGTATTTCTCCAAATTTCCACACAAATTGTGTTGCCACAGTGTTTGGTTGATGACCTCTCAATTATGGTGTAAGTGCTCTTCCCAAGTCTAGATGAAGATCAATATTTCATCCAAATACACCACCATGAATGAGTTGGTGAATAGTTGCAAGATTTCATCCATCAACCTCATTAAGGTTTCGAGGGCATTGGTCAACCCGAAAGGGCATTCTTCCACACAAGAGAGGGTTCGATTGGTACCTGGTGATAACCAGAATTCAAGTCAATCTTGCTGAAATATTTCCCCCCTTGATTTGGTCCAGCAGGTCATCAATCTGTGGGATTGGATACCTATTCCACACAGTGATATTGTTCAGCGTATGATAGTCAATATATATTTTGCAAGTCTCATCCTTCTTCGGTACCAACGCGATCAACCTCCCACAGGGTGATGAACTTGTCCTAATGTGACCTTTCTACAGCAACTCCTGAATCTACCTCTTTATTTTATCATTCTCCAAAACATAACGTAGATAGATCGGTCCATTTGATAGTGCCACGCCCAGAGTCATATCAATGGAGTGCTTGACCTGATAGTGTAGTGGTACCCCTACAGGTGAGATGAATATGTCGTTGTACTCCTCCACGACCTTGTCCATCTATTGTTGTCATGTGCAGGAGCCCTATTTGGAGGTCATGGCCACAAACTTCTTCTGTCCCTGAGTGTGAACCATGAGGAAAACAAATTTCCATGACTGGGAGATGATCTTACTTCATTTCTTCACAGTGATCGAGATGGTAGTAGGTGGTGCTACCCTACGGTATCTTATACAACTTATTGCCCAAAGAAATAATAACAGTTCAAGGCCTAGATTCATACACAACATGTCGCTTCACCAAGTATGTTTGTCCTAATAATACATCACAAACTTTGAGAGAAGCAACATCACAAAGTACTCCATATGTGAAGGGCTTGTTGTTGTAGGGGAGGAGACATTATTGGCTGACGTGGAGATCTCGTCCTTGGTGAAACCACCCAATGGTGTACAACTACGGATGTGTTGTAGTCAGTAGGCCTAGCCACTTCACAATATATGATAAAATTAGGTTCTTTTGGCTCCCGATGTTGACAATGAACTCCAACAGAGAACCCTTCATCCACATCTGTGAGTGGAAGAGGCACTCCCCCTCCTTTTGATCTTCGGGTTCATCCTTATGGATATTGGCGGTGACAACAGTGACACTTGGCTTCACATCAATAATATACTTCCCTTTGTCATTCCCCTTATTGGGTTCTAACTCATAGTCAGAGAATGCATCTTATTTGGAGGCCTTCATCTCAGAGACCAGTGACTATTTAGCTAGTCATTCACTCATGTTGTGAGTGGAGCTCTTATGGAACTCACACCACTTTCTTGTGTCCTTATTTGTCTTAGTGGTCTTTTTATTTTCTTGTAGCTTTGATCGGTTGTCCTGGGTCGCCCAGCCTTGGCTTTGTCCTTTGTTCTGTGGTTTGGGGGAACCTTTCCCTTACTTTGGATTCATAGATCCAAAGTCTCACTTCTTCTGTTTAAAATTTTACTCGATCTTGACAGCATATCGACAGGTGGAACCGTGCGAGGAGATGTCCAGGAATTCCATTTTTCCTTAGATGTACTTATGCAAACAACTGTGGTACTTGAGCACCAAATTCCGCTCAAAATCCTTGATACCCAACTTCGTGCGAAGAGCATGAAAACCATTTGTGAACATCGACACATCTTGGTCCCTTCTTTGTCGTAGTGTGGTCCACTTTATGTATTTATCTTCATAGCTCTCAACAGGGTAATATTCTTCCTTGATGGTGTTTTAGAAAGAATTCCAAGTGGGTGTGACTGAAAATAGTGAGGATTCGCCCTTGTCCTTTTTCTAACAGTAGGTTTCCCACCAGTCTTGGACATGGGGGGTGGCTTTCAGGAGTGTAAAAGTAATATTTTCCCGATAAGAAAAGTCATAAACTAAAAAATATCCTTCCAACATACCTAAGCATTTATCTACGGCGTTCACATCTATCCGGCCTTCAAATCTGGGAATGTCGAAGTTAACTTGTTCCTTAAAAGGAGTGGCACCTCCAAAGTGGCTACCAAATTAAGATGTGTCGCCTACGAGTATTCGTTGAAGGATCTGGTAAAAGTTATCAATCACCGTGTTCATTTGTTTCTCGACGTCCTTCTCGATCAATATTTTGAAAGGATCTCCTACTTCCTCATCTTTAATTTCATCCGCTATGGGAGGTTGCCAGGGTTTTCGAGGTTGATCTTGCAAAGGTTCAACCAAATCAAGCCCTAACTCCTTATACCCTGACCACGTTGGGGACATGCAAAGAAAAACTGAGAAAGAGCAGACCGCTCTAATACTACTGATCTAAAATTCTACAGGAATGAAATAGAATACAGATCTAAACATAAACACAGAAGTGTAGCAGAAATAAAACTTCATTTCATTAATATCGAAGAACTAAAATATGCTTACATACAGAATGGAAATAAACTAGCTCGGGAGATGGTAGCTTATCTTTGGGAAGAGATGTGGTGGCTACATGCCTCTGAACTGTGTTATAATGAGGATCAAGGGCCTTTTTATTATTGAATAAGGGAAAACCATAAAAAACTAAAACCCTAACGCTAGGAGATGGAACACCAAGATTTTGTGGGCCCCATTGGGGTTAGCTGGGCTTCTAACTTCTTGGGGTTGTAACTTGGTCATATTATCTCCATTTGGTGCATACGATACCTTGTTGGAAGCATCTCTCCGAGTAATACAAGAGTTTTCGTGAGATAATCTTGTTGCTAACCTTACAAAACGTCGTTTAGGGGGTCAAAACTGCTCGAGATGTTCAGGACCCAAAAAATTGCTAAAATAGTAAATGCTATTATAAATAAGGAAATTTATGAAACAAAATGGAGGTCTAGGTGGAATAGGCGGGTGGTCACCAATATGCACCTGGATCACTACAACAAAAACTGAACTTCAATTCATTAATAACAAAATACTGAAAAAAATTTACATGCAAATTGGAAATACTAGTTCGGGCGATGGTAGCTTATGTCTGCGAAGAGATGTGATGGCTACATGCCTCTAAAATCTGTTACATTGAGGCTCACATGACTATTTATTATTGATAAATAAGGGGAAACCCCAAACATCCATAAACCTAACCTTAGGAGATGAAGCGCCAAACATTTGTGGGCCTTGTTGGGGTTAGTTGGTACATCAGCTTCCCGGGGTCGTAAGTTTGGAATACAATCTATGTTTTACGTGTACGATACCTCATTAGAAATATCTATCCGAGGAATACAACTTTCAACTAAAAATCCATGTTGTGGGATTTTGGGTTTTCTTGTTTTCCAAAAAAACATCATTTAGGGCCTCAAAACGACTCTGGAAGTTCACGACATGAAAAACTGCCAAAAATAGAAAATTGTGTAACAATTAAGGAAAATGAAAGAAACAGTGTTGGAGTCCAAGTGGATTAGGTGGGTGGAAACCAATATCCAATTGGATCAGAGATTCCCTAACTTGACCCCTCACTTTAGGAGTGAAGTTCAAAAATAAAATATGGTGGGTGGTATTCAAGGATACCCTTTGCCTCTACACAAACAACAGAGATATGGATAATTCCTATTAAGAGAATAGTTGGTTGGGTTATCATAGCTTTTGCGAGTGTTGCATGTCTGGTAAAACTAATCAATTGGGGAGGGGAAGGAAAAGGCTAAATAATTAGCAATACTTTAATCATTGTGCCTCGCTTGCTTATCTTTGTGGACATTGGTGAGCTTCCTCTACCTGATTTTGGAGTTCCTTTCAACTAGCAGAATTGGGGTAATAATTTTTCCCCATAATATTTGTATTCCTCTCCATGGTATTTTTCTAAAAGTTTATTGGTTTGATTTTGTAAGGGTTAAGATTTTTGTTTGCGGTCTCATTTATGCTCTCGGTGTTTTGATAGTGGCTATTATTCGTTATCTCGGAGGTGAACCTAGTTTAATTATCATTGTTCCTTCTATGTGGAGACACCTTGTAGTTTATGTTGATTTTGTACAGGCTGGAGGCTATTATTTTTGTAACCTTTTTCCACCCCTGGGTTTATTGGTTGTATGGTTGTTGAATTGTTATATGTTTACTTATAGAGGCGTGCTTGGGTAGTTTTTATCAACCCAATCTAATTTGTGTAACTTTTATACATGCGGCCACTTTATCGAAATTGTATGGTCCATTTCCTATGTCATGGCTCTACCATCCACCTATCATCTAGTCTTTGGGAACCTGTGCTTTAGCCAGGATGAGGTTCGTCGTTTCTCTAGGTCGAGACTATATCCATTGAGTCAAAACCATAGGTGTTATATTTACCATCTAGGCATGCAATGACAACACGTGCATAATAGGTGCAGGGAGGGGGGGGAGGATGTGGCCCCTAAGGTTGCAACCAAAGTCAACAATAAGCCAAGGTTGGTGTTGATACTTACCATGTTTTTGTTCCCCCAAAATTTCAGAGTGAAATTTACTAGTTAGAGACACTAGTTTTCGAGATGGATAAGCTCTATTAGATTCTGAAATCATAGAGAACGTATCACCTTATATTCCTGACCCCGGGACCACCCGGGGAAGAAGGAGACATTATTTATCCGCCCAAGCTTTACATTGGTAGATGAAGACCCTATTGGGAAGGATGTTGAAGAAAAAGCATGCAGAAAATTATAACATTTTTTCTAGCTTGGCCAATGTCAAAAGAGTTCATCATAACCATCAGGTCGGTTTAGAGAGGATTGACCATAGGTTAGCATACATTGAGCTCTATTTTCATTGTGAATGTGCACAAGAAGTCCCTCTAGGTTCCCGTGCAAGAAGATTATTGGATGTATGTGATTTCATGATATTATGAGGAGATACAACCTTTAACTTTAAAAAAAAATAAAATACTTTTTATTACCATGTATTTAACTTAATATTGAGTATGAGAAGATTTTTTATCCAGAGCATCAAGAAAATGGTAAAAATTTAAAGTGATCAAAATAACTCGAAACCAGTGCCAGATCGTAGTCCTCATCATCTTGAATCCAATGCTGCTTGAACCGCCTCAAACTGACATTATAGATCAAGTTATCACGCTCTAAAATTTTGGCTAAACAACTAAAAAGTCAAGCAGCAGGGTTGACTGGGCTACTGACTGGGTAGACCGTACGTTGACGTCATCATCTAGTTGGGCATGCACAGTGAGTGATATGGGCCAATCCCGTGCCGCCATGTGGAAATACCATACAGGACTCGATGTTGCATTGTTATTGGTTTTTCCAATTACTTTATCTATTTATCTACTTATATATAAAATAAAAAGTAAGTATATATAATAGTTGAATATTAAAAAAAATCCAAAGTGTAACATAAATGCTTTTTACATTATATATGAAAGAAAATTAACCATGCAAGGTAATAATCCATTTATATATCAGATTATTATTATAACCAGACTATATCTATCTTAATGTAGATCCATCTTAATTCTAGATCTACAAAGCCTCAAAGGGATCAAAACTCTTTTCATTCTAAAAGAAGTTTTCACCTCAAGAGATATGATCTCTTTGGGCCCTTGGTTCTCTAGGCCCTTGGTAGATCAAAAGTTAAGATGGATCTAGACTAATTTATTTAATATCTTTGTCATTTATTCTTCAAGCCTTTTATACTAAATGTTTCTTGAACTACCCTTGAAAAATTTCATCTTATACTCATCATCTTAAAAAATACCTTTTACAATTTTAAAATTCACATAAATGTTTTTTATTTAAATCATTTTACAAAAATATACTCTATAGTGCATACAGCAATGGGTCAAATCTATCCTCATAATTTTTAATGTAAGTTGATTTATTTAATATCTTTGTTCTTCATTCCTCACTATTTAAATTTTATATGCAAAACGTTTCTTGAACTCCCTTTAAAAAATTTCAAAGGTTCTTATATCACCCATTAAATATTAATTTCTATATATAAAAAAGTTTTATCATTCATTACAGACAATTTTTAATGTAAGTTGAGTTATTTAATATCTTTGTTCTTCATTCCACAGGATTTAAATTTTATATTTAAAATGTTTATTAAACTCCTTTTAAAAATTTTGAAATGTTCTTACATCTCCAATTAAATATTAATTTCTATCTATATAGAAGTTTTATCATTTTAATAGATCCATTCTGACTTTTATTATTAAGTCATTACCCTATAATTAATTACCCTATTATCATTACCCTATAATACTTTAATTATAATCATTCAATCCAAAAAACAAAAAAAAACTGAGATTTACTCTCCATTCACACCCCTCCACTGGGTTCATGTTGCCCACCACCTTTCATCACCTCCCCTGCAATCTCTCCCACCTGCAGCAGCTTCATGATGCCCACATCTACATCACCTTACACCCCTGGCCCTCCAATCTCCTCCCACCTGCACTGCCTTCATGTTGCCCACCACCTCTTCATCATCTCCTACCACTGGCGAAGCAATCCCCTCACACCTGCCTCCGTTGCTATCAACGTCCAACAGCCACTTAAGTCGTTGAGGTAGTCAATGTCACTCTTCTAGAGTAATAAAATAGTGAGGAACCTGTTCACAAATCAAATAATGGAGATATTTTAATGGTATCTCCTGATGTCATCCTCTCGAAGGTTCTAACCGCTCTTTATTATCTCAACTCAACAACTTCAGATCGGCGTCCTCATTGAACGCTCGTCACGAAGAACATCGAGATTCTGAGATTTTCATTGGAGTAACATAATTCATAGCGTAGTATAAACGTTATCCCTTTTTAATTTATTTATTTTTAGTTTTTTATAACCCAGCTAATATGACTGAGTTTGGTAAGTATAAAATGAATTAAAGTGTTAAAATTTATTAATTATCGATTCCATCTTGAAAGTGATATCGAAGATAGAGAATATCAAATAGTGACTGTCAAAGAGAATATCATATATCTTGAAAGTGATTAGAAAGAGAATATCGAATACTGGGTGTTGAATAAAGTGAATATCAAGGAGACTAGGAGGTGGATGCGTTATTGCAGATAGAGATAGAGGCTGATTTAAAAATCATGGAAGAATTGCTGGATAGGTTTTTTCTGGTTTGTTTGTTTGGTTTTTGTTGATTTTGGGTGGATGATAGCAATAGAGATATTTTTATTTTTTATTTTTAATGTAAGGCAGGAAACATGTCATGTTTATTAAAAATGATTTTATTATTACTATTATTTTAAAGTAGATGATATTAACAAAAATAATTTTAATTAAAAGGAGTTTTTTTTTTTTTTTTTAAAGGTAAGGTAGTGAGATATCCAAAATAGTTTTCCTAGAATTTTTTATTTGTATTTTTTTAAGGTATATAATAGTGAAATTCTTTATCTCTTCAGCAAGTAGATGGTAGAAGCAATCACAACTCTGATTTGTATAGTCAACTTAAATTGATAATTGTGGCTGCAAATGCATCACTAATTAATTTGCATGTTTAATCTATCTTATTTTATATATTTTAGGGATTTTCAAGAGATTGAATTTATTTGATCTCTCAAGTTTTGTAGATATATAATTAAGAAGATATATTTTAAACTAAAAAAATATTTCATATTAAAAAAATGTTTTGGATAAGTCAATTTTACTATCAAAATATCAAAGTGGATATTGTGTTAAGTATTTTCATTTGCATATTGATATAAATATATGTAGATTTTTAGAAAATTATAAAAAAACTAAAACCAATAATTTTAATACGGAAAAGTTATTACTATAAAAAATTATAAAAAAAATATTAAATAACATTAAAATTTCATAAAATATATAATTATGTTTTATTTTATTTTATTATAAAATTTACTTATATTTATATTTTTAATATAAAATTAACTTTTAATATAAAAAATAATTTTTAATACGGAAAAGTTATTACTATAAAAAATTACAAACTAAACTAATAAAATAACTAGAAACTATACCTTGAATAAAAGTGTGAAAATAAAACTTTAGGAAAAATAAAAATTAGACTTTTCTTTCTTCTTCTTATAATAAAAAAAATAAAATTAACTAATTACAAAACAAATAAACATTTTTTCCTATGATACACCCTCCTATGAAGTGCTTTGTTTCTCTACTTTGCACACACAGTTGATTCCTTTGCATATGAAGTGCTTTGTTTCTCTACTTTGCACACACAGTTGATTCCTTTGCATAAATAAACTATGAAACGACCCTCATTCTTGGTTAAAGCTTTCATTTCACTTTTTCTTCAATGTTCATTTTGTGATTATTTTGTGTTTTTTATGTTAATATAATTTCTTAGTTGTTTTATTATATAAATATAAGTAAATTTTATGATAGAATAAAATATAATAAGATTGTATTTGGTTTTGGTATGTCTTAGAATTGTTAAAATTGATTTTATTTGGTAAAAAATTTGACTTTTTAGATTATTTCAAGTAATTTGATTTCTCTTAAAAATGGTTATGAATTACATGTATTATTAAATAATACATAGTGATAGTTGTCTCAATTACTAATTTGACAATTAAATTGTAATATTAGATTTTCTCATTGTTTTGAAATATTGTGATTGTAATTTATGAAAAATGTTTATTTTGAAAAATAAACTATTTAGCTATTTTAAATAATCAAATTATAAGTTTTTAATTTTTTGAATGTGGTTTTTAAATACATAAACGCTCTAAAAACTTTGAAAACAATAAAATTATATAGATTAAATAGCTAAAACTTGTAATTACAACTTCAAAAAAAATCAAATTATTCCCAATAAAAAATTAAACATAAAACAATTAAATTTTTTTTTTTTTTTTAATAAAAAATATTACAATCCAATCAAATAACTAAATTATCAACAACTCTGCTTTCACACCCTCTCCAGCACCTTCTACCATTACAACTGCACTGGCTTCATGTTGCGCACCACCTCTTCATCACCTCCCACCAGTGGCCCTGCAATCTCCTCCCACCTGCACTGACTTCATGATGCCCACCACAACTTCATCACCTTCCACCCATGGCCCTCCAATCTCCTCCCACCTGCCCATCTGCACTGCCTTCATGCCGCGGCCACCACCTCTTCATCACCTCCTACCACTGGCCGCACAATCCCCTCCCACGCGCTTCTGCTGCTATCAACTTTCAACAGCCACAAACTAAGCCGAATTAAGTCATTGAACTGGCCAATGCAACTCTTCTAAACTAGGTAGTAATAAAGATGGACTACGAGATAGTGACGACTGGGTCGAAATAGTAATAAAGATAGAGTACGAAATAGTGAGGAGTTTGTCGAAAGAATATGCATAGTTGTTCACAAATCAAATCAATAAATGAGAGATTTTAATGGTATCTCTGTGAATAACCTCATGATGCCATCCTCTCTAAGGTTCTAACTGCTATTTATTATCTCAACTCAACAACTTGGATCGGCGCCCTGATTGAACGCTGACAGTTTGACCAGCATGTTGGGATTGGCCTCTTGGATGACTGGTCTCCCTGCTGCATGTATCTTTCCTGTCGCGAAAACGATCTTGTGCCTCTCAGCTTATTGCGCTGACTAATTTCTACGACCGCTGTCTTTCCACTGAAAGCGGTGGCCATGGCTCGAAATGCTTATCCATTATACGGACTCTTTGTATCCTATCTGCGGTCAGATATCACACAGCTTGCCCAAGGTTTTTCAAGTAGTATAGCAAGGGTTCATCACTTATGGATAGTGAAATCAACTGGTAGAATCTGACAGCTTGCATTTAAAGCTACTTTGTATAATGGATAGGTGTTTTTATTCCAGCGTCAAAGTCTGGGAAGAATCAGTTGAGCCACAACGGTAGAATCTGTTCCTATTCTTTGAGCCTAGTAGGGCATTGATATTCTTTGAGCTTAATATGGCATTCACAGAAAACAAATGAAATTCCCACATGATTTTGAAATAAGTTGGCAAAAATTTTTGAAATTTTAGATTACAGATGTCCAGCTTCACTGTTTTGGATGACCAGAAATTCTTGATGGTAGTTGAGTCCATTTCTGCCATAAAAAAAAAAAAAAAAAAAAGTATTTAAACACTCTCACACTGAAATCACCATCCACGCAAAATTGTGGTTTTTGTAGACAACACCTTATTCATGTGGTTGTCGAGTATCACCATCAGTGCCACCTCTCCCAACCCCACAACTACTCCCTTAAAGGCGTCCATGAGCGTAAGGTCCAGAAACTATGGGTTGAATGTGGCCATTGCAGTCGCCGCGTCGCACATATTATTCAATGAAGTTGCGCCGTCAAGTTTCCATTCACAGAGCTGGTGACCATGACCATGGGCCTCGGTGAATGCAATTGAATAGCGTAGTCTAAAAAACCCATAAAATAGTTCAAGAAATAATGGAAATTTCAGTAAGATTATGAAAAAACATAAATTTTTGAAAATGTGGGTTACACCTGTCAAATTTCAAGATTTTGGGTGCCCCAAAGGCTCTTGATGGTGCTAACTCTATTTCCACCATCATAAAAACAATTCAAACACTCCAACTCACTGATTTAAAAAAAAAAAAAAATACCATATTCAAGCAAAAAATTGTAGTTTGAGCTATTTTGTGACATCAGTAGACAATGCCCAATTTGTAAGACACTCAACACACAAACTGGAAATAAACTTCAACAATATATTAATGAATGTCTCAAGGAATGATTTACAATGTGTGCACATATAAATACATCAAGAAACTGTTGAATCGGTTCTCCAGGTTTCTTAGACTCTAATAACCGATTACCTAACACAAACTAACCCAAGGATTAGTTGCCTAACATTCCCCCTTAATCCGAAGGGATATACCAAAGTCCAAGAATGAGAGCTCAGAATGCATAAATGCATCTTAGCCAAGAGCTGAATGTCTTTCGGAAATGGTTTTCAAGGATGACCATAAACCTAAAATGGGAGAACTCAATGTCTCCACCAACACTAATTCTGGAACCTACATAATAGTTCCCAAAACGAAAAATGTGGTTTTAAGATGACCACAAACTTTGGAACTGTCACAGTAGTTCCTCAAACAATTCCAAACCATTAAGCGCTCACTTAGAAACAACTCAATCAACTAAGATTGTGGCTCAGGATGTGGATCACTAACTCAGGCTCGCTTGGCATCTCGAACTCGAACCTGTAGCAGACCACCCATCAACAAATCCCCCCCTGTCGGATACAAGGTGAGAAATATTCGTCATCACTGCAAGACTCGTCACTCTCGAAAAAATTCTTCGATATGATATGTAGATCTTCTTGGCTGCTTTGGTCCATTCCCAAGAAGCAATCCATCCAAAACTTACCTTCTCTCTTGCAATGCTCTTCTTTTTGGAACATCTATCTGACTGGTGATTTCGCTTTCCACAATGCTCGCACGGGTGAAGATCAAAACGCCGACCTTTCATATGTCCAACTCTGTTACATTGTTGGCATCTATCAACCTTTTCTGGAAGTACACCATCCAAAAAACCTACACTTCAAAATTTTATTGGTTTAGCGAAGTCTGAAATATGAAAAAATACATCATTGTTATAACCAAGACCAGTTCTATGTTTATTGAATGTCATCTCTTCCCATGGTCTTATAACAGGTTTCACATCAACACTTCTAACTGCATCCAAATTTTCACCTGAAAGCACTTCATTTCTATGATCATTCTTTGACTGATGATCAGGCTCAAACGAATTATTGTTCTAAACAAACACCAGTTCAGAATCACAAGTTTTATTTTGAAGTTCGCCTCGCTGTAACTGCGATTCTAACTCCAATAATTCAATTTTGCTTTTAGAATTTTGCAAACATGATTGGATGTCACAGAGCATGTCCTTGCTGACTTGGACATTATTGACAGAAATAACACTAAATTGCTTAATAATTGTACTAAATCATTTATTTTGTCCATTTTCTCCAGCAATCAACTTTGAAAAAAAAAGGGGTGTCGGCTACCACCCAAAATGCACCCAATACAAACAAATTTTCAATGATTTAACCAGATGTCGGGTTCAACCAATCATGTGCCCATTTTACAGACAACTTCAAAAAAAAATCTGGCCAATTGTGTAGGAAAGCAATCAATCAAAGTTGGGAGGTTTAATGACCGACCTTTAAAATAAAGCCCCATACATGTTCTTCCTCCTAAAAATTTTGTAATAAGCCTTTTGCTGCATCATCTAATGAATTTGTGAACCATAAAAAATAATGATACAAATGTGACTCCACCATTATCTTATCTTTGAATTTTCAATCTTCAAAGAATCAATCCATGACAAGTTGTCCACTAGCAATGTTATTCACTTCACAAAAAAACTTTCAAAGCCTTTAAAGTTAAAACAAACTTTCCCTGCAGTCAACCCATTGTCATATCATACCAATCCTTCCTACAAATCATGTCATTACATAAATCACCTTTCATTTAAAATCTTTTTAACCTCATATCAATCCTTTTTGCCAATAAAATCTTTTTTAACTTCCAATCTCGATCTTTTCAATCCAAAATAAAAGTACTTTCCACTTTTGGTGTGAAGATCATGCATGAAGAATAAAAAAGTAACGACAACACTTCATAATTCCATAAAATTTTAAAACCCTTATTATATAGTTCTCAAAAAATATTGTCAACGTATTTTGGCATCTCTGACGGAACTGTTTCAAAACATATTGGCATCTCTGATCGTGGACAAAACTGTTTCAAAACAGATTTCTACAAGCAAATGCACATGGAGGATGCCTATGGGGCAGCTGCAACAAATCAGGTCTTACTTTGATGTTAGCAAAACAAACAACAGTGCTTCCCACGGTTCAACACTAGTTAATAAAAACACTACAACATAGGCTAAGTTTCAACCGTTGTTTTAAATCTAATGCTTAACTGTGTGAATTCCCACAGACATTTTGTCAAACATTTACACTACCTTCGAGTAGTCATCAAAAACTTGATATTCAAAAGCTTCAGCAAGTACTCTGGCAAACACATACCTTAGGTGCATAAAATTCACCCAACACTTCTTGCAAACATATCAACAAACACATACCAGGTACCAGTAGCACTTTGGCACAAATTGTGTGGGTATAAAAAAAAATTCCAAGAGTTCTCAATAATTATGATACTGCTCAAAATCCAAGGTAGCATTGCGACGAAGTCATGGTCCCACACATTAGTTGTCCAACCACCAAATTCACTAGGAAAAATCTTCAGACCACAGTTAAAATCTTTCAATATAGTTGCAATTGGTACAACATATTTTTTTTTTATGACACCGATAAAGAAACCAAACTCATTCCAAACCCCTCCTTTGCATAAATGATTCAGTCATTTCATATTTTCTGATGTTTTTCAAATCAAGTCCAATTCGAGTCTCAACACATGTTTGAAAATGCTTCTCAGTGCAGGCTCAGGCACAAATTTCAAATCAATTGTCTATTCAAGCTTGGAGAATAGCTGGCAGATTTGGCACAATAGAATGGAAACAACTCATCTTTACAAACATCAAATCTAATCTTGGGAAGTATACGAAGGCCATGGCATGCTGACCGAGAAAACCAATCTATGAATTCAGATTAGGCCAACAATACTGAATTCAAATGAGGTTTCCAATACGTCGAGAGCATATTGAGAAAGAAAAAATAGAGGAGAAAAAATATCACTTACGGTCCCGATGACAAAACAAATCTCAAGCGCCCTGGACTTGTCGTTCCTCTTCAGCCAGGCCCTTCACTCCAGTGCTTTAACTAAATATTTGTTCCTCTTTCACAATTTCTGGGAGTTAAAATTTTGATCAGTCACTTTCATCGCACCAAACACCATTTATTGTGATCATAAATGTAGTTACACATGTTCGAAAGGCCCCACTAACTTGACATCATGGCCACAAAACTAGTGGCAGGATTCAATCAACTATCAACAGGCTGATAAACTACCTACTCACACTTTCAATCAACAGAGCATCTTACTTGCTCTGATACCACTATAAGACACTCAACACACAAACTGGAAACAAACTTCAACAATATATTAATGAATGTATCAAGGAATGATGTACAATGTGTACACATATAAATACATCAAGAAACTATTGAATCAGTCCCCCAGGTTTCTTGGACTCTAATAACCGATTACCTAACACAAAATAACCCAAGGATTAGTTGTCTAACACAATTGAATACCAAGAAGCAAAAATGCACCTGTGACCATGGACTGTAAATGTGATACCCATGTGCCTTCAGCACAGTCCACGATCCACAAAGATTTCATTACAGGGGAACCTAACTAGGTGGTGTGGAGAAATGCATGAAAAATATGAACACAAAGACCATCCATTTCTTCATGCCCATTGAAGCTTTTTTCCCACACAAAAAAAACGCTTTCATATTATAGTGATAGAAAGTACATTTGAAAAAAATCCAAAATTGCCAGATAATACAGAAACAATGTATGTCTAGTGGAAAACCAACATGTAGAAACGTTGTGAGTCTAAAGGACAGTGAGCAAAGCTATGACAATTCTAAAATTTCTTTGGAACAAAAAGATCACTGATAAAAAACGAAACTAGAATGGAAAAACAATTGTCAGATGAAAGCATATTGAAGCAAAATGAACCAAAGAATAGAGTCACTCTGTCATAGCAAGATTTGTCCATATTGCAACAGACCATCAAAACCAATCTTATGGAATTGTATTGAACCCGAGATCACACAACATCCTTCCTTGGACAAAAAGTCAGCCTCTCTTTTTTGCTCACGGAATACGAGAGAGAAGGAAATTTTTCTAAAGGCATGAGATAAAACCTTCATCCTATTTTTCCAATTGACGAGAGTTGGAGTTTGTAAATTGCAACTATCGTTTTCCCAATCAACCACAGAATCAAAGACCCCAAAGATAACAATATCTGACAGTCCAATCCATTTAGCACCATAAAAGACGCCCCATAAGGTCAAAAGTTCGGATCTGGTGTTTGAGCCAAGACACTGTGCCAAAAAAACCTAGAAAAATGGATAGGGTCCAAGTGTATCGCCATATCGTTGCCATAGGATCCAAAAGAGTTGGCTCCATCAAATTATTTGAATAAGAATGCCCTTTCATGGAGTTTCTCTATCTATAGAGAAGCAGGATGCCGATTCAAATCCCAATGGGATTAAATCCTACAGTGATAAAATGGGAAATAAAAAATGAAACCAACGGGATAGACAAACCACAGATCCTTATGTGAATGTGGATATCTGGGAGACTTATGAGTTTCAATAGAGAATTCCTTATAAAACGCCACAATCAAGAAACAATTCATGTTTATTTATGGCATAACAAAGTCAAAGATGTGTGTGTTGCGAGCCCTCCAATTTTCCAAAGTAGAAAGAAGGGGAGAGATACGTAAAACTTGTTGTCCACAAACCACATCTGTAGGCAATTGGAGATGTCTGACCCATCTGAAACAACATTGGATTCTAGAAGGTGAAGCACACCAGACCAGACAGATCTAGAGAAAGAGAAATGTAGGAATATGTGAGAAATGTCTTCTCCATGGTTCCTACAAAGGTCGCACCAACCCAGCTCTGAAATCCCCATTTGGAAATATTTTCCCAAGTTAATATATGATATGAGTCATCTGTCAAAAGAAGCATTTGAACTTCTGAGGCACTTGCCAACGCCATGACTTGGAGAGCCAAGAAAAATTCATGTTCAGATCCACGATTTGGTCAATAATGGAATAGGCCTCTCTGACTATGACCATCGCTTTCTATAGCTTGCCATTCCATTGCAACTTATCCTCTAATAGGGACAATGAAATCTCAGGTAGCTACAAATTTGTTAAAATAGTTAAATAACTCCCGCATGAAGAGTTATACAATCAGTTAAGTAAACATTGACTAAGTTGATAGATGAATTTGGTAAGTGAGTTAGAGAGTCAGTTAAGTGAGCGTTAAGCAAGTCAAGTTATGTGATAGATGAGTTTGGTAAGTGTGTGCATGTCAAACTAGTCATTAGTCAAAAAAGATAAATACCCTTCACTGGGTTCATTGTATCGAGTGTGATTGAAGTTCGTGTGATTAATAGAAGAGTCGCAGCTCGTGTGTGTTTCGTGTGTGAAATATTTGTGTTGTTTTTTCCTTTACTCTTCTGTCTTTCTAACAAATTGGTATTAGGGTGAGTTTACACAGAACCAAGAAAAGACGGATCAGCAATCATCTGTGTGTGAAAAGAGGTTTATTTTTTCTTTTTCTTGCTTATTTGAAGCTATAACGCATCTATTACGTTATAGTGACAACGTTATAACGTTGTTCAGTTAAACAAAGAACCACGTTAGTGATCGAAAACTTACCGCGATTTGCATTCCATGCACGTCGGAAGCCTTGTTTATTAGTTGTGTTACGGGACTAACGTGGGACTGTAGGGTTGATAGGTGCATTAGCACACACACCTAACATAGCAAGAGGTGCGTTAGTAAGTTAGGCGTTGAACTTTTGTATCAAAATTTTAAAGGTTTGAATATTCGTGTTAAAATTTTTAAAAGGGGTTTTTTCGTAAATCACTTTTAAAAGGGGTTTTTCATACCTGCACGTGACTATTCAAAGGAGATTTTAAAGAAAGGTTTTTTAAAACGGATTTTGAAAATAATTAAAATGTTATATAACTGGATTTTTATAATAAGTTTTTTAAAAATGATTTTATTATAAAACATTATTTTTATATAAAATATTTTTCAAAAAAAAAAATTGTAAACATAAAACCTAGGGTTTTGTTATGAGGGTTTTTTTTTGGAGCTTTGCAAAACTTACAAAAGAATAAATTTAGGCTTTTATAAGAGAAGTGAATTTCTTTTTGAAAAAATATGGCAACAAGCAGTTTCCAGCCACAACTTCCTTCTTTCACAGGGAAAGACTATGATGTGTGGGCCATTAAGATGGAAACCATGTTAAAAGCACATGATGTTTGGGATCATGTCAAGTTTGGGTTTGCAGAACCTTAGAACAATGTAGAAGAACAAGCTCTCAGTAATGCAAAGAGAGAACAATGAAAGAAAAACAAAAGGAAGAATGTACAAGCGTTGCTTCTTATCCGGTAGGGAGTGGACCGAGCAATGTTCCAGATGATTATGATCACGTCTTCAGAAAAGGAAGCATGGGAAACTTTGGCGACAGGCTACCAAGGTATGGCCAAAGACAATATTGTTAAATTGCAGAATACAAGGGGAGATTTTGAAAGTCTGCACATGAAGGAGAGAGAGGACATTTATTCTTTCATGAATCGGGTCATGTATGTCGCAAATTAGTTAAACATTTATGGTGAAAAAATCAGAGATCGAACAATGATTGAGAAGGTCCTTAGATCTTTGTCTACCAAGTTTGATGTTGTGGTAGCAGCCATAGAAGAAGCAAATGATTTGGAAAAATTGATAGTCGATGAGTTGATGGGATCACTTCAATTTCATGAGGAAGGGATAGACAGAAATAAGGATTCCACTTTATAAACTTCTTTTAAAATTCAATTTTCTAGTTCAAGAACTTGAGGTAGAGGTAGATCGAGAGTTAGAGGATGAGGCAGAAGATATGGTTGTCAAAGAGATGGCTGAGAAGAGCATGAACATGAAAGTGGAAGCAGAAGCAGTAGAATATTCAACAATTATCAAATATCTAACAAATCAAATGTGAGATATTATTATTGCAATAAATTTGGTTACTATGTCTGTGATTGTAGGAAGAAGATAGATGATCAAGGAAATAGAGAGCTAATGTTAGTGCGGATAATACTAACTCCATGTTCCTTGCATGCAACAACATGCATGAACCTTCTGATAAGGTGTTGCTATTAAACAGTGGTTGTAGTAACCACATGAAAAGCAACAAGAATTTGGTTGCAAATTTGGATCAATCTGTGAAGACAAAGGTAATTTTGGAGACTAAAAATACTGTGGATGTAGATGGCAAAGGATTCGTCAACATTCTGACCAAGCATGGGGAGCCAAAGACAATATCAGAGGTATATTGTGTTCTTGGTCTCAAATATAATTTGATAAGTGTTGGTCAATTGACACAGAAAGGATATAAATTTATCTTTCACGGGAAAGAGTGTGTTATTTATGACAAACCCCGAAGCAAGCAGCTGATAACAAAGGTGAAGATGACGAGGAACATATTCTTTCCTCTAATTATGAATTACAACGATCATGTTAGTTTGTTTAGGGTTGCATGTTCTAAGGATTACTGGTTATGGAAATTTCGGTTTGGACACTTGCACATTTCCGGTTTAAGATTTTTGGAGCAGAAACAGATGGTCAAAGGATTACCTCCCATCAAATAACCTGCTAGTACTTGTGAGTATTGCATCTTGGGAAAGAAACACCGTGAAAGTTTTCCATAGGGAGTTTCTTACAGAGCAAAGAAACCACTTGAGTTGGTGCATACATAATTGTGTGGACCTATGAGGACACAGTCGATTGGTGGAAGTTGTTACTTCCTCACTTTTATTGATGACTATAGCAGAAAGACTTGGGTTTACTCCTTGACGTAGAAGTATGAAACTTTTTCAAAGTTCAAAGAGTTCAAATCCTTAGCAAAGAACCAAAGTGATCAGAAGATCAAGGTATTAAGATCAAATTGTGGTGGAGAATATGATTCGAAGTTATTCCTTGAGTGCTGCAAACAACATGGAATCAGAAGACAGTTTACAACCAGATACACACCACAGCAGAATGGTGTAGCAAAGAGAGAACAAAACAATTATGAACATGACAAGGAGCATGTTGAAAGCAAGAAATTTGTCTAATGAGTATTGGGCAAAAGAAGTTGCATGTGTTGTTTATGTGATAAACAGATCTCCTACAAAGAGTGTGATGAATAGAGTTCCAGAAGAAGCATGGTCAGGTATGTCATGCAACGTATCTCATTTCTGAGTTTTGGATGTGTAGCCTACGCACATGTGCCTAGGCAGATAAGAGGTAAATTGGATGATAAAAATGAAAAATGCATATTTACTAGTTATAGTGAGCAGTCAAATGCTTAAAAATTGTATAACCCTGTCACCAAGAAGACCATAATTAGCAGAGATGTTGTGTTCAAAGAACAAGAGTCATGGAATGGGACTATAGACAAAACAGTTGATGCACAAACACCATTGATGGAGGAGGATGATGTAGAATAAAAGGAGCAACAAGAATCAAAAGAGAAAACACCAAACAGAGTCACGCCAGCATTTAGAGCAGCATGGATTTTCAAGCATATCAACAGACCTGAATTATCCAAGCATCCAATCAGGTGATGAATCAAGCAATGGTAAGAGAAAGATGAGAAGTTTGAAACATATTTATGATGCTTTGGATGTTAGTTCAATTTTTTCATTCTTGTCATTCCAACCTTCTTCATTTGAAGAAGCAATAAAATATTAAAATTGGGTGCAAGCCATGGATGAAGAAATTGATTCTATTGAAAAGAACAATACATGGGATTTGGTTAATTTTCCAAAGGATAAAAACCTCATTGTTGTGAAGTAGATGTACAAGAATAAGGTGAATGAGAAAGGTGAGATTGACAGATTTAAAGCAAGACTTGTAGCAAAAGTATTCTCACAGCAACCATGAGTAGACTTTGGAGAAATGTTTGCTAGGGTAGCCAGATTGGATACTGTAAGAGAAGTTCTAGGCATAGTAGCTCAGAACAAGTTGAAAGTATATCAGATAGATGTCAAATCAACCTTCTTGAATATAATTCTAGAAGAAGAGATTTATGTGCAGCAGCCTCCAGGTTATGAAGTTTAAGGTAAAGAAGATAAATTTTACAGGTTGAAGAAAATGCTCTATGGACTCAAGCAAGAACCTAATAGCATGATATAGCAGAATCGACAGTTACATGATTAAGAATGGATTTTGCAGAAGCAGCATTGAGCCTACCTTATACACAAAGGTAAATGAGCATAGACATATCTTGATTGTTTGCTTATATGTTGATGATATGATTTTTACAGGTGATCTTGAGTTAGATGAATTTAAAGAAGCCATGATGAAATAATTTGAGATGATAGATCTTGGTCTCATGAAATATTTTCTTGGCATAAAATTTGAGCAATTTGAAAAATGAATTTTTATTTGACAAAATAAATATGCCAGAGATTTGTTAAAAAATTTCAAGATGGAAAGTTGCAAACTTGTCCATACACCAGTTGTAACAGGTACAAATTTAAGTAAGGATGATCAAGGATCAGACGTCAACCCAACTCTATTCAAAAGATTGGTTGGCAGCCTCATGTATCTTACAACTACAAGACCAGATATCATGCAACGAGTGGATTTGATTTCCAGATTTATGTAGACTTCAAAAGACACACATTGGAGTGCAGGAAAAAGAATACTGAGATACATAGCAGGAACTAGAGATTGTGGCATAATGTATGCAAGTACAGAAAAGAAATATTTGATTGGATTTACAGATAGTGATTTTGCTGGAAGTTTGGATGATAGAAAGAGCACTTCTAGTTATGTGTTCCATCTTGGTTTAGGTGAGATTTCATGGGCGTCTAAGAAGCAGTCCATCATGACACTATAATCATCAAAAGCATAATATGTAGCAGGAACATCAACAACATGTAAATCAGTATGGTTAAGAAGATTATTGGATGACCTCAAGCAGAAAAAACAAGGATCGACATCAATATATTGTGACAACACCTCAACGATTGCATTATCCAAGAATAGTGTGTTTTATCAAAAGAGCAAGCATATTGATACTAGATATCACTTTATTAGACAACTTGTGGGAAATGGAGAAGTTCACTTGAAGCCTTGTAAATCTAGTGATCAATTGGCTAATATATTTACAAAGCCATTATCAAAATATGTGTTTTAGTTTCACAAAATAAACTTGGGTGTTGTAAGCCCAACTGAGACATAGACCAGCAGGTATGTTTGAGTTGTCATGAGTAATGTTTTAGTTTAGCGGTCGTAATTAAGGGGGAGTATTAAAATATTTAATTAACTCCCGCATGAAGAGTTATAAAACCAGTTAAGTAAGTGTTGAGTAAGTCGATAAATGAATTTGGCAAGTGAGTTAGAGATTCAGTTAAGTGAGCGTTGAGCAAGTTGAGTTATGTAGATGAGTTTGGAAAGTGTGTGCATGTCAAACTAGTCATTAGTCGAATAGGATAAATACCCTTCATCGGGCTCATTGTACCGAGTGTGATTGAAGTTCTTGTGATTAATAGAAGAGCCACATCTCGTGTGTGTTTCGTGCATGAAATATTTGTGTTATTTGTGCCTTTACTCTTCTATCTTTCCAACAAATTGGTATTAGAGTGAGGGTACACAGAACGAGGGAAAGATGGATCAGCAATCATCAGTGTGCGAGAAGAGATTTCTTTTTCTTTTTCTCGCTTATTTGAAGCTATAATGCATCTGTTATGTTATAGTGACAAGATTATAATGTTGGTCGGTTCAACAAAGAACCACGTTAGTGATCTAAAACTTGCCGCAATTTGCATGCCATGCACGACGGCAACCTTGTTTTTAGTTGCGTTACGAGACTAACGTGGGATCGTAGGGTTGATAGGTGCATTAGCACACATGCCTAACACAACAAGAGGCACGTTAGTGAGTTAGGCGTTGAACATTTGTATCAAAATTTTAAAGGTTTGAATATTCGTGTTAAAATTTTATGATATACGAATGAATTAAAACCTTTGAGTTCTTTAAAAAGGGGTTTTTTCGTAAAGCACTTTTAAAAAGGTTTTTTCATACATGTATGTGACTGTTCAAAGGAGATGTGACAGCTGCATTTAGTATTAACTAGTTGTTAACTAGTTAAATGACATTTTGTTTTTTTTTTTAAAGAAAAGACTAAGACATTTAATGTTTTCTGGAAAATTTTATTTTCTTTATTGTTAATATGAAAAAAAAAATTGTTTATGGAAAGTGGTTCCATAAAATGTAAAAAGGTTGATGGTAAAAGTCTTCCAGGAATTGAAAGGTGGTTGGACAGTTTGAACAATTACCTGCTCCTCTCGGGATAAGAGACTTATCCCAGTGAGGAATAGGGGTTATGTTCATGATCTAAGGAAGAGAGTGGAGCATTTCCCGATATGGTAGAAACCAGTGGAAACCACTCAGTGTTCCTGAGAGGATTTTGGTACTGACTGGACAAGGGTCCTGAGGTCACAACAGAAACTATTGTCGATCTGTACCTCTTCAAGAGTGGAGCACGAGGGCAAGAGGAGGACATAATAGCCTCTCTTGAAGGTTGGGTGGAACATCATCATTAGTGTTCATATTTAGATAAGTATCTATGAATTCCAGAGAATTATGATGTGAACTAGTTTATATACAAGTGTTTATCTAGTTAGAGGCAAGAACAACAATCTTATCAAAAATACATTTGAAAGGAATGAGATTTGTAAATACTTATGAACCTAGCAAGTTATGTTTGAGTTCTGTAATTTGTGTGTAGAACTTATAATGTATTTTGAGTTCAGTATTTATGATTATGGAAATGAAAGGTTACCAAAAATATATAGTAATATCTATGTCAAAATCATGCAGCAGTGACTGTGTTGTATAGGAACAGTGGAAACCATGTTATGAGTTATATAATTAAAAGTGAATATCCTACATCAGAAAATAATAAAACTCGATGGAGAACTATACTGAAGGATTAAAATAGTGTTGTAGATATGTAAACTGGAAAAGACGGTAAACGAACAAACAAGCTACTAGAATAAACCATATAGCAGTATAAATAAATACAGATAATCATTCTGTTGAAATTTCATT
The DNA here is from genome assembly GCA_034641835.2 of Pinus albicaulis. Classification (NCBI taxonomy): domain Eukaryota; kingdom Viridiplantae; phylum Streptophyta; class Pinopsida; order Pinales; family Pinaceae; genus Pinus; species Pinus albicaulis. The sequence continues at coordinate 887,191,351 of CM076582.1, forward strand.
AATGACAAATTATTATAGAGTTGACTGTCAGTCGAGGGTACGGGGTGTAACCCCAACCCAAGACACATTGTCACTCAAGCATAACTAAACTCGGACAAAGAATTGAGGTGGTCCAATCACTTGAGTGAAACACAAGTTAAAACTTAACTAGCAATTCTGGAATGATATTACGGAGAAGAGTAGGAAATCAATAAATAAAATCTATCTTCTTTACAACTACGCAGTATATATATATATATCTTGAGATAAACTCGGAACCGAAATTCTTATATATAAATGAATACAGTATTGAATTGCATGGGTCGGCCAAGGGCTTAGACCATAAAAAAGAATTACACAAACAATAAAGAACAATTAGAAAATCTGGAAGATCACGACATATAAATAACAACAGTAATAGAGAAATATGTTTTCTTAAATTAGGGTAATTCCATGGAGAACTTCCTGAGAAACAAAACCAGATACATCTTACAGCAAGCTTGAACAAAATAAAGTAATTATGCAGTACAAAGAATAGCTAAGTTTGTGAAAATCCACCGAGAACCAAAAAGAATGGGTCCGGAGGAAAAACCCTCTCTCAACAGATAAAAACACTGCTGTATGAGAATATATTTTTACAAAACATTAAATCTCATTTCAACTCCAGAAAAAATAGAGACTTCGACATTCAAATGATGAAAAGGATCATCAAGAGTGATTCTGTTTAGCGCGGAAAGCTGAGGACAAGGCCTAGAAAATGAACAAACTAAGCATGCGAAGTACTTGGAAGAGCAACAAGCTCCATTAGCAACATGATGCTCAACTAAGGAAGGAACTGAAGAACAGGTTCAATTTAAAGGTATAGGTACCTGCGAAATTGAAATAAACTGATTAATAAGTATTGGCCTATTAACATTGAAACTGTGGTGAACATTCAATGAAGAACCGGAAGAGAGGTCTGAGGTACTTCATTACCTGTTCTATCATACCCCCAACCAAAAAAACCGAGCGTAGACTTGAAAATCAATTGAAGAACCAAAGAGGAATTCAAAAGTAAATTGATGTAAATAAAACTAAGAGAAGAAGACAAGTATCAGAAAGAAATTCGAAGGAGGAAAGATTCGAAAATTGGTATGCGAAATCCATAAACCTTACATGGGTAAAATCTTGATTCCTTCTTTATGCTACAGCTACATTGGACAATAGAACTGATCCTTTCTCCATTGAGTGCCAACTAGTTGTGCTGCCAGGCCAAAGGTGAGTTTAAATTCCATTGCAGAACTAAACTAATAGAGCAAGAAGCTGAGCCACCAGAGAATCAAACCCTAAGGCAAAAGAACCAATCGGTGCTCAGACAGTGGGGGAATGAGTTGAGTGGTTAGGGTTGCGGGGTATTACCAATGGTTTTCCCGCCAGCAATCCTTGTCGTAGATCTCTATAGCCATCTAACGATGTATAATGGAGCAGGTGTCTCAGTACAATAAACCCAATCGCGCGAAAATCTTACAGCTGGCCGTGTAATAAATTGTCGGACATGACCAGGACGAGAACTCCAATTGAGACAACCTGATAGGACTTATAATAAAGATGAAGATCTATATAGATATGAATAGATTAATTGCATGAAATATAAAGCTTAGATAGGTAAGTGTCATAACAAAAAAACAATGGAGTGTATAATATTTTGAGATCTGAAGTCATGCAACTTTATATTTATATATATACATTGAGTGTGTTAAAAACAAACCACTGTCCAAACTATAGGAGCGCAATAAATACCATGCTATATACAATATAGTTTAACCTTAAGTTATGAAGTGATTTTTTTTTTATATGTGGTAAAGTCTAAATGATAGTTGTTACAAGAGATTTTAAAGAAACGTTTTTCAAAACGGATTTTGAAAAGAATTAAAAGGTTTTATAAGTGGAGTTTTATAATAAGGTTTTTTTAAATGAGTTTATTATAAAACATTATTTTAATATAAAATATATTTTTTTTGTAAAAATATAACTTAGGGTTTTTTTTATAAGGGTTATTTTTTGGAGCTTTGCAAAACTTATAAAAGAATAAATTTAGGGTTTGATCAAAGAAGTGAATTTTTTTTTGACAAAATATGGAAACAAGCAGTTTCCAGCCACAACTTCCTTCTTTCACAGGGAAATACTATGATGTGTGGGCCATTAAGATGGAAACCATGTTAAAATCACATAATGTTTGGGGTCATGTCATGTTTGGGTTTGCAGAACCTCAGAACGATGTAGAAGAACAAGCTCTTAGTAATGAAGAAAGAGAACAATGGAAGAAATACAAAAGGAAGAATGCACAAGCATTGCTTCTTATCCAGCAGGGAGTGGACCGAGTAATGTTCTAGAATATTATGATCATGTCTTCAACAAAGGAAGCATGGGAAACTTTGGTGAAAAGCTATCAAGGGATGACCAAAGTCAATATTGTTAAATTGCATAATACTATGAGAGATTTTAAAAGTTTGCTGATGAAGGAGACAAAGGACATCGATTCTTTCATGAATCGGTTCATGTATGTCATAAATCAGTTAAAAATTTATGGTGAAGAAATCAAATATCGAATAGTGATTGAGAATTTCCTTAGATCTTTGTCTACCAAGTTTGATGTTGTGGTAGCAGCCATAGAGAAGCCAAGGATTTGGAAAAAATGACAGTCTATGAGTTGATGGGATCACTTTTATTGCATGAGGAAAGGATAGATAGAAATAAGGATTCCTCTTTAGAAACTACTTTTAAAAGTCAAGTTTCTATTTTAAGAGGTTGAGGCAGAGGTAGATCGAGAGGCAGAGGACGAGGCAGAAGATATGGTGGTCAGAGAGATGGTCGAGAAGAGCATAAAAATGAAAGTGGAAGCAACAACAACAAAATATTCAACAATAATCAAAGATCTGACAAATCAAAGGTGAGATGTTATTATTGCAATAAATTTGGTTACTATGTCTGTGATTGTAGGAAGAAAATAGTTGATCAAGGAGACCATAGAGCTAATGTTAGTACAGAGAATACTAACTCCATGTTCCTAGCATGCAACAACATGCATGAACCTTCTGATAAGGTGTTGCTATTAGACAGTGGTTGCAGTAACCACATGACAAGAAAAACGAATTTGGTTGCAAATTTGGATCAATCTGTGAAGACTAAGGTAAATTTGGGGATTGAAAACACTATGGATGTAGATGGAAAAGAAGTGGTCAACATTCTAACCAAGAAGGGGGATCCAAAGACAATATCAGAGGTATATTATGTTCCTGATCTCAAACATAATTTGATAAGTGTTAGTTAACTAATGCAGAAATGATACAACATTATCTTTTAGGGGAAAGAATGTGTTACTTATGACAAAGCCCCAAGAAAGAAGCTGATAGAAAATGTGTAGATGACGAGGAACATAATATTTCCTCTAATTATGAATTACAATGATCAGGTCAGTTCGTTTAGTGTTGCATGTTCTAACGATTACTGGTTATGTCACTTTTGGTTTGAACACTTGCGCTTTTTTGTTTTATTATTGTTGCAGTAGAAACAGATGGTCAGAGGATTACCTCCCATCAAAGAACCTGCTAGTACTTGTGAGTGTTGCATCTTGGGAATGCAACACAGTGGAAGTTTTCCGAAGGGAGTTTCATACAGAGCAAAAGAACCACTTGAGTTGGTGCATACAGACTTGTGTGGACCTATGAGGACACAGTCAGTTGGTGGAAGTTGTTACTTCCTCACTTTTATTGAGGCATATAGCATAAAGACTTGTGTTTACTTCTTGAAGCAGAAATTTGAAACTTTTGAAAAGTTCAAAGACTTCAAAGCCTTAGCAAAGAACCAAAGTGATCGACAGATCAAGGTATTAAGATCAGATCGTGGTGAAGAATATGATTTGAAGGCATTCCATGAGTACTGTAAACAACATGGAATCAGAAGACAGTTTACAACCAGATACACACCGCAGCAGAATGGTGTAGCAGAGAGAGAACATAACAATTATGAAAATGAGAAGGGGCATGTTGACAGCAAGAAACTTGTCTAATGACTATTGGGCAGAAGCAGTTGCATGTGTTGTTTATGTGATAAACAGATCTTCTACAAAGAGTGTGATGAACAGAGTTCCAGAAGAAGCATGGTCAAGTATGTCATGTAACATATCTCATTTCAAGGTTTTTGGATGTGTAGCCTATGCACATGTGGCTAAGGAGATAAGAGGTATATTGGATGATAAAAGTGAAAAATGCATATTTACTGGTTATAGTGAGAAGTCAAACGCTTAAATTGTATAACCTTGTCACCAAGAAGACCATAATTAGCAGAGATGTTGTGTTCAAAGAACAAGAGTCATGGAATGGGACTATAGACAAAACAGTTGATGCACAAGCACCATTGATGGAGGAGGATGGTGTAGCAAAAAAGGAGCAACAAGAATCAAAAGAGCAAACACCAAACAGAGTCACGTGAGCAAGGGCTCCAAGATTTTCAAAGCAGCATGGATCTTCAAACAGATCAACAAACCCGAACTCTCCAAGCAGCCAATCAGGTGATGAATCCAGCAATGGTAAGAGAAAGATGAGAAATTTGAAAGATATTTATGATGATTTTCATGTTAGTTCAAATTTTGCATTCTTGTCATTCCAACCTTCTTCATTTGAAGAAGCAATTAGAGATGAAAATTGGGTGCAAGTCATGGATGAAGGGATTGATTCTATTGAAAAGAATAATACATGGGATTTGGTTAATTTTCTAAAGGATAAAAACCTCATTGGTGTGACGTGGATGTACAATACTAAGTTGAATGAGAAAGGTGAAATTGACAGATTTAAAGCAAGAGTTGTTGCAAAAGGATTCTCGCAGCAACCAGAGATAGACTTTGGAGAAACGTTTGCTCTGGTAGCCAGATTGGATACTGTAAGAGAATTTATAGCCACAATAGCTCAGAACAAGTGGAAAGTATATCAAATGGATGTCAAATCAGCCTTCTTGAATGGAATTTTAGAAAAAGAGATTTACGTGCAGCAGCCTCCAGGTTATGAAGTTGAAGGTAAAGAAGATAAAGTTTGTACATGTTGAAGAAAGCGCTCTATGGACTCAAGCAAGCACCTATAGCATGGTATTGCAGAATTGACAGTTACATGATTAAGAATGGATTTTGCAGAAGCAACATTGAACCTACCTTGTACACAACAGTAAATGAGCATGGACAGATATTGAATGTTTGCTTATATGTTGATGATATGATTTTTACAGGTGATCTTGAGTTAAATGAATTTAAAGTAGCCATGATGAAAGAATTTGAGATGACAAATCTTAGTCTCATGAAATATTTTCTTGGCATAGAAGTTAAGGAATTTGAAAAATGAATTTTTATTTGCCAAAATAAATATGCCAGAGATTTGTTAAAAAAGTTTAGGATTGCAAACCTATCCCAACACCAGTTGCAATAGGTACAAAGTTAAGTAAGGATGATGAAGGATCAGATGTCAATCCAACTATATTCAAAAGATTGGTTAGCAGCGTCATGTATCTCATAGCTATAAGATCGGATATTATGCAAGGAGTGAGTTTGATTTCCATATTTATGAAGATTCCAAAAGACACACATTGGAGTGCAGGAAAAAGAATACTGAGATACATAGCAGGAACTAGAGATTGTGGCATAATGTATGCAAGTACATAAAAGAAAGTTTTGATTGGATTTACAGATAGTGATTTTGTAGGCAGTTTGGATGATAGGAAGAGCACTTTCGGTTATGTGTTCCATCTTGGTTCAGGTGTGATTTCATGAGCATCTAAGAAGCAACCCATTGTGACACTATCCTCGACATAAGAAAAATATGTAGCAGGAACTTCAGCATCATGTCAAGCAGTCTAGTTAAGAAGAGTATTGGATGGAATCAAGCATAAACAACAAGGATCGACAACAATATATTGTGACAACACCTCAACGATTGCCTTATCCAAGAATAGTATGTTTTATCAAAAGAGCAAGCATATTGATGCTATATATCACTTTATTAGAGAACTTGCAAGCAATGGAGAAGATCACTTGAAGCCTTGTAATCTAGTGATCGATTGGCTGATATATTTACAAAGCCATTATCAAAAGATGTGTTTGAGTTTCACAAAAGACGCTTGGGTTTTGTAAGCCTAGCTGAGACGTAGACCAGCATACATGTTTGAGTTGTCATGAATTATGTTTTAGTTTAGCGGTCGTAATTAAGGGGGAGTGTTAAAATAGTTAATTAACTCTCGCATGAAGAGTTAGATTAACAGTTAAGCATTGAGTAAATCGATAGATGAATTTGGTAAGTGAGTTAGAGAGTCAATTAAGTGAGCGTTGAGCAAGTCGAGTTATGTGATAGATGAGTTTGGTAAGTGTGTGCATGTCAAACTAGTCGTTAGTCGAAAATGATAAATACCCTTCACTGGCTTCATTGTATCAAGTGTGATTGAAGTTCGTATGATTAATAGAAAAGTCGCAGCTTGTGTGTGTTTTGCGTGTGAAATATTTTTGTTATTTATGCCTTTACTCTTCTGTCTTTCCAACAAAATTTAGAATATATACCGACCATTCATGGGCAAGATATGCCGACATATCGAGCATCGTAGCATATGTCCATATTATGTAAGAAAGAGATAAGTGGAAAATGAGAGAGTGCGTGCCAGCGATACCTGAGAAAATGTCCAATTGAACTTGTGTTATTTTACATGTTAGTTTAAAAACCCACAAATTATGGTGTTTAAGGGGTTCTTATGGTGTTTAATCCATTTACACCATAAAAAAAACCCTTCGAAGAAATAGATTCATAGTTGAAGTGTTTTAATCTTTTTTATGGTGGAAATAGATTCAGCCCCATCAAGAACCTTTGGTACCCCAAAATCTCTAAATTTGACAATTATAACCCACATTTTCAAAAAAAATTACCAAAATTTTTTCATAATCATTTCTATTATTTTCTAAACTAGATTTTTTAAACTAAGATAATTTTTATTTTTTACCAAATTCCAGCCCAAAAACAAAACTACCAACCAGGCATGTACCTAAACATTTTAGGCTTGTAGTCGGCCCGGACCTAAAAAGATTCCGATTACTCCCCGTGAATTTCGTACTTTCTGGACTCAAGTTCATAGAATGTGGAATCTTTGTTCCGTAATGGGATTCAATGAATTGGCAAACCCCACTTCATGGATGTTCGTCCTATCTGTGTAAAGTTCATCGACTAATTATCTGTTCCTCAGCTTTCTGTCCTTTCGATCCGTAGCCACAGCAAATGTCGGTGAGGGATGCACTGGAAGCCATTGTCATTCCTATTATCATCGCGAAGAGCATCGAGATTCTGAGATTTTCGTTGGAGTAGCATAATTTTAAGACGTGTAAAATGAATTAAAGTGTTAAATTTATTAATGGTCTATTATGTCCATCTTGAAAGTGAATATCAAAGAGAAGGGAATATCAAATATCTTGAAAGTGAATATCAAAGAGAAGGGAATATCAAATATCTTGAAAGTGATTATCAAAGAGAATATCAAATAGTGGGGGTTGGATAAAGTAAATATCAATGAGAATGGGTGGCGGACGCGTTATTGCAGATAGAGACAGAGGCTGATTTTTTAAATGTTATATTTATACATCATGGTGGCTGGACAGGTTTCTTGTGGTTTGTTTGGTTTTTCTTGATTTTAGGTGGAGAATTGTTGGATAGTTTTCATCGGGTTTGTTTGGTTTTATTGATTTTAGGTAAATGATAGCAACAAATAATAGAGGCAGTGAAATATCTGATGTTTATTAAAACTGACTTATTTTTAGGTAAATGATAATAAAAAAATAATTTTAACTTTTTTTAATGTAAAGCATTGAAATATCCAAAATAAATTTATAGATTTTTTTTAAGAAAGTACTCGTTATTAAATATAAAATTAAAATTTTATAGAAGAAGTTATGAGAATTGTATTCACTTTCAAATAAGTTTCAAACTAAAGTTATAATCACTTTATTTATGTGAAAAGTCTAAACATGACTAGATATAGTATGAGATGAATTTTAAATTTTATTGATTGATTTGAAGTATTGTAATATGTTTTATGTTGGTTAAGTTAATAAATAAGATTTTTGTTTGTTAGTAATATTTATAATATCTGACAATGTAAATTTATAAGGTTTTTTTTAAATATTGTAAAGGTTTTTTTTAAATATTGTAAAAAAAAGATTTTGGATCATGATTTTTGTTTTACTAGAAAAATTTTTAGGCTATGTATATTTCGAAAATTTGCATATGTGCAATATAAGAAACCATGGTGAATGTCAAATGCAAGAAAAATGTTAAAGATTTAAGTGTTTAACTTAAAAACATTAGTAGTAGGATGGATGTTCAAAGACATTGCCCTACCAATATTACTTGTATATTTTAAGAATTTGGTATTACTAGTGTATTTTAAAATTGTACATTTTTAAATCAATTTTTTTTAAATTTAACAAAATTTCTTATAATCATAAATTTAAACTAAGAGTATTTTGTTGATTTTTTAAGATGCTCAATTTATTTATACTTAATAATAATGAAAAACACAAACACAATTTAAATAAAATAAAAATACAACCTTACAAAAAAAATTAATAACCACAAATTAAAATAAAAAATATGAAAACATTAAATAATCGCAATGCATTTTTTTTTATACTTACTTCATTCCTAATGTTTTAATTTAAAAAGTTAATTGGGAAAGTGATTTATAAGGTATTCTTATTTGTATTAATGGATAAATATTCCTTAATTTACATATTCTTATCATATATCAATTATAATTCATAATAATAATTATTTAATGGATTTAAAATAATTGAATTTATATTAAAATTAAATGTGAAATTGTTTATGGGCCTTGGATAGATCCACTCATAGGGTGTTTCGTTAAGACATTCCTTTATGTGAAGTGACTTGTTCAATTCCTGTGTTGATTGAGATTATATATTAGCTAAGTCGAGATACGGGGAATTGGATTCGGGTACGGTGACCCGGAATAGGATACTTCTGGGATAAGATAGGTTATATATTATTTTATATATATATATATATATATATATATATTAAAAATTAGATATTTTTTACACAAATTTATACAAAATTCATTGATTCAAACATAGATTTAAGATCTATCATCTTAGATACTCATACATGATCATTGATACATTGATACATCATACATTTGTCAAATTTACTCAGAAAGACAAGATTGAAGATAGTAAGATACTGTAGTTTTCTCATTAAGTCATTAGAATCAAAATGTGTTACATAAGTACACTACCAATGGAAAATAGAAATAGAAAACAAAATACAAAAAAACTACAGACTACAAGACTACAAGCCTGAAGCCTCAATGAGTCAGAGACTAGAGTCAATGAGTCATCAATCCTCATCATCATAATCAGCATCACTGTCCTCATCCTGATCATCATGCTCACCACTGCTCTCCTCTTGCTCTGATGCATCCTCCTCCTCTGTCATCTTTGCATCTGCTGGTGTGGATGACAAAATGCAAAAGTATAGTGGGACAGTGCACTTACTGGATGCTCAAATCTCTTCGAAAGAACTCCCTTTCTCCTTGCTAACACTTTCTTCTTGCAAACCCTTGCTCCTTGGTCACTTCACACACTAAAAACAATGAGAAAGAATGAGCAGATTCGGTGTTTTATGAGGCAAAATCACACTTTTTTGAGACAGTGAATCCGGATTCACCAGGATTCATAACCGATTCACGGGATACGACCGTCTCCGTATAGGGTACGGCCAAGATTCGCCGTAGCCTGTACAGATATGGCCGTATCCCGTGAATTGGGTACAAATCCTGGCGAATCATATCGGATTCGCCGGATTCAGGATGGACGAATCCAATTTCTTAGTATATTAGACATGATGAAAATGTAGTCTCACTAAACTTAAAAAAAATTAAATATGAAACTAATTTAATTTAAAATTATAATGAAACTCAATATAAAAACTTTTATAATAGTTTTTTTTTTTCTTTTAATTTTTTTTTTAATTTTGAATGAGAGATAAATATAAATGGGGTAAAAATTATTTATTAGTTTTTTAAATTTTTAATTTAATATATTAGATACATTTGTTCAAATATTTTATCTTTTAAATTTTATTGAATTATGTTTTCCAATTAATTTTGTTTAAAATAGTATAAAAAAATTTAAAATTTTATTGAAATCGTTATTAAAATTAAATAATATAAATATAATAGAAATTTAAATTTTTTTGAAATTTATTAAAATTATAAATATCAATAATAAAGTTTTTTAAAACGAGTAGTTTTTAGTGCGATTTTTTGAAGGTTTTTCTGGTGGATATTTCCGGTTTAATTTCTCTAAAATCTTCTCGGAATTCATTGAAAACATAAGTTTGATGCATAACCTTGCACAATCAAAGTGCCTTAGGGGATTTTTAGGGTGTTGAATCCATATATATAGTCAAAAAATCAATTTAAATAACAAAAATCAAGATTTTACCTCAAATTTTTTCTGGGAATTAAATTCCAAAAAATCGCACTAAAAACAACTCCTTTTTAAAATACTAAATACATTTATATATTTTAAAATATAATATAAATAATAACCATTTTACAAATAAATTTTAATCATTGAAATATATCTTTAAAAAAAATAAAAAATATTCCCCTTTTCACATGTCTTTACAGCTAAAACATCTTTTAAAACATGTTCAAAACCTTTCCCTTGTAACAACTCATTTTTTTATTTTAAAAAAATATCTGATACTTTATTTACAACCACTAAAGTTATATTCCATTGACTATTTATTTATTTAGGTTTAGGAGATGGAGATATTTCATATTACAACCGTATACCCCGATCACCACAACAAAATTCAGATATCATGAAGATTTTACAATTACTTTTGTTACCGGTGAAAATTAAGATGAATATCACTTCAAAATTAAATACAAAAATCTCGAAATTTGCGTATCTGAAATAGGAAGATTGAAATTTGCAGCTACAGGTTTCAATTGCTTGTGATTTACAGTTAACTTTTCCAAATATATTCGAAGGGAACATTCAAAAATGAAAAACAAGATACAACCAGATCCAAAATTAACAAAAACAGTTATGCATATATATTACAAGAAAGTTCATAAATCATCCTTGCGCTGGTTTCTGCAAGGACTGGAGCTTGGAAACAAATGTGGGATCCCTGAGACCGTCCCAGCGGGCATTAAAGATCCCGTAAGTCTCTTCGAATCCGGGCTGCCTATTACGAATATAGTAACTCCCCTGCAGAGCCCAGAGCGCCCAGTCGTAATCCCCGGCGGCAAGAAAGGCGAGAAAGCAGTTAATGAATTTGTTATCGCCCACATTCGTTCCTAGCTCATTAATTCCAAACTCGCTGATGAACAGCGGCGCCGGAGGAGATAAGGTCTTGGTAACAAATGCAGTATGGTCCTTTACCCGGGCCGTAACAGTTTGGCAGAGCTTCTCGGCCGGCATGTGCTCCCAGGCCTTCCCGTCTGTAAATGAATACCAATGCATTTCATACACGATTTTGTGGGTAAACGCGAGACTCACCGGCTTCGATGCCAAGAACTTAAGATCGGCGTCGTAATTGAGCCCCGACATAATAACCAGCACGTCGGGATTGGCAGCGTGGACGGCCCGGGCTCCCTGCTGCATGTATTTGTACCAGTCCGCCGGATTCGATCTCTTGCCTCTCAGTTCGTTGCGCAGACTCATTCCCACGACCGCTGCCGTGCCCTTGAAAGCAGTGGCCATGGCCGACAGCCCCTGGATCCAAACCCCTGGATGAAAATCCGCGTCTCCGAAGAATCCATTCCCATCGTTGGAGCCACAGCACCAACCAGGTCTACTGATGTGGTTATCGAGTATCACCATCAGCCCCGCCTCTCCCAGCCCAGCGACCACTCGCTTATACGCGCCCATGAGCGTCAGGTCCAGAAACTCCGGGTTACTGACAGACATTGCGGCCACTGCGTCGCTCAGATTCAGCGAATTGAGGGAAGCTTTAACCGTCAGTTTTCGATTGGCGGGGTTAGTGACCATGAACGTTGCCCATGTGAGGCGCACGCAGTTGAATCCCTGGGCAGTAATGGTGCTCGTAATGTATTTCAATGGCTGCCTGTTGAGCCCCTCCGTGACCATGGGCTCCAAATGCGATACCCAGTTGACGCAGGCGAGCTTTACTCTGGTGCCTGCAGCTTCGTCCACGATCCATCGAGATTTCACTGCAAGAGAACCCGACACAACGGTGCCAGCAAAACACAATAAAAATATGAAGGCAGAGAACATCCATATTTGCATCGCCATTGAACTTAAGTTCGAACCAACTGATCGCGCCTCGAAAGTTTGTTCTCCTACAGTTTAGAACAATGAAGGTTTGGTCAGTTTACCTTTCTGGAGTCGAATTCACAGGATTAGCAACCTTTTATTTTAGTGGATATGATCAATCCACCACGACTTTACGGAGATTCGTCGGTACCAGTGATTTGTCGTCTGTATCTGAAAGGTTGCCGTCCTTTGATCGGTGGGCACAGCAAATGTCAGTGACAGAGTCGGTATGCAGTGAAGTCCATTACCATCACAATCACCGACACCGCAGCACCAGCACCATGAGGATTGGCCCGCAGTTTTACAGAAAGCAATGAATGAATATTAAAAATGTATACGCGTAACATTCAAGATTCTTGGGAAATTGGAAGTTTGTGACGCTCAAAAAAAGGTGTCGTGGAGTAATTTCGTGATAAATGTTAATGTCAATTCAAATTTCATGCCAGCTGAATCGGATTTCCCTGAAACAGCCCTTGAAATAAATATATCGAAAGCGATGTAACCAGATGTAAGAGTCCAATAAGGACTGTTCGTGCTTTTGGGCAGCTCAAGATTTTGGACAGCATAAGATTCAGAGTTTTTCATGATTTTACCTAGGAGTGGAATGGAGTAGATCTTTGTACGGTGATTAAATAACGTTTTTTTCTAAGATCTGATGCAGTTGCGTGAGGGTCACGGACATATATGAAAATGATTCCTTGGGTCACATATTTCTCTCAAGTCTCTTCACCTTTACGGGACCAGGCATACCGTACAACCTACTAAGTAACCAACCACATAAGCACACAATTCTATTAAAGTGTTAAAAAGGAGAATCAGAAAATCTCTAAAAAAAATTATCATATCTCAATTAGTTATCATGTTTTTCTAAGAAACTAGGTTCCATACATTTCAACGACTTACCTTATTTTTTAACGAACCACGATACATGTGGTTAAATCTAACCCATTCAAATTTGTCTAGTAAGGGTTGTAACAATATGTTAATGAAATATGATTGTGTTTTGGAGTAGTAAGAAATAATTAATTAGCATTTACACCTAGATGTGTAAAGTAACGCCATGCTTTCTCTTCCCATCTCTTTCTCTCATGTTCTCCCTTCCCTTCTCCTTTTCTTTGGGAGTGGGGAATGTTCTCCCTCCCTTGTCTCCTTCTCTCATGCTCTCCCTCCCCCCCACCTCTCTGCCTCTCCCTTGCTCCCCCCGGCCTTCTCTCCCTCTTTCCTCGAACCCTCGCCTTCCCTCGCTCTCTCTCTTAGTCCTTCTTTCTCACAGTCTCTCCCCACCTTCTCTTGTTCTCTCGCCCACCATCTCTTTCTCTCATCTCATCTCTCTGCATAACCCCTTTTCCTGCCTTCCCTCGCTCTCTCTCTTAGTCCCTCTTTCTCACACTCTCTCCCCACCTTCTCTTGTTCTCTCGCCCACCATCTCTTTCTCTCATCTCATCTCTCCCCATAACCCCTTTTCCCTCCCCTCTCCTTTGTCCCTTCCCATCCATACCTTACTACCCTCCTCTCCCTCTCTTTTTCCCTCTCTTGCAACTCCATCCAACCATATCTCATCCCCCCCTCCATATATAATTCCCTTGCTCTCTCTTTCTCTCCCTCTTAGACTCTTCATATGCATCTCTCTCTCGTGGCTTGTAGCTCTCTCTCTCTCAACCAACAATGAGTTTTACCTCATGAAGTTTGTTAAAAGGAAAGTAACAACATATTTAGATATAAAAACAAGAAAATTGCTTGATATACAAAAGTTGATTATCTTCAAACAAAAATTATGTTGTCACACGTACAACTTAACTTATTTATAGTATTTATAGATAAAACAAAAATAGACTTATTACTATATTTTAACAATGAAATATTGAAATGGTATATCTATCCAAATAAATATAAATGACAACCATGTTTAATGTCTACACTAAACAAACATAAAATAAAGATGTTTGTTATCTTATTGGGATATAAAGAAAATAAACATGGAAAAAGACACCCCACACGCACATTAATTCTAGTCTAGAGAACTTAAAACCCTTTATTTTAAAGAGGAAGATTGAACTTTTCTTAAAAAATATTAATTAACAACATAGAATTTCACTCCATTATAATTAAAAATATATATAAGCAATTCCAAAAAGAAAAGATAAATTTTAAGTAACCCTTCTCTTAACTATAAAATAAAAATGAATATTAATGCACCTTTAAACCTCATTGGTGTCTCTCAAGCCTTAGCCTTTTCGTTGATAACGATGAACATCATTAGTTTCTAGTCTCGAAAACCTTTAAGCAAAATTTTCAAATGCCACATAAAGTGAAAATATTTTGTTGTTCACAATTATGTTCTATTTACCAAAACAAAATGAAATCTTCAACTACTATATAACAAAATTAGGATGCAGACAAATGTAAACCAACACCACATACCTGGTTGCACATGTCAACCCAGCTATGTCATTTCTAGAAATTTCGCGGTCCAACTACGAAAAGCGTATTCAAAAGGCCTAACCAAGGTTGGGGAATCCATAGAGCCATTAAAGGGCATCACAACAATTTCTGTAGAGGTGATTGAACAATTTTTATCCATTTGGTGTATCACAATAACACAATGCCTATATTTTAAATCTGATCATATTGCACCTTCTGAATAAATTAATAAAAACCCCACTGAGATCATTCCAAACATCCAAACATAATGTTTTTTGCATAAAAATAACAAAGAGGAAGGGAGAGTAATGGAACAACCCCTTGTTCTGAAACTGAACCTGTAATGGTTTTCCAAAAGGGATATAGAGTGTCCAGAATTGTCAAAGTCGAGCCACCTATAGAGACTAAATGAAAGAGGAAGGGAGAGTAATGGAGCAACTCCTTATTCTGAAACTGAACCTGTTATGGTATTCCAAAAGGGATATATAGGGTGTCTAGAATTGTGAAAGTTGGGCCACCTGTAGAGACAAAACGAAAGGATTGCCACCAACTACCATTGAAATGACGAAATCCATTGTTAGAAAGAAAAAACTTATGGAAAAGAATCTTCCGCAATCACCTTATGTAGGGACAACCTCCATTTCCACTTGCTTGCCATTGAAAGGCTTCCTCCTGTAGAGGCTTTTGTGCATGTCATATGTCGGAATAGCATTGTTCATGGCTCAATGTAACTTAAGCGTTTAAATCCAAAAAGATCATTCCAGACATCTGCATATTTTTTTTCAAAATAAAAACAAAGAGGAAGGGAAAATAATGGAATAACTCCTTGTTCTGAACCTAAACCTGTAATGATTTTCAACCTCAACCTATAATGCTTTTCCAAAAGGGATATAGGGTGTCTAGAATTTTCAAAGTCGGGCCAGCTATAGAGACTAATCGTTTTGACAAAAGAAAGGGTTGCCACCAACTACCATTGAAATGGCGAAAGCCATTGTTAGAAAGATGAAGATGTTGTAAAGGTTTGAACCAACAAACAAAGTGATATATGGTTCTAGAGGTTGTGCTTCGATAGAGAATTTACAATGGAAAAAGGCTCAATAATCTCAACACCGGTCACCATTTAGGTTTGCTTGGCTCAAGTTCTCAATTAAAAGGGATTCTTCCCAGAGCTGGAGCTCAAGCTCTAGAGATCTTTTGCACTAGTGTTGCATTGCAACTGCGGTTGCACTAAGACTGAGAACACATCCTCGGATTCAAACATGAGACAATCGAGAAAGAGACATCCTGGGATTCGAACCCGATACAATCGACGAAAGAGAAGACTAGACTCGGAGATCAGAGATGAAATGTGGGAGTCGTGAGATCTTTCCACGTAATAAAAATTTATTCGATGGAGGAATGCGACAATCGAATGCTTTGAATAGCCAAATCTACTCAGCCAAAGCCCCTAGAAGAACACCTCTAGTGTAATAATGTGTATTTTCTATAAATAACGAGTGGGCATGAGCGAGAGACCCTGAATTCCTCCCTTCTTGACTTGTGACTGTGCGAAAATATAGGGGAGAAGATGGTGAGGCCATTTGATGAATAAGCAAAGGACTACTTAGAGAGCATGCTTGGTTATCCTGCATGGTTTTTTTCCATGTTGGAACCTCTAACTACAAATCACCAACTGGCTTGGGACGTGGGTGTAGGCAATAGTCAAGCTTCTATTTCTATAACCTCTCTTACCCTCTTCTTTCATTTCATTTCATTCTCTTGCTCTCTTTTCCATTTCTAGTAATTTTCAGGTTTGCATTATGAGTAATTGCCAGTTTTGCATTATGATTGCATGATAGCCACAAACAGAAGCAAGGAACCACTAGTTTGGCACGACAACATCCCAAAGTGACCTATGCTCTCACTCTGTTTGTTATGACAAATGAAGAGCTGTTTTTTATTATGGGGGAGAAGGGATTAGTGGATCTGGTGATGGTCGCCACGACAGTCCACTGGTTCGACCTCAATATAGTTTACTCTCAATTTAAATGCCTCCTGCGCAAACCGGGGGATGCGATAGCTATGTGGACTTATGTGAATCGCAACGTCAGTCCCGCTATAGACACAGTGTATGCGGAATTCCTGGAATCAGGCATGCTGGTAATGAGAGATGGATACATATATTATTAATGATCCCTCTGAACCTCTTGAACGCAAAGATATAACCAACGATTTCACTGACTTGTACGAATAACATTTGGAAATAGAAAATATAGACATAAAGTACATGCAATGATAGGCGAGGACAAAGCCAACCAAAATAGGAAATTACAAGGGAGGACGAAGTCGGCGGGAACAACAATAGAGATGACAACAGAACAGAGTGGTGGAGGTCGTCAATGACCGCCTGGGCAATAACAAGAAACGACGTCCACTGCAAGAATCGCCAGGACGATGGAGAAATCGAGGACGACCACGATGACGTAAACTCACCCAATATTCTGTTTGCACATGTCAACATATAATTGGCTAGAAGGGCGATAAGGAAGCTTTTTGATTGGGTGGGGTGAACAGTGTTTTCCCACCCAATCTCATAAAGAAAACACCTCTGGTGTAATTAGTTATTTACAAAATAACTAAGTAAGAAGTATTACGGGATGTTATCAATATTGAGTAATTTGGTTCAAGAACATACTTAAACACATAGGCATAAGGTATAGAGACTTACATTTATAAGTGTGTTCAAGAACATACTTAAACACATACACAAAAGGTAAAGAGATTTACATTTATAAGTGTGACAACCAACATTCAATGAAATTCCCAAATAATCCAATTCAATTTATCATATATATGAAATAGAAAAAAAAAAAAAAAACTACACAAATAATAATATAGATCTCTTAATTATCAAAGTGATTCTTAAATTATTGTGGATCTATAAAATGACCCAATAGTTTACTAGTCATTAAGTTTGACTCCAAATCTCAACTAGAGTTACAATATCGACTCTTCTAGAGTCTCCTTCATCATGATCATATGGCTAACCCCATTACCATAAATAATGGGGGCTGATGTGGCATCCTTTCAAACTATGGTGATCAAATAGCAAGATCAACTTCCCAGTAGCATAACTTTTACATATAAACTCAGTTTGAGGTCTTTCTTGTGTCATTGGAAAGGTAGCTCACTATAGAATAGTGTTAGGGGATGGATTTATTAAGCAACAATTTTTTATCCTAAAAAATTCCATTCAATCCATCAAATTTATTTTGGAAGGTTTTAGACCCAATTCACAAAACTAGGACTCACTAATAAAATGGTCCCATGAGCTAATCCCTCCATTATTTCCTCTATGGAAGCATCAATATGGATGTAAAATAATATAATGATATAATCAGGATCATAACTCATTTTTTGGAGGCTTTTGGTTCACATAAGTTTTTTTCTAAATAAGGTGAGGAAAATTTTCCTCTACCTTCTCCCAAGAGTACCATTTAGCCTTCCTTGGAAGATGTCCTTTTCACCCAATCTTCCAAAGGTCATGTTGCATTTTCCTTGTAGTTATAGACCTTTATGCAAAATTGTATCCTCTGTCAACTTTTTCTAAGCATCTAGTTCCAAATTCTCTATAGAAGATAAGACTTGTTCCTCGTTCTTATCCAACATGGAAGGCTCATATAGTTTTAAATTTCGTGCATTTAACACTAAGTAAATGTGCTTGTATGGGGGTAGGTTGAGTCTATAAGTGTGCTCTCCAATATATTCCAATGTTTCAAAGGGACCATATTGCATAGCCTTGATTTTCCTACCAAGACCTTGTAGCCTCTCTCCTATAAGATCCCCCTCACTCTTAATTGTCCATGTCATATCCAAAGGTGAAAGTGGCACACATCCAAATCAATTTTCAAATGGGGGATTTCTAGTAGAAGTGTGAATTGATTTGTTATAAGATTTTTTTATATATACTTATTTTCATCTAAAGTATTTGGATGCTTCTGAAATCGTAACCCCTCAAAATTTGGACCAAATTCATATTGACTACCTTTTTCCCATCTATCTACGAATAGAATGTTGTAGACCTCTTCAACTTTGTGTCTATCCTCTCCCGCAATGTAGTCCAAAGTGTATTGAGAATCTTGTGTCCCTATCTAAAATGATACTAATTTGGTATCCCAAGTGCAACCAGACCTGTCTAAAGAATAAATTTGATGCTTCTTACTTGATGATGGTCATTTTACAGGGAATTAGAGCACACATTTAGTTGAACCTGTTAGCTACCACAAATAGGTAGTCATTTCACTTCTTGGTTGTTGGTAGAACTCCCATAAAGTCCATGGAAATATTTTCCCAAGGTCAAGTGGGTACAAGAAAGGGACGATATAGACCCTATTTCCTATTATCGAGTTTTCTAGTAAAACAAAGAATGCATCCTCTTATGAACCTAGTTAGTTATTCTTGCATATTGGACTAGTACACATACCTTTGCAATTTGGACACTATCTTATCTATACCAAAGTTCCCTCTAACTTTAGAGGTTTGAGCCTCGCTGTCAACTGCAATAACTCACCTTTAGGAACACATAACTTATCTAGCATACAAAGTATCCCATTATGGATATGGTAGTCATTTGTGATCACCATCCTGCACATGAATTTGGCTCTACAACTACCGAAATTCCTACTTCAAGTCCTTATATTTTATATGCTTATGTATGCATCATGGGTGAATGGTTCCATGTGCATTAGAGTTCCCAAAGTTGTGGTTTGTGATATGGGTAGCCTTGAAAGCATGTTAGTCCACTTATTTGTGTTTTCCTTCTTGTCATTGATCACTGACTAAAATTGTTGTAAAACCCCCATCCACTTTGAATGCCTAGCCTATTTTATCTTACTATGGGCCTACAATGGTAGCGTTTTGATGCAGGTGCATCTAACCCAGATCAACTATTTACTAGAGGAGTTAGTTACAAAGTGAGGATTTACTTAATTAATGTATTTTTCCTAAATTTTTAAGAGATAATTAGGATTATTGTAAATAGGAGAATATTCGAGAGGATTGTAGGAGAGGATCATGGATTAGTTAAGGATAATGGATTGAATGAGAGATTTTAGAGATTAAATGAGAGATGTTAGGGATTAGGAGATATATTGTAGGAGTTATCTTAGGATCTAGAAACTCCTTGGGTTATAATAAAATTGTATAAATAGAGGTGAGCCTATGAGGCATGAGGCATGTGTGTAGTTGTGTGTAGAGTTTGGAAGTGAGATTGAGGAATGATGGCCAAGCATGAGGCTATGAGTTCTCCTGTAAATGTTTATTTATTATTTAATTATTTGTTGAGAGTTTATGTGAATTTTGTTATAAGGTAAATCTCATTTCAGTTTTGGTGTGATATGTATTTTGTTTAGTTGCAAGCATGATTTGCTCTTGGGATTAAGAAAACGAGGTCTATTTGCAGCCACTGAAATTCGCTGTGAAGGAGATCCTTGTATGATTTTGCATTAAAGATGCTGCAAAGGAAGTTTTCTACGTGAAGACTTGATAATGTTGAAGTTGGATTGAAGAAAAATGTAGATAAATTTGTGGATGATCATAGCAGTGTCAAGTTAAGTTTAAGCGCACTGCATCGACAATCAAAAGAAAATATGTGGGATTGGAAAATTTAAGGGCATAGAAGAACAAGGAGAATAATGTTGAATATGAAGATCCAATTCATGAACTCGATGAAAACGACACTGCACACGGAGTTTAGTGCATGAGTTGAGTTGCACTTTGTCTTCCAATGTTCGAAGAAGATTCACTTCTAAGAGCTTCACTCGAGAAATAAAATGATGAACAAAACAGTGGATTGAGAGCTTAAAGAGGTATGAAGGGCCGTAGATTTTTCAAAGAATAAAAAATCTCAATATACATATTTTGCACACAAAATTAACACTTTTGATATGACACAAGAGAAGTTGCTTGCATTTGATTCTCGTCTTCGTCGGTGGAACGATTAGGCAAATAGTTCATAATTTCAAGACCGTAGGAGTATGTGGCTGTGCGCTCTCACATTTATAGCTGCACAGTAGTTTTTCGATGGATCTTGGTCAGCCTTGAGTAAAACTGGGTGGTTCTCTCTCATCTGTCAGTGGGATGCTAAGGGTGTTGCACCCTTGAGATTTCTAAAAGTCATTCCAGCTTATTTAATAATGGTAGGAAACTCTGTCAATCCGACTGCTAGGAATTGAGTGAAACTGTAATACGGTAACAGTGCATGTGAAACTAGAAATATCATTGTTGCAATAAGTAAAATTATGAGGAAGTAAAACATGGTTCTGATTAATGCGTTAGGGTTCCTTTCATCTCTGAACCACGACAATAGATATACAGCGGGGCAGTCGAACCATTGAGTTATATCATTAAGAGTGTATAGAGCAGGCATGATAAAAATGGAAACCATGGATGTTGCAAGACTTTGCCAAAGATAGTGTGTGCCTCGTCAAAAGATGTCACAATCCCGATCACAAAGAGTTTAGTAAAGTGGCTTTAAGAATGGCTATTGGATTTGGAGTTATGGTTGTGGTTGTAATCACAATTTGTTTCCAAAGTATGGAATTGTGTGAAGGGAAACATCGTTGGAGGAATGTGTTAACTCTATGTTTATTGTTGATGTGTTAATGACTGTAGAAAATGATCATTGGTCGCTACTGTCCAAAAAATCACTAGCATGAATGAAAAGAGCAGCGTTCATGTTTACACAAGAAGGAGATGCATATTTCTTTTGAATCGCTGCATTGAAAGTGTTGGAGCTGTGGAGTAGCGCTTTTTTAAACCAATGAAGGGCTTAAAATAATTTTGAGATTTCATGGATTAGTGACTGAAAGAGGATTGAAGATTTTCATGAATTTTGGGCTATCTGTATAAATGGGTTATTAAAGATATTTGTTGTGACATTAAATTGTTGTTGTAGGAAGTTTTGCTATGGTAGGATATTTCCTGTAATATTATTCTTTGCATCACGGTTTAATTGTTCAAACCTTAAAAAATTGAAGCATTGGAGCGACTCACTGTGAGCGTTGGTGTATAAAGCATGTGTGATGTGAAGCTATGCGTCCCATCGATTGAGGAGTGAAACATATATCCAGTTGTTGGCTTGAGGGATCCTGACCCAGGTTTAGAGTTAAGCTTAACCAAAAAAACCCTCTTACTACTAGCCCTTTCGGCAGTGACCTACTTGTGCAGGTCAAAGTTTCACCTGAAGCAGTATGGGGGGGTGCTAGAACTAGGTTTCCACACCCTGAGAGAGAATTAAATGATGTGGGTGTCTTCAAATCTATAATACTAGCAGATTTTCCTTCGCACCAGAAACTCTAACTATGCATATTTAGGTCAAATTACGCAGGCTATCTTGCGCGCGCATAGGTAAAGGCTTCACAATCCCTTCAACAGTCTTAGTAAAGTGGCATTCAGGTCTTACAGTAATATATCTATGCATTCAACATTCATATAAGATAGAAAAGCAGGTATGCAACCGATCCAATTACAGATAACATAAATCGTAAGTAAACATATCACATAAACATATAAAGATGCAAGTCATACTAAGAATGATCCAAAACACTTAGTTATTCATTAACAGTTGTAAAACCATTTACACTTCTTCATATCCACCCGTGCACACATCTAGAGGGGTCCGCACACAGCCAGACTAAGGTCTTCACTCACACAGCCAACAAGAGCCTTTCAAACACAGACACTTACATATTTTGTTCACAGTTCAGAGCATCATCATCAAAACTTACTTAGACTAGCTCTGTTAGTGTTAGCCTGGTCATACTGCCATCAGTGATCAAAATTTCTCTTTTGCATTTGCATATTAGGAGTCCCATACCATAAATTTTCACCATTCCATTAGGTCATGGATTCATTGATGGTAGTGATCTTTCATCAATTTTATCTCATGTAATACTTGCCGACTCTTCTCTCTATGGTATTTAGTCATGATTCAATTTCACCCCTAAATCCATATTATTAGGTCATAGAGTTGGTCTCATTAGGTTCTAGGGTCTCATCATGGTCAAATTAATAAATTCAAGTATCAATAAATATCAGCAAGGTCATGAGGAAGTCTAATAAACTCAAAGTCACAGCACCTGGGAAGATCAAAGAAATTTTTTATTTAGCTTGATGTAATTTTCACCTCAAAAACATGTTTTGAAGTGAAAACATGCTACTTTTCTTTCATTACCATCTTTTATGTAATTTCATGTCATCATATGTAATAAGTCACACTTCAGAAGCTGTTATCTCTACAAAGTCACCACCCTGCCCTTCAGAGAATTTTTCCACAACATTTTCAGCACAAAATCATGTCCTAACTATGTTCATCAGAAAGATCCCGGAAAGAGCTTTCCAACGGTATATTATACTCTCAAAACTGACTCCTGGATTGAAATTTATGCCTAAGTGAATAAAGCTCCCCTATAGCTAACCCTTCCCCTTTTCCCATTTCTTCCTTACACTTTATTTCATAAAAGCTTAATTTTTTTCTTTATAAAATCCATTTTTCCCAATCTGATTGCCCAATTGCATCGCAAAGGTCCCGCTTCTGATTGATCGCAACACTTAAGTCGTGCGTCTCGATTGACCCCACCCGATTAAATCCCGAATGTAGATCTTCTTAAACGATCTGACGACCCATATTGCGATCGCATTATCGCAACCACACGTCCTGATCGACCTACCCTGATGGACCCATCCCTAATTACTCCGATTGCAATTAACTCCGCCTGATCACACCTTCGCCGTCGATCTACCCATTCGATTGGATGGCCCACAGCCCATCGCTCCATCGCAATCGCATTGCCCTTAATATGTTACACCTGCTCCCTTCTGATCTCCCGATTGCAATTGACCGGACCCCACCTTAAAATCTTCCGCCCATTTCCCAAACAAAAGCGCTATTTCCCTTTTTAAATGCGCTAAATCACATTTTAAAGATTTATTAAGTGTTTTAAAACCTCCGCTTCCCTCCTCGCTGATGCGATTGATTGCAATCAGCTATTCCCTTTGCACAATACATTTGCTCTTCCTCCCCGCGATTTGCGATTGCGATTGGCCTCCTTTGGGTCCCACCTTATAACCTTTCCGCCTTTCAATAAAAATTGTTGATTTTCCTTTGTAAAGGCGTAAAGATAGATTTAAATCTGTTTAAAGGGATTTCTCCAATTGGACACTACTTTTCCTTATTTATTCCCGCACTTCTATTGTATTACCCCCATTGCATCTTTCAAATCGCATCGCAAGTTTTGTCGCTTCGTTCCAAAGCGTCCTCCCGCTCCAATCTCCGATTTCGATTGTGATTTCCCCTCTTCCCTTTACACTAATCGCAATCGCAAATTTCCATCGCATCTCTCCTCTTATGTGATGCACTTTCCCCTCTTCCGATTGTGATTGCGATGCGGGCCCACCTCCTTTCCCTTCGCTCTTTGTCATTCAAAATGAGTTTTTCCTTAACCAAAAGGCATAATTTCATTTTAATTCGTTCCAAAGGCGTTCTCTTAAAAAATGGATTTTTCTTCAAAGAGTAATAACAGAAACAAATAGTCAAAGGGTCGAGAGCTAATTATGAAACAAAGACCTCTGTGACAGCTAAAAAATAGGGATCTGTTCTTTAGATTGCCTATTTTTCATTCATCCAGTGTAACAGCAAAATCAATAGATGACCAAAAATATATTGTTTCTCCTCTTTTTTAGGGGTAGATGGTTATTCTCTTTCCTATGTTCGGATTTCAGTTCTGAGGTGATAAGACAAATCCTCTTTCTATGGATCTACCTCCCTCAGAATTCTAGTCTATTTAATGTAATTTTTAGTCATTTGTAAACAATTAGTAAGGGGAATATAGTGTGGAATAATTTGGAAATCAAAGAGGACGCTTTGCACTCCATTGTAATAGTTTGACATGGAATTAATAAAGATATGCAGCTCTGATTTGTGGGATCCCTGTGGTATGAATTTTAGCTTTTGTTCTTTCCTTTGTGTTCATCTGTAAATTTGTTATGTTTACCATTCATTCATTCACATCTCTATTTGAATGCTTTCAATATAGATAGGTAGAATCATTCAATACTCTATGTTTTATTCTGTTTGAAAAGGATCCATCTCCTATGCCCTTTTCAGCTCCTCACCAGTCTTACCATTCCATCATTATTTCAATTTAATTGCTAAAATTCTTACCTATCTTGCCCCATGGAATACCCTATATCTCTGATGTAATTCCCCAGATTCAAACTGCCCCATCTGTTCCATACACCCTGAAAATTCATTAAAACATTTCTCATTATTATACCTAGCCTAAAATCAGTTCATAATTGTACTTTGTTGAATATCTTTCCCGGAGAGAGCCCTCTCCTAACCTTGTAGGGCTAACTACAAGGCTGAGCGTGGCTTAAGGTTACCCTGAATTTCCTTCCTTCAACCTAAGGTTCAAATTAGGTGCTAACATTTCTGGCGACCATACTAGGGAATATTGTAACACAAAGATTGATCACCCCAGTAATATCTTCAATATAAATTCTTGGACTCTGGATGGAAATGTTCAGAGTTTGATAGGCTGAAATAAAACATTGTAAAGTAGAAATTTGACCACACTGGCTTCAAGAAGATACACAAGGGCCAATCCTGATCCAAATCCTCCCCATGTGTTTGAAAATCCTAATCTTATTCCAAGGATAGTCAGAAGACAAGAGGGATCACTAAGTCCTAGACCCATTTTCAGATCCCAAACCTGGCCCAGTGAGTGGTTGTTTGTAGAATATCTTTCTTTTGATGAGTGTTTTAAGCTTTCTTTGTTCAGAAGTAAGTCTGAAACTGCACTTGATGAAACAGTTTTAGATTCATAATTTCTTATAGATCTTGAAGTTAAAATGGAAAACACATCAATTGATGATTATATTTTGAATTCCCCTCAGACTTCTATCACAGTAACTAATATCCCTGAGCCTTCAGAGTCATCAGAAACAAATTTTCCTCCCCTTAATTCATCAGCATTCCTATCAGTCAATTCTTAGCTTTCATCTCCTCCATCAACACCTCCCTTAAATCCTAGTAGCACAAACACTGTTGTAAATCCACCTCGATTCATGGCTGCCCGGTATGCACCCCTAGTTTTACCTCAGTAATTGAATGATATGCCTATTGATTATCAAAGTAAAATTCCTATCTTTGATGCCACTCAAAGCATCACAACCCACCAGCATGTTGATAAGATGAATGACTTTTTTGATCTTCATGAGGTAGAGGCAGAAAATGTAACCACAAGGTTGTTTGTCCAAAGCTTTGGAGGTGAAGTTAGAAAGTGGTTCAGAGCCTTACCAGCAGGCTCTATCCGCACTTTGCAGGAGTTACATACACAATTCTTAGACCGGTGGGAGGTAAAGAAAAACCCACTCCAAATCTTATCTGAATATGAAAATATTAAAAGGAATGTTGGTGAAACTGTACAGGATTATTGTGTGAGATTCAATGTTGTATATAATGCTATTCCGGCCAATCTTAAACCCCCTATGGATTTAGCTTTGCTCAAGTTTCCAAATGGTTTCGATGCTGATATGGCATATCAGCTACGAGAAAGAGATCCTACCACACTTGAAGACATGCAGAAGATAGTTGTGAGTGTAGAAGCGAATTTGTTGGCCAAAAGAGCGCGGACAAGGGCTGAAAATAGAGTAACTGTGAAAGAAGAGGCATCTCCTTCAGATAGTAAGATGGATACTTTGATCTGAACAGTAAAAAAGATGGTTGATTGGCTGACAAATTTAGATAGGCCAGAAACACAAATCAGGAATTTGAATTTCAGAGGACAGCAACCGCAATTCAGAATTAAGCAGAGAGAAAAGAGAGTGCAAGACCAACCACCACCACAACAACAGATCAGAACTCCATTGTAAACAAAATTACATTCATGGAATGGAGACAGATGATGATGATGATCCTATGATTGAAGCCAATCATTTCTTCACTGCAGACGGTGCACCAATATTTCTCACAGAAGATGAAGAATATACTGCGATGACAGACATTCAAAGGGATGAAGATTTCATTTTGGCCAATGATGCAGTGTTGGAGGAAGAGTCTGATGACTACCAAAGAGGATAGATGAATGCTTTTTCAGTGCAACAGAAGCAGTACTCTTTGAGGAGTAGAGATGTGCCGATCAGTCCCATTCATAAAAGAAAAGAGTTGCAATCGAAGAATGACTCCTCAAACACTCAAAGAAAAGGAAAAGAGCCTGCAGATCCTTCTCCCAGCAAGACACCTTCAGCAATTAATACTGCAAATGAAAAGAACCAACATAGCACAGCAAAGGAGCAAGCAGAGAAGAAATATCCTCTCATCAAAGAGGTAGAAAAATTTCCTTCTTTTAATTTAGAAAATGAAATTTCTAAGCTGAAAGTGTCCATGCCCTTGACTAAGTTGGTGAAGAATAGTACTTACAAACATCAGGTGTCTAGAATTTTGCAAATAGACTCTGTATTAGATATGGTAAATGTTGAAGATGATTATCCTCAACTCATTTTTGGTCCAGCCATGGAAGATCAATCTGAAGAAAGTGAAGTACCTCCCTTTTACCTAAGCCTTAGGTTACATGAGTTCATATTACATAATGCTATGTTGGACTCTGGAGCCTCGCATAACTTGATACCCAAGGCCATTATGGAAAAGTTAGGACTTGATATTACCCGCAAATACCATGATTTGTATTCCTTTGACTCAGGTAGGGTCCATTGTATTGGTCTTATCAAAGACTTGGTAGTATCTTTAGATCAAATCCCAACCAAGAATGTTTTGATGGATGTAGTTGTTGCCGATGTTCCACCTCGGTTTGGAATGCTTCTATCTAGGTCTTGGGGTGAAAAACTTAAAGGAACCATGCAGCTTGACTTCTCTTATGCCACCATTCCTGTGTTTGGTCAATTGAGAAAACTATATAGGGAGAAGAAAATGAAATACGTGATCACTAGCAAAGAGAAGCCAGTTAATCATCCCATTAATGCAGTCCACAGATTTAGAGTCCTTTGTATTATATTCAGATGGTGGTTTTAATGATGAAAATGTTCAGTTGGTACAAGTAGATGAGATACCTGAAATTTCAGAAAATTTTAGGGAAGTCCTTAAACAGGAAAAGAATAAAGCAACAAGCATTTATGATCTTCCTGTCTGCCAGCAGCAAAAAGATAGTGAATAGCAGAAAGATGGAGAAATCAACCAAGATAAAGTGGATAAAAAAGCAAAATTTCAGCATCTAGAAGAAGAAGAAGAAGGCCTTTGGAGCATGGACTTTGATGGAGCTGTTGGTAAGGACGGTGCTGGTATTGGAATATGGATTCGGAGCCCTATTTTTTACAGCCTGAAAAGGTTCCTATTAATGTTAGAGTATGTGCTTACAAGTTGGCCTTTGATTGCTCTAACAATGAAGCAAATTATGAAGCTTTGATTGCAGGTTTGAAAATTTTGAAGAAGCTGAATGCAAAGAGGATTTCTATCTATGGAGACTCAGAGTTGATAATAAAATAGGTAAAAGGAGAGTATCAAGCAAAGCATCCGCGATTGAGGGCCTATAGAAATGTAGTCCTAGACATTTTGAGGACATATCCTGAGTACACTTTGACAGCAGTACCCAGAATGCAAAATCTTATTGCAGATTCTCTTGCCACAACTGCAAGCAATTTGAAGATTCTAATGAATTCCAACAACAAATTTGAAATTTATGTCAAACCTAGGCCTGTTGTTCTAGAAATTTTAAGGTATTGGCAAGTGTTTTGGGATGAAAATGAAATCAATGCTTTTCTGCAGAGTGAAGGAAAATTCAAGGATACTCCCATAGAAGGTGAGTATGAGATTGATGATCAAGAAATTGAAGCAAATCAGATGGACATATTGCAGCTGAAATACAATGTAATTCCTAGAGGTCTCATACCTTTAGAGGAGCTTTTTTATCAGGATGATGTTGCTAAGAAACCAAGCTTGGTGCCTAATGATAAAGGAGTTGAAGATGTGAATCTTGGGACAGCAGACAAGCCCAAGCTTGTGAAGTTATCAAAGGCATTGTCCCCTGAGGTAAAGGAAAAGTATGTTAAATTACTTTCTGAATTTTCTGATGTGTTTGCGTGGGATTATTCAGATTTGAAGGTGTATGAAAAAAACATAATTCAGCATACTATTCCCATCAAGCCAGATTAGAAGCCATTTAGACAGAAGCTGAGAAGAATCAACCCAAAGCTACTGCCATCCATTGAAAAAGAGGTAAATAGATTGTATAAATCCGGTATCATTGTCCCAATTAGATTTTCTAACTGGATTTCAAGTTTGGTCCCGGTACGTAAGAAAACAGGAGAGATAAGGTTGTGTATAGATTTTCGGAATCTGAATAAAGCATCCTTAAAGGATAATTATCCACTTTCGAAGATGGACCATATTCTGCAGAGATTAGTTGGAGCATCAAGGATGTCACTACTCAATGGCTACTCAGGTTATAATCAAATCTTGGTGCATGAGAAAGACCAAGACAAAACTTCTTTCACCACACCCTGGGGAACTTTCCAGTATGCCAAAATGCCATTTGGATTGAAGAACGCTGGAGCTACTTTCCAGCGAGAAATGGACATTGCTTTTGCCAATGAAAAGGATGTTTTTCTTGTTGTTTATTTGGATGATCTGACGGTGTTTTCTGGTTCTGATGATGAACATATGCACCATTTAAAGGTTGTTTTTCAGCGATGCAGGAAGTTTGGCATTTCTCTTAATCCAAAGAAAAGTCTCTTTGCTATGGATGAAGGCAAGATGTTGGGGCATATCATCTCTAAAGAAGATATCCACATTGATCCTTCAAGAGTGGAGGCAATTCAACACATAGACCTCCCATGTAATAAAAAGGAGATTCAAGCATTCAATGGTAAGATGAACTTCTTGCGCAGATTTATACCCAATTTGGCTGAACATTTAAGATAAATGACTAACATGTTAAAGAATGATAGCACTGTCAAATGGAGTGAGGAGGCTATCAAGTCATTTAGTCTAGTAAAGTTTGCTCTGTTTAATTCCCTAGTCTTTATTAGTCCCGATTACACTCAAGATTTCATTATATTTTCATTTGCATCGGAGCATACTATGGCTGCTGTTTTGATGCAAAAGAGAGATCAGATTGAAAAGCCAATTGCCTTTTTCAGTAGGACTATCAGAGATGCTGCTTTACAGTATAATATCATTGAGAAACAAGCATTGGCCCTAATAAAAGCATTGAAGGATTTTAGAGTATACATCCTGCATTCACATACAATAGCATATGTTCCAAATGCAGCAGTGAAAGATGTCTTGATGCAAACTGATCCAGAAGGTCGAAGAGGTAAATGGATAGCAGCTATGTTGGAGTATGATTTGGAGATCAAACCCACAAAGTTGATCAAAGGAGAAGGCTTGGCAAAGCTAATGGCTCAATGGAACCTGCGTGCCTTGGATATAAATCTCATAACATCAATGTCAGAAGATGAGGATGAAGGTTTGCTTGTTCCAGTTTTAGAAATTTTTCTACAATCCCCATGGTATTCAGATATTTTTTATGTTCTTCAGCATCTTTCACCACCTCCAGGGATGTCTAAAAGCAAAGGAAGATCACTGAAACTTAAGTCTGCTAAATATTGTATTTTAAACAATGCTCTTTATTGGAAATATCCAGGAGGGATTATGCTTAATTGTTTAGTTGAAGATGAGGCTCAGCAGGTGATGCATGACTTTCACAAAGGTGATTGTGGTGGTCATTTGTTTTGGAAAACTACAGCTAATAAAGTGTTGAGAGTAGGATATTATTGGCCCACTTTATTTTCATATTTGTATAAAACATAAATCTACAATCCATTATTGTATAAAACAGTGATGAGCTGCCATGAGTGTCAAATTTTCCAAGGAAAAACAAAATTGCTTCCTCTTCCTTTGAAACCAGTTTCAGTGAATGTTCCCTTTCAGCAGTGGGGACTCGATTTCATAGGGGAAATACATCTCGCATCATCAACGCAACACAAATGGATCTTGACAGGTACCGATTACTTCACCAAATGGATCGAGGCCGTTCCAACAAGGCAGGCCACTGATACAGTAATTATTCAATTTTTAGAATCAAATATCTTGTCTCGTTTTGGTTTCCCTCACAAAATCATAACAGATAACGCAACAGCGTTCAAATATAAGAAGATGGTGGATTTCTGCGACAAATACAATATTGTGTTGGGCCATTCAACAGCGTACTACTCATAAGGCAACGACCTAACAGAATCATCAAATAATTCTCTGATAAAAATAGTCAAGAAAATGCTGGAAGCAAACAAAAGAAACTGGCATCGAAAGCTCATCAATGCATTATGGGCAGACAGAGTCAGCAGCAAGAAATCCATAGGTATGTCACCATTTGAATTGGTTTATGGTACTGATGTTTTTTTTCCTACATCGCTTACAGTTCGGGTCATGAGATTATTACAAGAGGTTGGCAGTGAAGAAGATGATAATCATCGAAGGATCAATCAAATGATCCACCTTCAGCAAAAAAAAGAGGAAGTGTCTCAAAACACTATTTAGTTGCAGGAGAAGATAAAGAAAATCTATGAACATAAGACCAAAGCAAAAAAGTTTCAGTTGGATGATGTGGCGTTAAGATGGGATGCATGAAATGAGGACAAAGGGAAGCATGGTAAGTTCAACAACCTATGGAAAGGACCATACAAGATTTCAGCATACAGGGGACAAAATGCTTTCTTACTCTCAGAGATGGATGGCCAAGATTGCCCTGGAGGAGTAGTGAATGGTAGGCTTTTGAAGCACTACCACTGTTGAAGATAATGGATCAGAAAACTATGTCACAATCATTGTATATACCATGTTATTTTTTGGTCAGAGTTCAAGTACACAGTCATTGAAGTTTGGGGCCCGAGGTGAAGGCTATAAAACTTGAATGATATGTGTAAATTTTGTTTTTATTTTAGTTTTCAGTCTTAGTCTTGAGTCAAAGTCAGTTTGCATTGTGTCAGTTTTCAGTATTTTTTGACTCCATGCCCAATGGATAAGGCTACTTGGTCTATGGTGTTCTTGGCACCTCTAAGGAGCTACCATCCCCATTGGAGCTAATGTTAGTGTCAGTCTAGTCATACTGCTATCAGTGATCAAAATTTCTCTTTTGCATTTGCATATTAGGAGTCCCATACCATAAATTTTCACCATTCCATTAGGTCATGGATTCATTGATGGTAGTGGTCTTTCATCAGTTTTCTCTCATGTAATAATTGCTGACTCTTCTCTCTATGGTCTTTAGTCATGATTCACTTTCACCCCTAAATCCATATTATTAGGTCATAGAGTTGGTCTCATTAGGTTCTAGGGTCTCATCATGGTCAAATTAATAAAGTCAAGTATCAATAAATATCAGCAAGGTCATGAGGAAGTCTAATAAACTCAAAGTCATAACACCTGAGAAGATCAAAGAAATGTTGTATTCAGCTTGATGTAATTTTCGCCTCAAAACCATGTTTTGAGGTGAAAACATGCTAATTTGCTTTCATTACCATCTTTTATGTAATTTCATGTCATAATATGTAATAAGTCACACTTCAAAAGCTGTTATCTCTACAAAGTCACCACCCTGCCATTCAGAGAAGTTTTCCACAACATTTTCAGCACAAAATCATGTTCTAACTATGTTCATCAGAAAGAGCCCGAAAAGAGCTTTCCAACGGTATATTATACTCTCAAAACTGACTCCTGGATTGAAATTTATGCCTAAGTGAATAAAGCTCCCCTATAGCCTAACCCTTCCCCTTTTCCCATTTCTTCCTTACACTTTATTTCATAAAAGTTTAATGTTTTCTTTATAAAATCCCTTTTTCCCGATCCAATTGTCCAATTGCATCGCAAAGGTCCCACTTCCGATTGATCGCAACACTTAATTCGTGCATCCCGATTGACCCCGCCTGATTAAATCTCGACCATAGATCTTCTTAAACGATCCGACGGCCCATATTGCGATCGCATTATCGCAATCACACATTCCGTTCGACCTACCTCGATGGACCCATCCCCGATTACTCCAATTGCGATTAACTTTGCCCGATTACACCTCCGCCATCGATCTGCCCATCTGATCGGACGGCCCACAACCCATCGCTCCATCGCAATCGCATTGCCCTTAATATGTTACAACTGCTCCCTTCCGATCTCCCGATTTCGATTGACCGAGCCCCACCTTAAAATCTTCTGCCCATTTCCCAAACAAAAGTGCTATTTCCCTTTGTAAATGTGCTAAATCAAATTTTAAAGATTTATTAAGTGTTTTAAAACCTCCGCTTCCCTCCCTGCCGATGCGATTGATCGTAATCAGCTATTCCCTTTGCACAATACATTTGCTCTTCCTCCTCGCGATTTGCGATTGCGATTGGCCTCCTTTGGGTTCCACCTTATAACCTTTCCGCCTTTCAATAAAAATTGTTGTTTTTCCTTTGTAAAGGTGTAAAGATAGATTTAAATCTGTTTAAAGGGATTTATCCAATCGGACACTACTTTTCCTTATTTATTCCCGCACTTCTATTGTATTACCCCCATCACATCTTTCCAATCGCATCGCAAGTTTTGTCGCTTCATTCCAAAGCACCCTCCTGCTCTGATCTCTGATTGCGATTGCGATTTCTCCTCTTCCATTTACACTAATCGCAATCGCAAATTTCCATCGCATCTCTCCCCTTATGTGATACACCTTCCCCTCTTCCGATTGCGATTACAATTCAGGCCTACCTCCTTTCCCTTAACTCTTTCTCATTCAAAATGAATTTTTCCTTCACTAAAAGGCGTAATTTCATTTTAATTCATTCCAAAGGCATTCTCTTCAAAAGTGGATTTTTCTTCAAAGAGTAATAACAGAAACAAACGGTCAAAGGGCCGAGAGCTAATTATGAAACAGAGACCTCTGCGACAGCTAAAAAATATGGATCTGTTCTTTAAATTGCCTATTTTTCATTCATCCAGTGTAACAAAAAAATCAATAGATGGCCAAAAATATATTGTTTCTCCTCTTTTTCAGGGGAAGATGGTTAGTCTCTTTCCTATGTTCGGATTTCAGTTATGAGGTGATAAGACAACTCCTCTTTCTGTGGATCTACTTCCCTCAGAATTTTGGTCTATTTAATAATTTTCAGTCATTTGTAAACAATCATTAAGGGGAATATAGTGTGGAATAGTTTGGAAATAAAAGAGGACGCTCTGCACTCCATTGTAACAGTTTGACAGGGAATCAATAAAGATATGCAACTCTGATTTGTGGGATCCCCGTGGTATGAATTTTAGCTTTTGTTCTTTCCTTTGTGTTCATCTGTAAATTTGTTATGTTTACCATTCATTCATTCACATCTCTGTTTGAATTCTTTCAAGATAGATAGGTAGAATTCATTATTAATGCTCTGCCTTGGGAAATCATTCAATACTCTGTGTTTTCTTCTGTTTGAAAAGAATCCATCTCATATGCCCTTTTCAGCTCTTCACCAATCTTACCATTCCATCATTATTTAAATTTAATTGCTAAAATTCCTACCTACCTTGCCCCATGGAATACCCTATATCTCTGATGTAATTCCCTAGATTCAAACTGCCCCATCTGTTCCATACACCCTGAAAATTCATTAAAACATTTCCCATTATTATACCTAGCCTAAAATCAGTTCATAATTGTAATTTGTTGAATATCTTTCCCGGAGAGAACCCTCTCCTAACCTTGTAGGGCTAGCTAGAAGGCTGAGCGTGGTTTAAGTTTACCCTGATTTTCCTTCCTTCAGCCTAAGGTTCAAATTAGGTGCTAACACCCTCTATTCGACTCGATCTAGACTTCTATTTATATCTTAGCCTGCACTCATCTGTGGTCCAAAAACTGTGGTTTGCAACTCCTAGTTTTACCCTTTAGCCCATTACAACTCATGAAGGAGCTTTGACCTGCCACAAAGCCCCTTGACCTATGCATTTCTTAGCACGCAAGTCTCAAAAATAAAAATAAAAATTATTAATTTCCCAAAAATGCAGTCCTAAGGGACCCTTCTCCCACATTCCCCCAACACAATCTTGTGACTTGTCCCGAGTCACAGAGGTACTGGGGTCTTCATCTTTGTCTTCAATTCTTCGATGACAACAATAAAGGGCACAAGGACACTCGCGCTCTGATCAGCTGCACTCTGCGTTGTTTCCACCAATTTTTGAGAAGTCAACCCTTCTGCGGTGAGATTGATGCTATGATAGGTTTGGTTCAGGTTCTTCATGACAACATCTAGATCTTGTGACAGATTCATCACTTCATCTTCCCATGACTTCATATGATATGTCACAATGTGCTTCTTTCTTTCCAGGTCCTTGTTGGGAAGGTAAATCCTCTCCACGGATAAAGACGATCCCTCTAGCCCTAGAGTGGGTCTAGCAACAAAGGGATAAGCTAAAGTGTAGGTTCCTAATTAATGAATGAAAAGGACAGGGTAGATCGACCCACCTGGATTCCAATGTTGTTGTCGTTGTAGTGGTGGTGGCCTCTTGATCTCTGTCTCAACGGGTCACAATCCTTCTGCAATAGTGCTCGGATACCTGCACGAAGATCAACAAACAAGAGCAGCATAAAAGACAATGATTTCATTCATAACCAACTAAATAGTCAAGGAGCATTAAGCATATTACATCAAATAAAAAACATTAACGCAAGATGGGAACCAGACAATAGTCATGTATATATATAAATAGAGGAAAGAGTTACAACTGGAGCCTTGACGTCCCAGCCTCCTCCAGCGGGGTTCGGTCGAAGTGCATCTCGAAGGATCGTCGGGGAATTCAGACGAGGTGAGGACACAAGCCTAAGATCTCTCGACAAAGGTCTCTTTCTGTTCTATCTCTCTAGCAAAATGTTATGGAATTCTCTTTAGCCTTTCAGCTATAATATGTTTAGCTAGTGTATCAATGGGAGATAACTTTATTTATAGAGGGAGAGGAGGAGGTTTGGATCCGTACAATGGCAGAAGGGAGGCCTTATCCAATGGGAGGTTTCCCAAAAAGGTGGAAACAAGAGGCCAAAGGAGGGGGACCGTGGTTATTCAGTCGAACCACTCCAGATGACTTGCCCACGAAGTTGTTAGGATAGAAACTTCACCTCTATATTTAAAAAACATTCCATTAACAAGTTTCCGCGGACAACTCACTGGGACAGAGCACCAATGGGAGCGAGGCTCAGTGTTAATCTACCTCCTTGGCGCGAGGGCATAACAGTCTACTAGTGCCAAGGCAAAAACATGTGTTTTTAGTAGTCCGCTCAAGAAATTTTCAACAGAAGGAATGTTGTCCTCATGGCAAGGGATGCAATGATGGTATTTGCAAGGCATGACACTTCTTATTAGTCACAGAAATGATCCTCCAATGTGTGGGATGGGGATTGCAGGGACAGTGACAAAATGTTGTGTAACAGATGCCCCCTAAAGCATGAGGTTCGAGAGAGAGGGAGGGGTGAAATTATTTACGAGAATGCTTTCGAACCAAACATTGATGTCGGATGAACTGCAAGTAAAAATACAACTGATATCTTTGATACATGAATATGTGGCATGGGTGCAGCCATCCATAATAGAGTACATATATAAACTGAGATCTGAGTTATGGACGCAACCATCCAACATTAAGGATCAATAAATAGAGTCAGGCATGGTCACATCCATTTAATCAAAAGAGTCATGCATAAAGTCATGATAAACCACAATATCCCGCAGCCTGGATCTTATCAGAAAAAACCCAAGGTCTTGCACTCCATCTCGACCCGAACAAGTACAAATTCAAGCATAAGAATATGAGCTGAAGCCGAACATGCATGAAAGTCACCTGATTACCGGCCAATGATGAAAGCTGTTAATAGGCATGAGAGAAACCACCAGTAATGACAATGACTCTCAAGGTACAATAGGTACAATCCACGGAATGTGAACAATGATCTGGTGTCGAACACTCGTAGAATCACTCAATTAATGGCCAATGGTGTGGACCTGTTGTCAAATGCAAAGAAATTTCCATTAAGGCATGCAAGCTCCAAGGTACTGGAAGGGAGTCTCTAGATCAACTTCCTGGATAATGAGTTGGATTCGAAAGGAAGTGACCTCATCAAAGGAGGGCCATAATGTTTACCACATCATCAACACAAGATAGAGAAACATGATGATAATGAATCAAGACCAGCAGAGAATCAGAGGGAGGTTGAAAACTGCATAGGCAAACTTCTCTCAAAAATATCAGCGAAACGACTTTGGCTTTGGCAGTGTTTGAAATCAAGGGATCTGAGGTCATGATGACGTGGAAAAGAGCAGATGAGAGGTCAAAACAGATTACCCAAACCCATGGAGGCAAAAAATGACGAAATTAGATGTCCCCAACTTGACACGAATGCAGACGAGTGTCATGTTCAAGAGCGACATACTGCTAACACAACTAAAAATTGGTTCCATTTTCCCCCACCATTTATGGCGAGTACCCCAATTATTTTTGAAAAACAAGCTAGAAGGGGATATCATATTCTTGCAATGTAATTTTTTCCTTTGGACAAATCCATCCTAGTACATTTTACGAGCCCTAGGAAGGAGGAACTCGGGTATGTCATGGTGACGATCTTCGATGTCATCAAGGTTTAATGAGTTTGACAAAGGGAGAACTCAACATCTTTTCATGTTTAGAGAGTTTGAAAAAAAGCGGAAAAGAGAACTCCAGCATGTCCCTTTTCATAAATAGTCCCTCAGATCTGGAAAGGTAGAAAACAATATCTGAAAGAACCTCTTAGTCACGATAGGCTAAGGTATTCCTTTTTCGTAAGTAATCTATCCTAGCCCGAAAAAGGGGTAAACATATACTGGGTAAATATCATTTCACAACCATTTAACGAGTTCAAAACGACAAGAGCCTCAACAATATTTTCAGTTTTAGAGAGTTAGAAAAGAGCTGCAATATGACTCCAGTAGTGACTTTTTTGTGTTTTTACCAAGTCCGAAAAAGTATAAAATACAACTCATTACTTCATCGCTATCTCATTTAAAAACCTGTCACTGCACAAGAGACAAACGTAAAACCCATTTCTCGAAATAACATGGTGAAATAATCGAAAAATATGTATTAAAACCTAATTAGGGTTTTGAAAAGCTATAAAATGCCAAAAATGGTAAAAAATAATTACATTTCACTTTTACCTCTTATGGAGCAATAGTTACCCTTTTTACAATGTGATTTTGCGGCGGTGATAGCGGGAAATCCAGCAAACCAACCTTGAATCTGTCAGTTCCAGGGAAGAGCCGACATCCTTCTATGCATTTTGATTCCTCTTTCATTGCCAACAACCCCAAATTTGGAATTATATGAGGGAATTTGTAAAAAATAGGGCGTGGCGGTTAATGTGAGTATCGGGCATGGACTCACGCCAATCTCCCAAATTTTTGAACTAGGGCGCGCCCATTGGCGCGATTATTTCCCAAACAGTCGTGCCAACTGTGCAAAGATTTGTAAGCTTACAATGCAAGAAAGAAGGTCCAATTTTCACAAATTCAAAGCTTTTAATTTGGCTTATGATGTTCATATGAACATGTTTGCAAGTGTGAAGCGGCAAAATGGTGATCGAATGGAAAGAACGGGAACACAATGAAGAAGACGAGCTTGCCATGGAAAATGAAAGATGCATGGAAGCTCTCAGAGACTGTGGACTAAAAAAATTCTTCATAACATCGTGCCTCAGAGCTCAACTGGAGCTGCTACAATAGTTAATCAGGATCTGGGATGAGGATAAGGAAAAATTCATTCCTCGTGATCAAGAACTCGAGATTGATGTTTTAGACATTTATTTCATAACAAGACTGTTGCGGAGGGGGGAAACACTAGTCCTGACCGATACCCACCTCACCATGGAGAACATGAGCATGGTGATCGATAGGGTATGTCGAGGGGCACGGAAAGGATCAGGAAGTGGGAAAGTGGACATCCAGACTATCCCAGACTTGGCACTAAAGGTAGTGCTACACACCATCACACGAGCTATGAGATCACAAGCATCGCACGAAGCAACAAAAATACAACTACTTCTTGCAGTAGACTGTCTGACACCGATCCTCTAGAACTGGGCAGAGGCAGTGACGATCAATATGAAACGTCAACTGACGAAATGCAAGAAGACCAAACTAAATCAATTCAGATATGGATCCATCTTGGTATCGTTCTTCTTAGAATGACTACCAATATTTCAACGATAGGAAGTGATAGTTCTGACACCACCAGCACAGAAGCCACGGATGGCCCGTTGGGCAGTGCTGATGCCAAGGTCAGGAGGCAATCAACAAATGTCTTGGAGACCGGAGTTCTTTGATTGGCTCTGCCAACAGCTTATTGTCGTGGAGGACTGGCCCTACTTTGGCACAAATTTTACTAGTGATCCAGACCTCCCACTCCCAGAAGGAGAGGATTAGGATGAAGCACTTGGTAAGACTCATTTTTTATTTTCACAAGTATTATGATTTTCTGTTTGTTATGTATGTTCTGACATTAAATCCATGTGTTATTGTAGATGTTGGACCAGAAATACCTGCAGGTATGTCTCCGATAGCGAGGCAGATCCCTCATGACTTTGATATTTCCCCTCATGGTGTGGGGGGCGAGGAGGAGGAAATCGTGCGCAACCTAGGGGGAATCTCTCGCGGAGTCCCAAAATATGCGCGATTTGATAATGTTCCTCGTGCATACCAGAGACACACTGTAGGGGTGTCAAACCAAGTTCACCGCTTGCTGAGGTGGCTTGTATGGGCAGTGACATGCTATCATGAGCATCACACCAATTAGAAACCTAGGATTTATTTCTGCATATTTTTTGAGAGACATGATGTCTCAGGATGTAACAGAAACACACATATTTTTTTGAACTTATGATGCACACCGATGCAAACATTCGATATATATATATATATATATATTCTATATATACTTCATGTGATGATGATTTTACAAATTACGCAAATGTCTATCTAATACAATGTTAGCCACTGT
This sequence comes from Pinus albicaulis, assembly GCA_034641835.2. NCBI lineage: Eukaryota > Viridiplantae > Streptophyta > Pinopsida > Pinales > Pinaceae > Pinus > Pinus albicaulis. The sequence goes on from CM076582.1 coordinate 887,231,199, forward strand.
ATCAGTCAATGCATTCATTTTCCTAGGAATATGTTGATATGTGATGTAATCAAAATGTATTTCCAGCAAACTAACACATAAATACAGCCTTAAAATATGAGGGTTTCTAACTGAATAATGTCAATTAAGTTGAAGAACAACAAGTTGTGAGTCCAGATTTACAACCAATGCACGTATGCCGAGGGTAATAACCTTGGTTAATAGTTCAATGATAGCACTATACTCAACGACATTGTTTGTAGTTCGTCTTAGACAGATACCTTGAAGATCTATGAACTCACCAGCAAGATCATAAATCACCCAGGCTGCCAAAGACAAGTTCCAGGTACTGTGGGAAGCACCATCCGCGAAACCGACATAAGGGGTAATAAACATATGTGCAATAAGAAATGACCCAATAAGCAGGAAAATGCTCGCAAAGCACACCAAGAAAAAAATGTACAAAAATGAAAAGAACACCTATTAGCCACCTATAAAATTTGCTATATCAAAAGGTGGCTAAAACATTTTTGGAGCCTTCAAGGAACAAGTTTTATTGCAAAAAATGTTATCTCTTGAAGACTCATGAAGACATCACGCCCTCTATTTTATCTTCACTGCTGTTTCCCTTTCAAAACTCAGAAATTCTATTGTTTTCCATGAAGAAAAGACTGCTGAAAAACTCCATTTTCCCCTTTCCTCCACTCAAAACTAACCTTCATTTTTCCCCATCAAATTCCTCTATTTTTCATGATTTCCATTCTTCCCTTCATGAAAATCCTTTTACAAAATTTAAAACTCATTTTTAAACTTTACCGAAACCCCCAAATCCATCAAAAAATTTGAAAAATTTCATAAAAAATAAGTGTTTTGACTATAGGCTTGAGCCCCTTTGGGCTAAATCCTAACCACTTCCCCGCATGTGCCCACGCCCTAGAACCAGGTGCTAGACCCATAAAGCGCTTATCGGAATCGGGATTTTCCATCGAATGCAAGTCTTTTTGTTATTTGAAAATCTGATGCCGATTGGTCCTTTGTATATAACACTCCAGTCCTTTGATCCCTTTCATAAACCCGAGAGCCCGCAATCAGGTGCTTAAATGTTTATATAAACCCATCTCCGATGCATATTTCCCTTTGTAAATTCATAAACCCACTTTTCCTAAGTTTTGGTCTAAACCCGCCAGAACAATGTTTTTTTAATGAAAATGGGTAGATTGAAAAGTCCCGCATCATTGTTTCGATGAGATTGAGCCCCATTGTATAAACCCCCGCCTTTTTCTTCTCTTCATATAAACCTACGCTTGGGACCAAGATTTAAAGTCCCGAAGCGCTAATCGCATCGGAGAAATTCAAATGGGTAGATTGAAAAGCCCGACCTTTCCTTCCGACGCGATTGGCCCCTTCTATGTATAAGCCTCGGGCTTTTGTTTTCCATATAAACCACAGGCCCCGTAACCGGGCGCCAAGCCATTTCATATATATAACCCGCCCCAACAGCTAAACCTTTTTTTTTAGTTAATTTTTGATTTTCATATATTATAAATGGCCCCGCTCGTTCATTGGTCAGAGCCCTTCTCCGCCATTGATCATTGGGCCAATCCGTTGGCCAGCGCCGTATCGCATCGACAAATTTCATTGGGCACATTTATATTTTATGCCACCCCCGATTGGTCATTCCCCGATCCATCCTCCACTGTCGATCTGACCTTCAAATTGACGGCCCACATTCAATCACATCGGCAACCTTCAGTTTTGTTCCCCTGCCGATCGCCAAGCCTCAATTGCATCTCGGCTGTCCACGTGTCCAGATTGGACGGTCCAGATCAATCCTTCCGACTTTGGTTATATTTTATGCGTCCCGCTTCATAAATGTTTTTCGGCCAATCACAGCCGTTGATCTCTGCAGATCAACAGTCCTTATTAAACCTTTCTTCGCCTCGTTTATTTTTCCATTTATCCCCAGATGCGATCTCCGCCGTTGATCCTACGCATCCAATGGCTCATATTAATCCCGACAAGCCCGCCTCCTGTGGGTCCTGCCTTCCTCAGTTTTTAATCTCAGCCGTCCAATCCTTAATCCAACGGCTCAGATTGAAACCACCCTTCTCGCTTCTGCCCGCGCATCTATCCAATATCGCGCTCGCTCTCCGCCATCAGATCTGAGACCACAGATCTAATGGTTCTCGCGCATTTTCGTGTAAGTTTAAGTGTGTAGGTTAATTCTAAAAAATTACATGATATAGGCTGTTTTCAAAAGACACGTGTCGCCTCCTGACCCATATCGCGTTCGAAAAGGAAATACCGCCTGCTCACCTTTTCATTGCGCGAAAATAGTTGTTTTGCCCTCCGAAACCACTTTCCTCATTTTGTATTGTGTTGTATCGCGTGCGACCCCCGCCATTGATCTCTGCAGATCAACGGCTCAGATCTAATATGGCCATACACTATTGCCCTCCGCCTTCACCGAAGGACTTCTCAGAGCGATCTCCACCGTTGATGTTCTGGGCCGATCTCATCCGACGGCCCACGATCATCCCGAAACCCCAAATTTCATTTCAAAGTTTTTCTTCCGCCCAAAGGGATTTTTCCCCTTTTCCTTTGTATTTTTTACATTTTCCGCCATAACATATTATATGTGACCCCTTCACATTATTATTGCCCCGATTTATCATGACCGTCGATCAAATCAGATCTATGGTTGAGATTTAATCCTATGCTCCATTCTTTCAAATCTCCTCCTTCTGACCCCTGCAAGCAAATCTCCACCGTTGGATGCTTTCATCCAACGGTCGCAACTTAAATCGCAGCTTTCTAAGCAGTCTTACTTAAAAAAACGCAGGATTTATTAACTTTTATTGTTTTATGCAGGTTTTAATGGTTTTTCAATTATATTGAAGAAAAGCCAAAGGCCGGGGATGACGATTCTCACGCCTTTGTTCATAAAAGGGAAGCCATCCACAGGGTTTAATATCACGTTTCGTCAATACGTCATGAGTATTGATGCCATATGAACCCTGTATCACCTGCACATCAACAAGACACAGTGAAACATGATTAAATCAAAGAGTATCAGTGTTGAAGACCTAACCACAACAGAAACTGAAGATTGAAGATTAATTCCACAGTTTAATGGATTACAACTAAGATTGATTATCAAAATCCTAATCCACTAAATTAGCCATGCTTAAAAGGAAATCAAATTATTTCTCAGACAGAGGATGTCTCCACTGCCACATTAGAGGCAAATTGATTCCTCTCAGCTACCAGATTGCCACCTGTAGCCTCAAAACATTCAACAAAGGCCGAGTTATGATCAGAAAAGAAGATATTCGCCTCAACGCAGCCGAATAGTTAATTCGGCCAAAGGAACTTAATGCAAAAAATATCAGTAGAGTTATTACAACATGAAACAGAGCCTTAAAGTCAACAAAATCTCCCACCGAGCTTAATTCTTAAATGTAAAATAATTAATACAGAAAAAACAGCTGTAAACTTCTCCATTGAGCCCCTCAAAGGCCGAGAAGTATTAAATCTGTATTAATTGAACCCTGAAGATCTTTTATCAGATCCCACCTCCTCATTTCTTCTATAAATACTTCTGGAGGAGATGAAACAATGTTGGTTGCAGAACTTTGAAATATACTTGAGCTCGAAACTCCTACTTGTAAATAGTGTTCACGAGCTCTTGAAGCTCTGCTTGTGATTAAATAAGTTAGGCTGAGAAGTGAAGATGATTTATGAGCTAAAAAATTGGACTTAAAGCTATAACTGGTTTGAAGCATCAATACAAGCTGATTTATGGGATCCTAGTCCATGTCAACGGTGATGTTATTTCTTATCGTAAATTTTTATTTTATTTCTATTTTCGCTTTTTCCATCTTCTCTGATAAAGAACAGCAAGCATAGAGTTAGGATTTACTGTATATCAATACCCTTCTCTGATTGATAAGATTTATCTATATGTTTTCCTCTAAATTGCATTGTTTAGGAATGATTTAATTCAGTTTGAGAAGTTAGGAATGTTGGCGTTCCCTCGTCCTATTGTCTAAGATAAATGTTGTTCTTGAATGTTATTTTCAGCTTATGTTAAGTAGAGATGAACTAAGGAAGTGATGGTGAGCCCTGTCCTAGTTTTATCCCTAAAAACTATCTGAAAGTTTCCCTAAGAATGTGTTGAAAGCAGGCTAGGTTAAAAGTCCTTACCTGATCTTAGACTATTCTTTGTTATCTTATGTGTTTTTCTTGAAAGTTTACCAAGTAAAGTAGAGCCAGGGAAGTTTATGGTGAGCCACGTCCTCTAGTTTCTTCTCCAACAGTTGCTTTTAAAGTTTCCCTTTGTGTTTAAAATGTTTTTCTATTGAAAGTGCATCAAAAGCTGGCTAGTTTCGAAGTACTTACCAGATCTTAGATTACTTTTATGTCTCTCTTAAGTGTATGCTAAAAGCAGGATAGTTTAAAAGTACTTACCTGATCTTAGGCTGCTCTTTGTTCTTCATTTGTTTATTTCCACTTCTTGTTGTATCATTTCATTCCATAAAATCAACTCTAAAGAGATCCTTAGACATAGATGACTTGCCCCATGGACCACTCTTGGACCTTGTTGTTTCAATTAAATCATATTATGACTCCATAGCCCAATGGACTAAAAAATAGCGTTATATCTATCTTTTTAGCCAAAAATTGTTTTGATTGCTTGCAACTTCACACCTTTGAAACTATTTGCATTTAGGAATTTCCACCCAAATAATAATCATGCTCAACCATCCAAAACAAAACAAAACCCTCGGTCTTCATAACTAGCCTAATATCATTACCCAAAATCTTTTAAAGATAAATCAATCTTTGCACTTTATTGGAGAGATCCCTCTCCGGATTCAGGAGGGCTAGATCCTAGAATCCCAAAGTGGTTGAAATAGTGTTCTCCCTGCAATTGGACTTTGCCAATCTTGCTAATTATAGGGCGCTAACATCTTCTGGCGACTCCGCTGGGGAACTTTGAGTATTTTTTCACCCTAGGTACTTGGAAAATATCTCATATTACCCTTTGATTCAAAAACATTGTGTAGTGAGTAAAAGCAGCCTTTTCAAGCACTACCAAGTAAATGGTAATCATGATGAAACTTGTTTGAATCAGTGACAAACCAGACAAACCCTAAGGATTCTCATAAGAGTTTATCTAACCTTGAAAGATCAGCTAGCTTAGCCATAAGAGTAGACTGTTTTTGTCTCATAACCGTAGCTGAGTTTTGAAACAGATTTAGGACACTCTTAACAACCAATAGGACTAAAAATAAACTCAGAAAACCCAAAAATATTTCATATTGGTATTCAATAAACATGGTGGTGGACCATAAAACCTTTTACCTCCAAAAGAGCTAAAAACTTCCACTTGGCGACTCCACAATCCTGAACAGACCTTAAGACTCCACTGGGAAGAACCATTATCATTATAACATCATTTAAACTTAGTTAGAGGACTGTAGGATTAAAATTTGTGTAAAACAAATTAGTTAACCTCTTAAAAATTGTCATATCTGGTGGAACTTTTCTTGTTTAGTTGGGTCTGAAAAACACATCATAGTGGCTCCTAGAAATATTCATATTAGAGCCTTTCCTGACCCTAATCCACCTGATACAGTTGATAACCCAAAAAGTATTCTTAGGAAGTCTCCTAAGAATAGTTTTTCAACTGTTTTCAGATCACCCTTGAGAGCTAATTCAGTCCCTGAAAATCTTGTAGCTCTACAACAATCAGAAGTAGATCTAAGAAATCCATTTAGAACTAGGTCTCTTGATGATATAATTTAGATAGATTCTAAGTCTTCACTTTTATCACTAGAAACAAGTGAACATCCTGGTAGTAGAGAAACAACACCGCCTGATTTACATTTCCTTCACAATTTAGGTGTCTCTCATCCAAGATCAGCTCAACAAGCTATTCCTGGTCCATCCACATCTGTTCATCCTACATCCACTGTCCAAACCACTCCACTTCAGCCCACTTTCCATTTTGTTAATCCACCTCTTGTAAATCCACCTCCACCACATATCATGGCAACATGGTATGCTCCCTTAGTCCTTTCTGTTCCCTTAGTCAATCTTCCACAGGACTATCAGTCCAAAATACCATTATATGATGCTATTAATTCTACAAATGCATCACAACATGTGGATAACATGAATGACTAGTTTGACAGAAATGAAATTGATGATGATTCTGTCAAACTTAGACTAGTTGCTCAGAGTTTGGGGGGAGAAGTAAGAAAATGGTTTAAAGGATTAAACTCCCATAGTATAAATGATCTTCAAGCCTTCCATCAGACATTCTTAAACAAATGGGAAGTGAGAAAAAACCCTCTTCAAATCCTTTCTTATTACAAAAATCTCCACAGAAACACCGGGGAAAGTGTACAAGCTTACTGCACTAGATTTAACAGTGTGTATAATGCACTTCCCCCAGATCTAAAACCTCCACAGGGCTCAATGTTAAACAAGTTTCCTGAAGGGTTTGACCCTAAAATGGCCTATCATCTGAGGGAAAGAGACCCTTTAACCCTTGAAGATATGCAAAAGGGAGCTCTTGCTGTGGAAGTTAACTTGATGGAGAAAAGAGCAAGAATGAAGAATGAGAAGAGAGTATCCTTTAGAGAGGAATCTACAACTTCTACTTCCAGCTCAAAGATGGAAAGAATGATGGAGGAGATGATGAAGAAAATGAGCATTCTTGAGAGAGCACAAGAAATTCAAAAGAAAATTGCTCCTCAAAACAGAAACCAAAACCAGAATCAGAATTTTAGAAGAAACCAACCTCCAAATAGACCAAGGGAAGATGATCAATAGATCACTCCTCCCTTTCATCAAAACTATGTGAGTGAGGTTGAAGACATAGATGAGCAAATAGAGGAAGATGATATCAACATGCTGGGAGTAGATAATGATGACTTTGAAGTTCATTATGATAGAAAACAAGGTCTGTACACACCTTATGATGACAAGAGAGATAATGATGAAAGTTATTATCAAGACATGGAGAATGTCATCATATAATCTCAAAGGGAATATGATCTTAGAAGTAAAACCAATCAACAAACTCCCAAAAACAAAACCTCTGACAAATATTCACAAAACAACACTGTAAACAAGCCTAAAGTTGTCAAACAAAAGGAAAAAACAGTGGATGGAAATTCTGATAAAGGTAAAGAGAAAGGCACTCAAAATAATGCAAAACACAGTGCAGGCCTTAGCAGTAGTAACACTTCAGCTAGTACTCCTACGAAAACAATTTTGTCAAATGTAAATAGAACAAATCAGCAAACAAATTTTGCTGACAGAGTGGCAATTAATAAGGCTGAGACAAGCACTTCAAAGAATCAAATTCCTTTCAGTTTAGAGCAGGAAATTTCTAAAATTAAAATCTCTGTTTCTCTCTCTAAACTAGCTGCCCAAAATGTATATAGGACCCAAATTTTGAACGCTTTAAACATAGAGGATAATAATGACACAGTCAATCTTAATGATGACCAGCCAAAGCTTATTTTTGGTCCTAAGATTGAAGGTAGATATCAAGAAGGACCTGTTCCTCCCTTTTATATAAGTTTAAACGTTCATGACAATATTTTTCATAACGCTATGCATGACTCAGGGGCTTCTCACAATTTAATGCCAAAAGCTGTAATGGAGATCCTGGGTCTAGAAATCACCAGACCTTATAAAGACCTTTACTCCTTTGACTCAAGGAGAGTAAAATGTTTAGGTTTAATTAAAGACCTCTGCGTTAACTTAGCCTAGATTCCAGCCAAATTTTTGGTCATGGATATTGCTGTGGTTGATGTGCCCCCAAAGTATGGAATGTTGTTATCTAGGTCTTGGGGGGATAAGTTACAAGGGACTATGTAGATGGACATGACCTATGCGACCATCCTTGTGTTTAATCAGACAAGAAGAATTTACAGGGAGTCTCATATGCAGTATATGGTTACTAGCCAAGACATACCTCAAAACTCTCCTCTGTATTCTGTAAATACAGGCCTTGATTCTTTTATTCTGTTTAATGATGAATCATTTAGTGAACAAATCACTTTAACAGAGTTAATGGCCAATAGAGAGGAGGAGGTAAACACCATAGAGATTTCAAAAAAATTTGTTGAACCCGTAAACCACATCAAACAACACACGGGTCTTGAGCTACAAATCACACATCCAATGCTTTTTAACCTTGACAGTCAAGAAAGCATTCCTCAAATTAACAAAAAACCCAAGGAATTAAAACAAATACAACAAAGTGTTGATATTCAAGAAAGAGTCGAAAGCACACTTGTTGAAGAGGGCAGTAATCAAACGAAAGAACCTGAAAATGGTCCTCTATGGAGTATGTACTTTGATGGGTCCTGCACTAGGAGCAATGCTGGTGAGGTGTCTGGATACGAAACACTGAAAACAACCACATAGAAAGCCTTTCATGTAGATTAAACTTTCAGTGTTCGAATAATATAACGGAGTATGAATCCCTTCTTTTAGGCTTGCATCTGTTGAAAAAATTAGGAGCCAAGAGAATTAAAGTGCATGGGGATTCAAAATTAATCATTAGGCAGGTCAATGGGGAATACAACACGAATCACCCAAGACTTAGGGCCTATCGAAATGATGTCGTGGATCTTTTAAAAAATTTTGAGGAGTCCAAATTAATTTTTGTCCCAAGAAGAAAGAATAATATGGCCCACAACTTAGATTTTGCTGCTAGAACATGCTTAATGCCATATGAAACTAAAGAATGTACAACTCAAATTAAATTCAGACCAGTCGTTCCTGACAATGATAAATATTGGAAAGTTTTCGATGGAGAAAAACAAACAGAAGACTTCATGCAATTCAAAAATGAATTTGAACTACACAGTTCGGATTCAGATTATCAAATAGACTGCGATAGTGAAGAAAATTTTCTTGGTGAAGAAGAACAGTCTCCTGAGGTTGCCAATATAAATCTGCTGTCTAGAAAACTTAAAAAAAAAAAGCAGAGGTGAGTAAAGAGTTAGAAACATAGGACTTAGAAACCCTACACTCCAAAGATCAGAGTTTGCCAAAGGGTCTGGCCCCTTTAGAAGAGTTGTTTGATTTTAACGATGTGGCCAAGAAGCCAAAACTGGAGCCTGTAGAGACTGAAGTTGAGGAGTGCAATATAGGCATTGAACTAAAACCAATGATGATTAAACTGTCTAAGACTTTACCAGCTCACATTAAAATCAAATATATAGAGTTGTTTAAATAATTTTTTGATGTTTTTGCATGGAGTTACAAAGATCTGAAATCCTATGACACCGAAATAATTCAACACAAAATCCCTCTCAAGGAAAACCAAAAACCATTCAAACATAAATTGCACAAAATAAACCCTGTTCAACTACCTTTGGTTGAGAAAGAGACAAGAAAATGTATGAAGCTGGTATTATTGTCCCTATTAGATATTCTGAGTGGGTGTCTAATCTGGTGTTAGTTAGGAAGAAAAAAGGATATATTAGGCTTTGTATAGACTTCAGAGACTTAAACAAAGCTTCACTCAAGGAAAAATACCCTTTGCCCAAGATGGACCATATATTACAAAGGGTAGTTGGTTCAAAAATAATTTCTTTGCTTGATGGCTATTCAGGGTACAATCATATTTTAGTCCACCCTGATGATCAACTAAAGACAGCGTTTACTACACCTTGGGGCACTTTCATGTACGTGAAAATGCCCTTTGGTCTAATGAATGCTGGAGCAACCTTTCAGAGAGCCATGGACATAACATTCTCGGAAGAATTGGGCTACTTCATCATTATCTACCTTGATGATGTTACTGTGTTTTCAAAAACAGATGAAGAGCACTTAGAACATTTGAGGAAAGTTTTCGAGAAATGAAGAAAGTTTGGGATATCTTTAAACCCTAAGAAAACACTATTCGGTCTCCAAGAAGGTAAAATTCTTGGGCACATTATTTCTGAGGAGGGTATAAAGATAGATCCAAAGAGGATTGAGGCCATATTGTAAACATCTCATCCTCGAAACATCAAGGAACTACAATCTTTCATTGGAAAGATTAATTTCTTGAGAAGGTTCATACTCAAATTGGCCGAGCTCCTTAGGAATATAACGAACATGTTAAAGAAGGAGCAAGGGGTGAAATGGACCTTGGAAGCGAAGAAGTCCTTTGAGTTGGTGAAACAAGCGTTAACCAAAACACTGGTTCTAATAAGTCCTGACTTTTCAAAATATTTTTATTTTTTTTCATTTGCATCAGAACATATGATAGCTACTGTCCTTTTACAGAAAAATCCACAAGGACAAGTGTAGCCTATTGCATTATTTAACAAGGCATTGAGGGATGCCCCTCTGAAGTACAACATTATGGAAAAGCAAGCCTTTGCATTGGTTAAGGCTTTAAAAGACTTCAGAGTATACATCTTGCACTCACACATCATTGCCTTTGTCCCAAATTCAGTTGTGAAAGACATTCTAACGCAGGACCCAGATGGTAAGAGAGGTAAGTAGATAGAGGTTATTCTTGAATATGATTTAGAGATAAAGCCCACTAAACTCATCAAAGGCTAAGGTCTAGCTAGATTAATAGATGAATCAAATTTCGAAGTTCTTGATATTAATATGATTAATGCTTTAGATGACCAAGAAGAATTCTCAACTCCCATTGTTGAAGACCATTTTATGAATTCCTCTTGGTATGCTGATATTTTATTTTTTTTGCTTAATTTGAATACACCCCCCGGTTTATCAAAAACAAAGGCAAGGTTTTTGAAGTCAAAATCTATAAAGTACTGCATTATAGATAAATGTCTTTATTTGAAAAATGCAAGTGGGATATTGCTTAAATGTTTGCCCGAGTTTGATGCAGAGAAGGTTAAGCATGAGTTCCATGAAGGAGAATGTGGAGTCCACCTCTACTAGAAGACAACAACCAACAAAATATTAAGGGCTGGTTACTATTGGCCCACTCTCTTTCTTGATGTACACAAGATGATAATTGCCTGTCATAAATGCCAAATTTTTGAAGGAAAAAGGAAGCTGCTACCCTTACCTCTGCATCCAATCACTGTTGAGGCTCCATTTTAACAGTGGGGACTTGACTTCATAGGAGAAATCCATCCACCATCCTCTGCCCAGCATAGATGGATTCTCACTGCCACAAATTACTTCACCAAATGGATAGAAGCCATCCCTTGTAGGCAAGCCAATGATTTTGTCATTATAAAATTCATAGAGACTAATATTCTCTCTAGATTTGGTTGTCTTACCAAGATCATCACTGATAATGCAGCAGCATTTGGATCAAAGAATATGGTTGAATTCTGTCACAAATATCAAATTACATTGGGTCATTCCATGGCCTATTACCCTCAAGGTAATGGACTAGCAGAATCCTCAAACAAGAGTTTGGTGAACATAATCAAGAAGCTGTTGGAGGACAACAAGAAGTCTTGGCACACAAAGCTAGTTCATGCACTTTGGGCTGACAGATTGACTTTGAAGAAATCTATTGGAATGTCACCCTTCCAGCTTGTGTATAGTACCGATGCAATCTTTCCAACCAGCCTTGGTTTGCCTGTTATGAAGTTGATTCAAGAGTTGCAAACTGAAGATAATGACATGATCAGAAGAATAAATCAGACCATTCACCTTCAACAAACCAGAGAGGAGGTTTATAACAAAGCATTACAAAAGCAGGACAACATCAAAAAGCTTTTTGACAGAAGAACAAAGGCCAACAATTTCAATGTTGGGGACAAAATCTTAAAGTGGGATTCAAGGAGAGAAGATAAGGGAAAGCATGGAAAATTTGAAAACTTGTGCCTTGGCCTTTATCTCATTCATTCAGCTGCTGGTAACAATGCCTATTTCTTACAGGAGTTGAGTGGAGCCAAACTGTTTGGATGTCCTGTCAATGGCAGGATGCTCAAACATTACTTTTCTTGATCCATGCCATGTTTTGAAGCCTTTTTATCTTCTTTTTTCCATTATAAATATTCCATCCATCATTACATTCAAATTTAGAAAAATCAAAAATACAAAAACAATAGAAGAAAGAAAAGAGGGCAGATTGTAAAAACAATAAAGGTAAAGCCCCATACCAAAAAAGAGAAATAAAGTTTGAAAGTGTGCAAGCTTAAAAGCCACTCTTGAAAACACACTCCTAATTAGTCAAACAGCCTAATCTTGACTAATTAGTTTTAAATTGACCGCTGATAGGTTAGTGAATTTGATTTCCAAACAGCTTAATCTTGGCTTATCAGTTAGATAGATTAGGTTAGAAATTAAAGGTTCAAACAAGCTCAAAATATAAACCTTAGTTTTCAAAAGAGAAATGACTCAAATCTATTTATTTCATGAGTCAAAAAAAGAGGTAATATGGTTCTAACCAGCTCAAAATCTAAACCAGATAATAAGGAGAAAACAGCTCAAAAAAAAGTTAAAACAGAGATGTAGAAAAGATCAAGGTCGTGCTTTGAATTTTCAGATCTTAAGCCTTCCATTTTGATTTAATTTTCTGTAAAATAATATCTATGTGCAGCTTGTTTTCTATGCCATAGATCAGCTACAAGTTAGACTGTTAAATCCTGACTTGTATGCTTTTAAATTTCTATTTTAGAAATTAGTGAATAAAAAATCTTTTAGACTGCTTAATCCTAATAGATTAGAAGATTAGGTAGAGAAGCATATGAACTCAACTGTTTAATCTGAGTTCATGGAGAAATAAGAAGTAGAAATAGATTAGATTTTTTGCTTTCAAAAGAATAAAATGTTGTCAGAGAGTTTGCGAATCCAAGTGCACTCTAAAGAAGAAAAAATGTTAGATCAGTAGGATTGGGTAGGTAGAAAGCTTATTGAGGAAGATCCATTGTTTTTCATGGCTGCTAACATGTTTCAGAGCAAAAGAAGATCATCCAAGTAAAGAAAGGCAGCCCAATGGATAAGGCACTGATCAGCCTCCTAGAGAATGAAAATCTGAAGTTCTTGATGCCTTCATGAAGGCACCATCCACAAGTGGAGCCATTGTTAGCCACCTATAAAATTTGTTATATCAAAAGGTGGCTAAAACATTTTTGGAGCCTTCAAGGAACAAGTTTTATTGCAAAATTTTTTATCTCTTGAAGACTCATGAAGACATCACACCTCTGTTTTATCTTCACTACTGTTTCCCTTTCAAAACTCAGAAATTCTATTGTTTTCCATGAAGAAAAGACTGCTGCAAAACTCCATTTTCCCCTTTCCTCCACTCAAAACTAACCTTCGTTTTTCCCCATCAAATTCCTCTATTTTTCATGATTTCCCTTCTTCCCTTCATGAAAATCCTTTTACAAAGTTTAAAACTCATTTTTAAACTTTACCGAAACCCCCAAATCCATCAAAAACTTTGAAAAATTTCATAAAAAATAAGTGTTTTGACTATAGGCTTGAGCCCCTTTGGGCTAAATCCTAACCACTTCCCCACATGTGCTCGCGCCCTGGAACCAGGCGCTAGACCCATAAAGCGCTTATCGCAATCAAGATTTTCCATTGAACGCAAGTCTTTTTGTTATTTGAAAATCTGATGCCGATTGGCCCTTTGTATATAACACTCTGGTCCTTTGATCCCTTTTATAAACCCGAGAGCTCACAATCGGGCGCTTAAATGTTTATATAAACCCATCTCTGATGCATATTTCCCTTTGTAAATTCATGGACCCACTTTTCCTAAGTTTTGGTCTAAACCCGCTAGAACAATGTTTTTTTAATGAAAATGGGTAGATTGAAAAGTCTCGCATCATTGTTTCGATGCGATTGAGCCCCATTGTATAAACCCCCACCTTCTGCTTCTCTCCATATAAACCTACGCCTGGGACCAAGATTTAAAGTCCTGAAGCGCTAATCGCATCGAAGAAATTCAAATGGGTAGATTGAAAAGCCCGACCTTTCCTTCCGATGCGATTGGCCCCTTCTATGTATAAGCCCCGGGCCTTTTTTTTTCCATATAAACCACAGGCCCCGCAACCGGGTGCCAAGCCATTTCATATATGTAACCCGCCCCGACAGCTAAAAACCTTTTTTTTTAGTTAATTTTTGATTTTCGTATATTATAAATGGTCCCGCTCATTCATTGGTCAGAGCCCTTCTCCGCCGTTCATCATTGGGCCAATCTGATGGCCAACGTTGTATCGCATCGGAAAATTTCATTGGGCGCGTTTATATTTTATGCCACCCCCGATTGGTCATTCCATGATCCACCCTCCACCATCGATCTGATCTGCAGATCGACGACCCACAATCAATCGCACCGGCAACATTCAGTTTTGTTCCCCCGCCGATCGCCAAGCCCCGATTGCATCTGGGTTGTCCACGTGTCCAAATCGGACGATCCAGATCAATCCTTCTGACTTTGGTTATATTTTATGTGTCCTGCTTCATAAATGTTTTTCAGCCAATCATAGTCGTTGATCTCTGTAGATCAATGGTCCTTATTAAACCTTTCTCTGCCTCGTTTATTTTTCCATTTATCCCCAGATGCGATCTCCGCCGTTGATCCTGCGCATCCAACGACTCATATTAATCCCGACAGGCTCGCCTCCTGTGGGTCCTGCCTTACTTAGTTTTTAATATCAGCCATCCAATCCTTGATCCAATGGCTCAGATTGAAACCGCCCTTCCCACTTCTGCCCGTGCATCTATCCAATATCAGAGCGATCTCCACCGTTGATCTCATGGGCCGATCTCATCCGACGGCCCACGATCATCCCGAAACCCCAAATTTCATTTCAAAGCTTTTCTTTCGCCCAAAGGGATTTTTACCCTTTTCCTTTGTATTTTTCACATTTTCCGCCATAACATAGTATATGTGACCCCTTCACATTATTATTTCCCTGATTTATCTCGACCGTCGATCAAATCAGATCTATGGCCCGAATTTAATCCTATGCTCCATTCTTCCAAATCTCCTCCTTTTGACCCCTGCAAACAAATCTTCACCATTGGATGCTTTCATCCAACAATCACGACTTAAATCACAGCCTTCTAAGAAGTCTTACCCAAAAAAATGCAGGATTTATTAACTTTTATTGTTTTATGCAGGTTTTAATGGTTTTTCCATTATATTGAAGAAAAGCCAAAGGCCAGGGATGATGATTCTCACGCATTTGTTCATAAAAGGGAAGCCATCCACAGGGTTTAATATCATGTTTCGTCAATACGTCATGAGTATTGATGCCATATGAACCTTGTATCACCTGCACATCAACAAGACACAGTGAAACATGATTAAATCAAAGAGTATCAGTGTTAAAGACCTAACCACAACAGAAACTGAAGATTGAAGATTAATTCCACGGTTTAATGGATTACAGCTAAGATTTATTATCAAAAGCCTAATCCACTAAATTAACCATGCTTAAAAGGAAATCAAATTATTTCTCAGACAGAGGATGCCTCCATTGCCACATCAGAGGAAAATTGATTCCTCTCAGCTAACAGATTGCCACCTGTAGCCTCAAAACATTCAACAGAGGCCGAGTTATGATCAGAAAAGAAGATATTCGCCTCAACGCAGCCGAATAGTTAATTCAGCCAAAGTAACTTAATGCAAAAAATATCAGAAGAGTTATTACAACATGAAACAGAGCCTTAAAGTCAACAAAAGCTCCCACCGAGCTTAATTCTTAAATGTAAAACAATTAATATAGACAAAACAGCTGTAAAATTCTCCATTGAGCCCCTCAAAGGCCGAGAAGTATTAAATCTGTATTAATTGAACCCTGAAGATCTTTTATCAGATCCCACCTCCTCATTTCTTCTATAAATACTTCTGTAGGAGATGAAACACTGTTGGTTGCAGAACTTTGAAATATACTTGAGCTCGAAACTCCTACTTGTAAATAGTGTTCACGGGCTCTTGAAGCTCTACTTGTGATTAAATAAGTTAGGCTGAGAAGTGAAGATGATTTTTGAACTGAAACATTGAAATTAAAGCTGTAACTGGTTTGAAGCATCAATACGAGCTGATTTATGGGATCCTGGTCTATGTCAACGGTGATGTTATTTCTTATTGTAAATTGTTACTTTATTTTTGTTTTCACTTTGTCCATCTTCTTTGATAAACAACATCAAGCATAGAGTTAGGATTTACTGTATATCATTACCCTTCTCTGACTGATAAGCTTTATCTATATGTTTTCCTCTAAATTGTGTTGTTTAGGAATGATTTAATTCAGTTTGAGAAATTAGGAATGATGGCGTTCCCTCATCCTACTGTCTAAGCTAAATGTTATTCTTGAATGTTATTTTCAGCTTATGTCAAGTAGAGATTAACTAAGGAAGTGATGGTGAGCCCTGTCCTAGTTTTATCCCCAAAAACTATCTGAAAGTTCCCCTAAGAATATGTTGAAAGCAGGCTAGTTTAAAATTCCTTACCTGATCTTAGGCTATTCTTTGTTATCTTATATGTTTGTCTTGAAAGTTTACTAAGTAAAGCAGAGCTAGGGAAGTTTATGGTGAGCCCTGTCCTCTAGTTTCTTCTCCAACAGTTTCTTTTAAAGTTTCCCTTTGTGTTTAAAATGTTTTTCTATTGAAAGTGCATCAAAAGCTGGCTAGTTTCGAAGTACTTACCAGATCTTAGATTACTTTTATTTTCTCTCTTAAGTGTATGCTAAAATCAGGATAGTTTCAAAGTACTTACATGATCTTAGGCTTCTATTTGTTCTTCATTTGTTTATTTCCCCTTCTTGTTGTATCATTTCATTCCATAAAATCAACTCTAAAGAGATCCTTAGACATAGATGACTTGCCCCATAGACCACTCTTGGACCTTGTTGTTTCAATTAAATCCTATTATGATTCCATAGCCCAATGGACTAAAAACCAACGTTATATCTATCTTTTTATCCAAAACTTGTTTTGATTGCTTGTAACTTCACACCTTTGAAACTCTTTTAATTTAGGACTTTCCACCCAAATAATAATCATGCTCAACCATCCAAAACAAAACAAAACCCTCAGTCTTCATAACTAGCCTAATATCATTACCCAAAAGCTTTTAAAGACAAATCAATCTTTGCACTTTATTGGAGAGATCCCTCTCCGGATTCAGGAGGGCTAGATCCTAGAATCCCAAAGTGGTTGAAATAGTGTT
Source organism: Pinus albicaulis (assembly GCA_034641835.2). NCBI lineage: Eukaryota > Viridiplantae > Streptophyta > Pinopsida > Pinales > Pinaceae > Pinus > Pinus albicaulis. The sequence continues at coordinate 887,248,324 of CM076582.1, forward strand.
CTCCCTGCAGTTGGACTTTGCCAATATTTCTAATTACAGGGTGCTAACAACACCTATGTACACAAGACATGCATGAATGACTCATGCATAATATTTTTTGAGATACAACCCATTTTTGGGTTGATCCAGAGGATGAACTTCGTAATCAATGAGCTCATAGGCCCCATTCCGCGCGACACGTTTAACAATGTAGGGCCCATGCCACATGGGTTGAAATTTTCCTCCCCCAACTTATGATGATCTTGGTGGTACAGGAAGATGAGGTCTCCTTTTATGAAGGAGTGAGAGGAAACTGACTGGTCAAAATGAGCTTTGACCCGCTTATTTTATGCCTCGATGACCAAAGCAGCAAAGCGACGAGTTTCATCCAGCCTTTCTAAGTAGAGGAGACGCTCTTCTTCTAGCGAAGTGTTTGGCAGAAATTCAACAACCAACTTGAGCGAAGGTATTTCACACTCAATCGGAAGGGTAGCTTCCAGACCATAAACAAGCTGAAATGGAGTGAATCCAGTCGCATCCTTAACTGAGGTTCGGTATGCCCAAAGAGCCGAAAATAACATGAGATGCTAGTTGGATTTGTGCATTCCAATTGTACGTTGAAGCATGGTTACAAGAACTTTATTCATGGCTTCAACCTAGCCATTGGCCTAAGGATAGTATGGCGTTGAGCTGTCGTGATGCAAGCCCAACTTGGAAGTCAACTCCGCCACCATATAATGCCGAAAATGGGAACCATGATCGGTAACGATGGCTTGAGGGACACCAAACCTAGAAATGATGTGATTGAATATGAACTGAGCTGCTATCTTACCTTCAGCCGTAAGTGGAGGCATTGATTTGGCCCATTTGGTGAAGTAGTCAACGAATACGATGATATAAGCATGCTACTCGGTTGAGTGAGGGTTACACGTCATAAAATCGATGCCCCACTTTGCAAAGGGACCAATGGTAATGACAGGGTGGAGATGTGAAGGCGACGCGCGCATCTTGCGCTGATAGATCTGGTAATCATGACATTTTATAACAGCAACAATGTAGTCCTTGAAGATGGAGGCCCAGAAATACCCAACACGAAGAATCTTCTGTGTAGTGGCATAACCAGAAATGTGACCAACATAGGCACCAATGTGACAATCATTCAGGGCTTTCTCAGCCTCCTCGAGAGTCAAACACCGACAGAGAATGGAATCTACTCCGATGCGGTAGAGTGTATCTTCGACTATACGATAAGGTTGTGATTGATGACGGATGCGTCGGCGAGCATCCTTCGTCAACTCAGATATAAAAGTAGAAGTCTGAAGATATATGATGATATCATAGTACCAAGGATCGAGGGTGCTAATCAGAAAAATAAAATCATACGGAATGCATTCTTCAGAACCAGACGGAGCGGAGTTAGAGGGGAGGGAGCAGATCAGATCGCCGAAGACTAGTGATTTCTTCAACTCGGCAGTATTAAATTCCAAATCAAACTCTTGGAGGATGACAATCCACTTCGAGTACTTTCCCCCCATCAATTTTCGAGACAATATATAGGTCATAGGGTTGCAGCCAGAAATGACAGTCACAATACACAACATAATGTAATCACGAAAACGTTGAATTGCTTCAACCGCAGCTAATGCTAACTTCTTGAAATGTGCATAGCGTGTTTCAGGATCGAGAAGGTTATGAGAGAGGTAGTAAATAACATTCTCGTCACCGTCATCATCGTCTTGCACCAAAACCATGGCAATCATGCTGAAAGCGGTGGCTAAATAGAGGGAAAAATCGCGATGATAGTTCGGAGGACGCAATAGAGGAGCATTGACAAGCAACATATTCAGAGCATCGAAAGAATTCTGGGCGATCTCATCCTAAAGGAATGGGACGCCCTTCTTTAATAATTGCGTGAATCCTTTAGCCACTTCAACATAGTTAGGTATAAAACGACGCAAAAAATTAGCCTTCCCCTGCAGACTCTACAACTGATGTAACGAGGATGGAGAGGGGATATTAATGATAACCTCAACTTTGAGCGGATCGAGGTGAATACCGTCTTTGGAAATGATAACCCCAAGATTCTACCGGAATCGATGCAGAAGACACACTTATGTAGATTTAACCAGATGTTATAGTGTCAACAACGAAGAAATGTCTGACGGAGATGGTCAGGGTGGTCCTTACACTTAGCTGAACGAGCCATAAGGTCATCCAAATAAGGCTGAATGATGTGCTCAATATCATGAAAATCATATGACATCGCTCGCTGAAATGTGGCCCCAACATTCTTCAAGCCAAAAGGGAGCTTCTTATACGCGAAAGTACCCCATGGACAGATGAAGGCAGTGTTGTGTTGATCGTTCGGGAGAATGTTAATCTGGTTATAGCCAGAAAATTCATCCATAAGGGAAAATATCTCACTCCTAGCGTAGTCATCAATAATTTGATCAATGAAGGGAGTAGGATAATTATCCTTAGGACATGCCCGATTTATGTCACGATAATCAACACAGACCTGAATGGTACCCTACTTCTTATCTGTAGGGACAATGTTGGACACCCATTCTGTCAAGGGAATCAGATAGATAAAACCAGCTTTGAGAAGTTTTTCAACTTCACCCTTAATGGCGGCAGCCTTTCTAGGGTGCATAGGACAAAGGCATTGATGAACAGGCTTCGAACCAGGGTAGGTATGAATCTCATTCACCACTATACTAGGATTGATGCCAGGCATATTTTCATAAGACCATGCAAAGACATCGCAGAACTTGCAGAAAAGGCTAGTATAAACCTGAACTTCATCTGAAGAACACGTGACCTCGATATGGTTGTTCTCGACGATTCCCGGTTTCGCGGAAATGTCGATAGGCATCATTTGCATGATGTTACTCAAGTTACCCTCCGTAAAAAATTCATGTGTTAGAAGAGGCATTTGAAGCGGAGGAGAAGGAACCTGAGATGCAAACATCTCAAGACACGTAGACATGGCCCTAAGGCCAGGCATGAATGAGGAACGATGATGACTATCATCCCACGGAAGATCCTCGAGAGACATAGTTTCCAAGATGGCTTCATCAGAGGGAAATATCTCTTTCAAGTGATCAGGCGAATCCAAATTACCGAGCCAAGGGGATTGAGAATAATTGTTAAGAGACATGCTCAAAGGAGCATGATCAGAAGGAAAAAGCTCCGAAGCCGAAATAAGTTCACTATAGTCTATCCCGATCGGACTTAACGACATCGAATCTCTGAAAGAATTGATCTGCTCAGGCGAAGGGACGATCCATGGGTCGTCAGACCGAGGGATCATATTAATTTGAACAGTGTTGGGTGGAGGAAGAGGAAAAATACCCATGAGGGCAGGATCTTGGAAGAGACCCGGCCCTACACTCTCGTAGGGAGTAGGAATTTGATCCACATACAGAACGTTGTTCTCAGAAGAAAAAGTGAAGAACGACAACTGATCCATATTAACAATATTTCCTTCATGCGGAATTTCAAAACACGAAAGAGAGTGGACGGAAAACATAGCATGGCGTGAGTCCAACTGCGACTGAGGAGAAGATTGTTATTGAGCTTGGAGTCAACTACTTCAACCTTGACATTGATTGTCTTCCCTTCTAATGTAATCGGTAAACTAGCGAGAACACCAAGAGGTTTTGATTCTCTTCCATCAAATGCTTCAAGGGAATTTGGTGATGAATTTAGAGCCGGAGAACCAATGGCTTTACAATAATAAGATGACATGATGCACATAGACGCACCCTCTTCCACAACTTCCCAATGGATATTCAGACCATTGATACCAACTTGTATGATGAGCACAATTTGGTGCGGGAGTCGTGGGACGAAATTCTCCAAGTCGTAAGCGAGAAGGCTAGAATCAGCAGTATCAACCCCGCTGATCACAGATAACAAAGCCTTCCGTTGAGACGGACAACTCTGAAGTACTTCTAATGAAGACATTGCAGATGGCGCTTGAGCCAGATCCTCAACAATATTGTAATGTTGAGCAGCACAGGCATTGGGATTGTAAGAAGACTTACAGAGTACACCTTTGGAAGGTGTACAATGGGCTCAGTACTAGGCCTTTCAATCTAAAGAGGGCCAGAAGCAGGGCGGAGGAGGAGGACCATCAACGATCTCTTTCCCCACTGCCTGACGCGATCCGGTATAATCTTTCGATCGAGTAGTGATAGAAATGGATGCATAACCATTCACCATGAAAACCTAAGAGCCAAATGGGGCAGAGGGCTGAGGTTGCTCTACCATCTGGGTCTGCTGTGATGGAAATGGTACTTTGAGAACATCCGTAGTTCCCTAGGTGCCTTTGAGAAATATACTTACTTCGGCCCGTCAAGGACAATCCTTGGTGTAGTGCTCTTCGTCACAAATCAAACAAGGGTACTTCGACTTCTGCTGTGAACCATCATCAACACGAATACGGTTTCGGGGTATCGGCTTTGGCCTTACCTTTACCCTTCTTTTTTCCCTTGGAAGTCTTATCCACTAGATTGGCCAGAATGACATTGACTTCCGCGGTTTTACCAGAATTCGGGGTAGGTTAAGAAGCAGTATCATTAGAAGGATTAGAATTTTTCTTCCCAGGATTTGAAGGAGAAGACTTCCGAGAAGTCTAAGACATGAAATCAATGATACCATCGACGGATGGTGTCATTGGTGCTTTGGAAGTTCCAGGTTGAGAAGCATTAGGAAAGATATCATACAACATCCCAGACTGAGAGTACACACGATCAAGGTACTGGGCACGAGAAATGGCCTGTTCTTCGGTTACACATGCCCCCATAGCTATGTGTTTAGCGATTTGATTGAAAAATGAGGTAGTGAACCAATTAATTAGAAGATGATTAGGAATATCAAACTTGATCAAGCGACAACAACGCCTCCATTCATGAATATGATCTGAGATATGAGTAGCTCGGTCCTGTTTCAAGGATGTGAGGAGGTGCGTCTTGGTTTCATAACAAACCAGTAACTGAAAATGGGTGAGAAATGCCATGGCTAAAGAGTTGAAATATTGAAAGATGATGTGAGATAATTCAATGTACCACTTTGCAGCAGCACCAGTAAGAGTTCGTTGGAACACCACAACCCAAGAGTTAGAGGAACACCACAAGTAGTAGGTCATAACAGGCACTTGGGGGTCTTCTCTGGACTTGCCCTCAAACTTAGGACAATCACCAGGAATCTTGGTTGGAACTCGAGGCCAATATGGGTTATGAAGAATTGGATCGTTTGTTAACTTTGACACATCTGGAAATTCCAACGTAGAGAGAAATGGTAATTGAGGATTAAAAGGCATCGGGGGTCTTTGATAAGGGCCCGTGTTAGCATTCCACCCAGTGTGGGAGAAATTCTGCACCCATATGTTTTGTCTCGGAGGATTCTGACCATAGGCTTTATAAGCCTGATAGTTCTGCCCATACTGGGGTTGAGGATCGGGATACTGATTCTGAGCATACCATTGAGGTCCTTGCTGAGAAACGTATGGATTTTGTTGCGGAATGTAAGCATTGCCTTGAGGTGGATTATACACCATCTGGGATTGATTTTGAGGGTAATAAGTGAAACCTTGGGGCGCACTATATATCGCCTGATATTGACCTTGAGGAGGATATGTAGCGCCTTTAGGTTGAGCAGGAAGACCTTGCTGAGTAGGTTGAACGGGCTACTGAGCTGGTTGAATAGGTTGAACCGGCTGTTGGGCTGGTTGAACAGGTTGAACTGACTGCTGAGCGGGTTGAGCAGGTTGAAATGACTGTTGAGCAGGTTGAATTGGCTACTGAGGCTAGGCAGGCTATCCTTGCTGAGCAGGTTGGTCTGGATACTGAGGGCCACCGGGTTACCCTTGTGAAAGGGGCTGGCCCAATGGTTGCAATGGACTAGGTTGTCCCTGATAACCAGGTTGACTCAGAGCAAGACCATAGGGTTGTCCTTGTTGCACAAATTTTTGGCCTTGCTGAACATAAGGCTATTGTTGTTGCACAAAAGGTTGTCCCTGTGGTGGATACATTCCCCCCCCCAGAACGTAAGATTCTCCTGGTTGATATTAATATTGAGGTTGACAGGAAGGACCGAAGAGTTGTTGGACCGAAGGTTGACCCTGTAAGGGTTTTCCTTGTGGACCATAAGGTTGTCCCTGCTGGATCAAAGGTTGTCCCTGTGAGGGTTGTCCTTGTATTACCGACCCTCGATGAGGGCCGATCCGATAAGGATCAGCCAGAGGCAGATAAACAACCTGATTTGGATCAATAAGAGGTAAATAGACGAGGTTATCGCTGCTGAGAACCCTGAGAGTTCTGCTGTTGAACAACCAACAAATAATGTTCGAAAGTAAGGCTGCCAATAATAAAAGAGGAAGTCGTAGCCACACTAGAAGCAAGCGTGGCCTCTGCAGCGTGGGGTTGTGACTTACCCAGGCTAGGATTGACAGGCCACATGGGATTAAGAAAGATAGACTTGCGAGTGTGAAAAGAACCTGACAAATGATGTGTAACAACCAGTGTAGATGAAGCCATACAAACGGTAGGTTGGACCGGGATAGATGTAACAGTGACCGAAGAGCTAGGTATTGAAGGTGATAGTCCCAACAAAGGAAGGACCGAACTCCTTGGAGGAGTCGAAGTACTAGATTGTGCTATGGACGCAACACCAAAAATAATCTAACTCAAAGTCTGATAACTAGGTGGAAGTGACACCGATGGAGGAGAATATTGATTAGAAACATGCAGGTTATATTTTGGGAAATCTAATATTCCCTTGTGGAAACAGGCATTTCTTCAATGCTGACAGGACTCAAAGAATCCATGTCTGATGAAGCCGTAAGATCTTCAAAAAGAAGACGAGGACTAGGAGGTATAGCAGCAGCTATAAAAGGTGATCCCGAGGTAAGAGGAGGGAATTCTTCCTCACCCCCAAAACCAAACCAAGCACCTTGAGGAGGCCAATTGAACTCAACTGACTCTTAAGGAGGAGATTGGGTAGCGAGAGGTTGAACACACGGGAGAATAGGCTGCGCAAGCTCGACAGACCTAGTGGACTGAGGTATTTCGAAATAAATGTCAGAAAAATAACTACCAATAGGAGCCAGTGAAGAAGACGATGAAACTGGTGGTTCCACCACTGTGACAATATTTCAACACAGGAAGGAAAATGAGATAGCCAATCCAATGTTTCAAGATCAAACTCTAAGGAATGACAAAAACAAGCCAAGTAAAGAACTTTTAATGGGCATGTGATCGTGGGTAATTAATTTTATGACACTAGAACAAAACTTTGTTGTTTCATGTTTTAAGAGTCGAGAAACAGACAAAAGATGACTCTAGTCACTTTCAATTTTAAACGAGTGTGAAAGAAAAAGTGCTTGATGATCTCTTCTCTTTTTAAAGAGTCACGAAAAGATCAAAATGACTACTCAGGTAATCTAAGCAAGAGAGTGTACCAAGTTTCCATGAAATGCCATATACACCTTGGTGATCAAATGAAAGATAAATGGCTAAGGACTTAACGTACATGTAGGTAGTCTCCCCGAATGCTGTGTTCGGTGTATTACGATTACAGGGTGGCAGAATCAGCTTCCTATGGATAAAGGATTTGAACCTATGAGGGTCTCCCTTTATATACGTGATGGTACGGGGAGCACAAGTCCGTACTAGTGCTATCTAAAGCCAGGTGGCGAATGAAAAATACTAGGTTCAACGATGCTGCAACACGTCACTAGTCTAGACCTCTAAAATTTTTTGTGTTAGGTTCCAATGTTTCCTTAGGTTAATTGAATAAATTTTACAGTTGATCTTGAATTAATGTTTCATTTTCAAGGGCCTACCGAATTTTATCTCAAATTTCCTAAATGCAAGCTACATGCAATAGAACACCATTTTCCGTTCGTTGAATGCTAACTAAGAGAAGGATAGAGATCTTTCTATAAGTAGCAAACAGTGAAAACATACAAAGAATTCCTTTAATGCATCTAATACAATCAAAACGAAAAGTGAAAAACTCTTTCCTAGTTTATAAAGCGTTAGTTATGCAAAATAACTTTTCATTTTCGATGCAAAAGAAAAAATGCAATTTTTTGTTTTTGGAATGAATGAAGCACACAATGCACTAATTACAAAAAATAAAATCAAACACTAGTTTAGAGAACTATGAATGTAGAGATCTTGAAATGAAAAATTTGAAAGCAATATAGACATAAAAACACACTCAAACCAATGATGCACTCTCTCAAACAAAGTGAAAGCTTTCAAAATGACCCAAACGAGCAATGTGATCTATGTTCGAAGTAAAGAGATGGAGAGTCAAACAAACACAAAAGTAATCGTTCAAAAAACCAAAATCTCAAAGGTTCAAGAAAGACTAATACAACTGATCAGGGAATCGAACTGACCAAATCCAAAAATACTCGAACTTCAATTAGAAGGCTCAGTGAGCAAAAGACACCTAGAAACCCTAGAGTTGTGAACTACACCGATGAGAGATTAGACAAACAATTAAAAAGAGCAAGCCTACGACATTCAAAACAAATCCAAAAGACTAATTGAAAATCAAGGAAACAAGCCACAGTCAAGCACAACTGACAAAAAACTCAGCAAAAGGGTCAAAACAAATCCTACAGGATTCAGCGCGACTGTGAGGCAGTAATCTGTGCCAAACAGGGATTGGCGCTACTGCAACAAAAGCAACCTGCACCAATTGGCGCGACTGTTCAAGGAAAACTTGTGCCAAGCTAGATAAATATGGGAGGAGGGAAGAAATAGTGAGAAGAGGTCAATCTTGACACTATGGAGCTCAACAGGAGGATTATAGACAATCAAACAAGCCAAAAAAGACAGAAAAGCAAGCAAACGACTGAAGTCAACTTGACAAGGCAAATTCCTAAAAGGAAACGAAATGACAAACTCACACTGATTCCCCAGCGGAGTTGCCAATTTTTTGGGAAGGTAAATCCTCTCTACGGACATAGACGATCCCTTTAGCCCTAGAGTGGGTCTAGCAACAAAGGGACAAGCTAAAGTGTAGGTTCCTAATTAATGAATGAAAAGGACAGGGTAGATCGAACTACCTGGAGTCCAACACTGTCGTCGCTATAGTGGTGGTGGCCTCTTGATCTTTGTCTCGATGGGTCAAAATCCTTCTGCAACAGTGCTCAGATACGTGCATGAAGATCAGCAAACAAGAGCAACACACAAGACAATGATTTCATTCATAATCAGATAACCAATCAAGGAAGCTTAAGCATATTTCTTCAAATAAAACACATTAACACAAGATGGGAACCAGACAATAGCCATGTATATATATAAATAGAATAAAGAGTTACAATTGGAGCCTTGACGTTGCAGCCTCCTCCAGCAGAGTTTAGTCGAAACGCATCTCAAAGGATCATCGGGGAATTTGGACGAGGTGAGGACACAAGCCTAAGCTCTCTCGACAAAGGTCTCTTTCTGTTCTATCTCTCTAGCGAAATGTTCAGGAATTCTCTTCAGCCTTTCAGCTATAATATGTTCAGCTAGTGTATCAATGGGAGATAAATTATTTATATAGGGAGAGAAGGAGGTTGGTATCCCTACAATGGCAGAACGGAGGCCTTATCCCTCGGGAGGTTTCCCCAAAAGGTGGAAACAAGAGGCCAAAGGAGGGGGGTTGTGGTTATTCAGTCGAACCACTCTAAATGACTCGCCCACGAAGTTGCTAGGATAGAAACTTCACCTCTATATTTAAAAAACATTCCATAAATAGGTTGGCGCGGGTAGCTCACTGGGACAGAGTGCCAATGGGCGTGGGGACCAGTGTTAATCTTCCTCATTGGCACGAGGGCATAACAGTCTACTAGTGCCAAGGAAAAAACATGTGTTTCTGATAGTCTGCTTAGGAAATTGTCAACAAAAGGAATGTTGTCCTCATGGTAAGGGATGCAATGGTGGTCTTTGCAAGGCATGATACTTCTTATTAGTCACATAAATGATCCTCCAATATGCGGGATGGGGATTGCAGGGACAATGAAAAAATGTTGTGTAACAGTCCTCAACTTCATCATGCAAGATCTGACTTATTTGTAACCGAGACATCCATTGAGCAGGTAAAAATGTAGGCAATGCCTTCTGTAGGTCATCAAATGCCTACTCCTTGGCACCCAGTTCCTGTGAAATATTTATGACTAGGGGATCCATCTACATGGATGTCCATAGGCCCATGGCAGTGTCTAGTAGTGTAGTTCCCTTGTCGACTGTGGCAGAAATACTTGCTAAAGATTCTTTGACTAAGGCCAGCCGCTGCGCGTGCACTTCTGGTAGAGTTTCTGGTTGAAGGTTGGCCTGCAAATCCACGATCTATTGCTCAAAATCTGCCTTAACTACCTGCAATTCTGACCTGGAGGCCTTCAGCGCTGCTACAAGACGTTCAAATTTGGCTTGCGGTGCGGCTGATGTAGGAATGGAAACCTATGGTAGGTCACCACAAAGGCTATCTATCAAAGTTTCCAATTCTGCTCGTTGTGCTACTGCTGCCTGCTACGTTGTCTAAGCTTGGAGAGACTCTTCTATTTCTGCCGTGATATTTTGTTCAAATTCAGTCAATTGGTGCTCAATTTCTGGTGCACGTGCGCCTCCCTGAACTATAACTCATTAGTAATAATTGTTTGAATTTCATGTAGCTTACCACTGGGTAGCATCGACAAATATATTCTAACTTCTGGGTAGGTTTGCACCTGTGCATGCAATTCAGGTTTCTCTACAGTGAATGCTGCTCCAAGGAAGGGGCAGATCTGGCTATCTACCGTGCTAATTATCAGACTCGCACTCGCGCTCACTTGAATCGGCTTTGCTTGATTCATGTTCACTTGGATGTTGTCGGTCTTCAGTTGTAACACCTGCAATCCTGACTGCAATGATTCAAAAGCCTTGTACTACTCTTTGATCGCAATCCACCTATCTTCGGAGGCAGATGCTATCACATATTTGATCTTATCCATGTCATCTTTAGTTAGCGTAACATATTTTGTCCCTCCGATCTTCGAACCTTTCCTCTTCTTGCACGGGCCCTTGGGGGTTTCTGTGTCGCCCTTCGTTCTTCTGGGAGACTCAGCTCCAGTACCATCGAGGTCGTCTATTCCTCCAAGGCCCAACTCAGCTTCTAATTTAGGCTCTAGCTCTTTTTTTTTCTCGAGATCCTTTTCGGCATCCTTCTCTGCGTCTTTTCCGGTGCGCGTCTCAACTTATTTTTCTTTTCCAAAAGCTGTGGTCTCCTTGCCAGACGTTGAAGTTGTGACGGGCTTGGTGGAGCCGAGCCCAACTAGAGGGAGATGTTGGTGAAGATGGGTTGGCCTGCACCCTTTAGATATTGGCACTATCCATCATTAGCTCGAATGTGCGGCAGTGGTGCTCATCGTGGCCAACTAAAGAGAAAAACCTGCACCATTGCTGCTTTAGTTCTTGCACATAACTTCCTAATCAGGGGCAATGGTTTGTGTCATGTCATCCAACTAACTTACAGTTAGTGCACCACATCGTGGGGGTACCACTCAGCCCTACAACGTCCCTAGGGTGCAATGGGTTTGGCCCTCCCGCTTGTATGTAATCTTGAAACAAAGTACACTGGTATTTTGTATGCCCAGAACCCTTACAACGTATAAACCATACATCTGCGCCAACTTACTTCCCTCTGTCTCCATGCAGGTTCTAGATCTCCAAGTGCATTGCTTCCAATTGATTTTGGATTTGCAGAGTTCCAAATTGGTCATAAAATCTGGGCGAAGCTTCCAGTTTCATGGAAAATTCAAGAGCTTCGGCCTGAGAATCAATCTTTTGCTGATTCATAGGCCCACGCAAATGTGGCAAGAGAATGGAGATAAACCATCCCTTATGCTGCTTATCGTCGTAGATAAATCCTCCCTCGCTGATGGTGCTCTTCAGCAGCTGATCTTCCTCCCAAACAGATTCATTTGGCTCTTGTTTGATATCTTTCAACTCTGTTACAAAATGTAAGTAGAACTTTGGTTTTCTGAATTGCTGCTTCAAATAATCCTTGATCTCATCAATAATAGGATTAGCGTGCTGAGCCAGATATCCCATAAACCAATCTAGCGCATGACCTTCAAACACCATATCTAGTTGCACTCTCTTTACAACATCAATGTTAACATTTTGCGCAGTCCATACTGCATTTGCAACAAACCAAAACCTATCCATGTTGTCATCTCTTATACCCTTAAATATGGGTAGCTTCATATGTGCAACCATATGTCTTCTTGCTGGTGGCGGAGGTGGGGTAGGAGATGTCTTACCCCTGCGCAAGTTTTACTACAGAGTAGCAGGAGGGCTACCTTCGGTGTGCGTAGCCTCTTCACTCTCTGTATCACTATCAAGTGAGTTTCTCAGAGGGCTGTATACATCTGTCTCCTCTTTGATTAAACCATAATTACTTTCCGCTGCGCGTAGCGCTTTCTAGATGATTTGGGGCATTCACTCAGTGTGACAACACAAAACACCCTTTTCACACAATAGAATCTTAATCAGCAAAGGCAGAGAGCGTATGAAATTACCGCTTAGTCTTGCGAAGAACCTTCTTTCAGCTTCAGAATATGACACAAACTTATCTACTGCAAACTCTGTTACAAACCCACTCAAAATGCTGTCAACCCAAATGATACACAATGCGGGTGATGGAGTTATCAGACTGCTCTAACTATTGGATCAACGAAGGTGTCAACTGAGTGACCTTATCATCCTTCTAGCAGGTTTGGAACTTAGCTAATATTGATAACCACTCCTGCAATTCTGGTGCAAAGGTCACAAAGAAAATCTTGTGAACCTTTGTAAAAATATACTTCTGTTTCTAATCTTCAATAGACAACGTCTTACTTTTGTTTTCCTTAATGGAAAATTATTGAATTTGTTTCTCAAAACAATCTTCTAACTCATGCTTTGATGGTCGCCACATCACCCAGTCTCTCTCAAAATGATATTGGTCACGAAAACATAACCATTTGTTGGCTTGAGGAGGCCGGACCCAGGTTTAGAGTTAATCTTAACCAACAAAACCCTCTTACTACTGGCCCTTTTGGAAGTGACTTACTTGCGCAAGTCAAAGTCTCACCTGAAGCAGTATGGGGGGGTGCTGGAACCAAGTTTCCACACCCCGAGAGAGAATTAAATGATGTGCGTGTCTTCAGATCTATAATACTAGTCGACTTTCCTTCACACCAGAAACCCTAACCAGGAAGATTTAGTCAAATTACATAGTTTATCCTGCATGCGCATAAGTAAAAGCTTTGAAATCCCTTCAACAATCTTAGTAAAGTGACATTCAGGTCTTACAGTAATATATCTATGCATTCAACATTCATATAAGATAGAAAATAAGCTACGCAACCGATCTAATTATAGATAACATAAATCATAATAAAAAATTTCATTGAAACATATCATAGATGCATGTGGTAATAAGAATTATCCAAAACACTACTTTATTCATTAACAATCGTAAAACCCTTTACACTTCTTCAGATCCACCCACGCACACAACCAGCGGGGTCCACACACATTCAGACTAATGGCTCCACGCACACAACTAGCAGGAGCCTTTCAAACACAAAAAATTACAGATTTTCTTCATAGTTTAGAGCATCATCATCGAAACTTACTTAGATTCCCTCTATTCGACCCGATCTAGACTTCTATTTATATCTTAGCCTGCGCTCATCTAAGGTCCACAAACTCTGGTTTGTGACTCCTAGTTTTACCCTTTAGCCCATTACAACTCATCAAGGAGCTTTGACCCGCCCCAAAGCCCCTTAACCTGTGCATTTCTTAGCGCACATGACTCAAAATTAGAAAAAATACTTATTAATTGCCCGAAAACGCGGTCCTAAGGGACCCTTCTCCAACACCGACAGTGTTCAGATGTCTGAATAAATTATAGTTTTTGCAACACATGAAGAAAAACTCAAGCCATGACATTGTTGGGGCCAAAGGTTTGAAATTCTGTCAGTTTAGAATTTAAATTTCACATAGAAAAGTCAGGTTCGAAGATATTTACAAAATTTGCGCATAATAAAGGAACCACGTGAGTCTTTCATTTTTCTCTCACATCACAATGGAATAAATTAAATCATGAACAAATATGATTTTGTCAAGACAAAGGGAAGAAACATGCTTTCGAAAGGAATTATGAGAGAGAATGAGTGGAGTGTTAGTGGGAATGTTTATATGAGAATTTTTAAAGTGTGAAAATGTGTATTTTTTTTTTAATTGTATGTGCCTTCAAGGGAGACATAATGGTTTAGTAATGTTTTGTGGGAAATATGTATGAATAATATTTTAATATTCTTTGTAGTGAAAGAGTGGTAAGAATTTAATATAATTTTAGAGTAATAAGTGACAGGTTGATTTGCTACTTTTGTAATATTTTTTTGGACTGATAAGTGATTTGTAATATGAAGTAATAAGTGAATTTGAAGAGTCAAAGTACACCAAGGTCCATGATGTAAATTCCTGGAGTAAAAAAAAAAATTCAAGTGAGAGGTGATTGTAATGGGTGCATGATCGGCAGAGCCCGACACCCAAAGTCTGGTCATTATAAAGACATATTGAAAAAATATTGCAGTTGTTGTTTGCAGCAAAAAGGAGGAAGGAGTGCTTAGGAATAAGGTTCAAGTGATCAAGTGAACCATTGGCCAAGTTCAAAGAGAAGATAACTTGGTAAATTATTAGTCAATTGTCAGTTATAGTGAACAATGTGAAGTTCACAGCATAAGATGAAGATGGATCGAGAGAAAAGTCACAGTAATGCCATAACAATTGGCATTGGTAATGAAGAGAGAGAGATTGTTGAATTAAAAGCACGACTGGACGTGTTGCTAGAGCTATTAAAAAGACAAAGACACAGATGGGTAATAAAGAGAACAGTAAAATGGCCAATTAAACAGTTGATGAAAAGAAGACTAAAACGCAGATTGAAAGTTTTAGAAGCAGAGAAAATCCAGACAAAGATATATATATCTGTGAACTAGAGCAAGGATCATATATTGGTGATGATGATGATGTGGGCATGGGTTCAGTTGATCTGATTATGCATGTTAGTTTTGCTGTGCTAATTTAAACCTCAAATTTATAATTTATTTACTGATCTTATGCTTGATGTACATATGTTTCCTTGTTTCTTATTTGTGTCAAACAGGTAATTTAACTGAGTTTTTATGAGTGAATTCAAGAGAATAAAGTGTGAAATTAAAATATTGAACAACAAAAAAATAAATAAAAACAAACCATCACAATTGATCCATTAAAACAGAGTTTTGATGAAGGAGTTCACCCCTCCTGGGTTACATCTCCTTGGTCTAGCTTTCATGGCTTGAGCCTCTGTATTAGCTCAATAGTGCAAAAATTATTTTTACATGCATCAAATTCTCCTGAAACATTCTCCAATGAGTTTATAATGTCTAAATCTATAAGAAATGACTATTCATTTATTCAATTTGACCTTCAGCTGATCTAGGCACGACCTTCCTTCCTGGTGGCTGTTTAGTCAATTTAGTGTCCTAAATTGCTAACATAAATTATTGACCAAGGCTAGTAAACTGATGAAGTGTAGTGCACTATATGTGCTTAAGCAACCTATTCCTTACTTTGTTGTTTTGTGTTTTATATTATTTTTAGGGGAGTTTTTTTATTTGAGTTCTTGAGATGACTAACCTAGAATTATGAAAAGATTTAAGTTAATTTAATTTATTTTTTAGAAGGAAGAAAAGGAAGTGTACTAAAACTAATTTAGTTTGCATAAAATCAAACCTAAAGCTAAGACCTAGTTTAAGACCTATTTTTAAAAATCAAAGCATCTATCTAATTGGTTTGTTAATCCTAATCCATGGATCTACTTCTAAAAGATTAGAATTGAGAATTACTATTCCTATGAAAGCAGGAAATGAATCAACTATTGTACCCTCAGTTATCTCTCATCCAATTGTTAGGTGTGATCTATTGAGATGGAGTTTAGTAACTGCTAGTACTTTAGCATGCTAAAGCTCTAGAACAGAAAACAAGGAATGCAAATGAAAGTATCTAAGATGTGTCTAGCTACTCCAATTATTCAATTGTAAAGAGTGACCTGCTTTGAAGTAATGTCTGAGTAATCTAATTACATATGTTTTAAATTAAATTACTAGGAAAGCTTTGTAAATAACCTAGAAGTTGCATTACATTTAATCATTCAACCATCCCTTCTTAACATGTTCAGATTAGTTCTTTGTAGAATGGTTTTTAGAAAGATTGTTGTTTGCAGTCAAATGAGGGTCTTGAAAGTAAAAACATGCAAAGTATAACTAAGATCAACCAAACGTATAATTGACTTATCAGTACTACTCAAATGTGAAGCTTTTAACCTCTTGAAGTATCTTTGGAGAAATCAATTATGCCTTTAGTCCTTGGCAAGAAAATGAAAAAAAGCAAGATAAATTCAACTACTGCGTTTGTGAGATATTTAGCCATTTAATGTAGAATTTAGAATATTGAAAATGGCTTTCATAAATATCAGTTTGACACAACAATTGACAACTCTATTTTAATGAAAATAAAAGGTAGGAACAGTAAAGAAAACTAGATAACTGTGAATTCTTATTGCTCCAAAGAAATCCAATTGGAAAATAGATAAAACACTACTTTATTACGATCCTTATTAGGAAACATACGATCACACAGTTAAGTAAATCTACATTTGAAAATAAAATAACAATTGCAAATTGAAAACTAAACTACTTGCATGAATCCATGTAAAACAAATTAATTAATCTTACAAATTTATAAATGGATGCACATGGTTGATGGGGGCCCTTCCATTGTCCAATAGCATTTCAACTTGCAAAACTTCACATTCTAAAACTCAATAATAGAAAAGAACTTTCTTTATTGATAAACTCACAACTATACGTCCCATTCCATCTAAAGCTTTGTTACAAAACATTCTATAATTATTTCTCTTCTTCTCCTATTTTTCACATCTTGATAGGAGAAAGCTTCCCCTATTTATACAAAAATATGAAAAGTTATCTCATTAATGAGAGTCCATGAATCTCTCCCTCTATCTCTAGAGTTACAATCAAAATAGGAAATGAAAAGCACATGTATTTTTAGAGTTTCAATACAAATAGGAAATGAGACACATATCTTAGAGTTTCAATACAAAAAGGAAATGAAACACATATCCTCATGATCCCATGATCTTCTCCACTCAAATTCGAATTTGGTTTTGGGAGGCCACATAAAGGTCTTTTAGAAGCTTCCTTTTGACCTACACATGACAACAATCTCATCCAACTTGTTAGGTATAAGCATATGCACATTATTTTCTACTTTTTAACCACAAATTCACTTAAAATGCTAAGAATTAATAAAGTTTGAAAAAACATAAATGTAACTCAATAGTGGTATTGGTAAGGTAAATATAATGAAATGGAGGTGGAGTGAAGGTGATAATATGGAAATATAAGTGATAATGTAATGGAAATGAATGAAAATTTCAAGGTCCAACATACCCCCCAACTGAAGCTATTGCATGTCCTCATGCAATCTATTACATTAATTTATCCTTGAGCTTTCGCTTAACTTTGCGTGATATCATTTTGTAATTTCATACTTCAGCAAAGTGTTTTACTTGAATTGCAACATGGTTGGTTCTTGTGTTACAACCATATTTTGTTGTTGCATTCATTTTTGACCTTTGATCTTTGCAAATGATAAGTTGATTTTTATTGCAAAGTATATCTTTATTGGATTGCATCACGGTTGGTTCTTGTGTGACAACCATGATTGTGTTTGTATCCAATTATATTTTGAGTACTTTTGAAAAGCCATTGTATGCTCATAGTAATAATGTAATAGTTAATATCTTCTGGAAGTATGTGGGTTTCTAAATGTGATATGAACGTGGCAAAGTATGAATATGAACGTATTCCCCCCGAACTGATGGTATTGACAATTTTATGAAATGAGGAAGATAAATGTTTTTTTCAAAAAATCATCATTCTAGCTTTTCAAGGAATTCTATGGTAAAAAGTTAGAAAATGATGTACCTTAACTTACCCTTTGGAAATGGATGAGTTGCATGTGTGTACTGACGAGTGTGGCTATTGATGCTGTTGGATCATGATGTATGTAAAACAAATGAGTTTTATTTGCTTATTTGTTCTCTTTGTGCTGATGATAAGATTGGGATCTTTATTGCTGCTGATACAAATTGATTCCTGCTGCAAACTGCTGAAATGATGTAGTCTTCAATCGTTACAAAATCTGATGGTACAATTCTAGTCATGCGAATAAATGTGTTGATGTCGAACATGAAAAGAAGTCATTGGATTACCGACCAATGTCGTTAACCAATGTGAGGCAAACTCACCATTAATGTCAATGAGTACCAAGGTACCTAAGTACATCTTGCGAAGTGCGAATAGATGCGCTGATGTCGAGCCACTTGCAAGATCTGACAATCAAGGGACATTGATGTATTCCTATGATTTTCAGCGAGAGAACTTGTCATTAATGTATACAAGCCTCAAGGTACTAATAAGGACTCTACTCTTGGACTTAGATAATGTGCTGATGTCGATAGGCCAAGACTTGTTAGAAGGGAGGCCTTAAGGAATCCTCCATCATCTAACGTGAGCATGAAAGAATAATTTTTTTTTTATTTTTTTTTTGAAGGACTATGGATGAAATTTCTCGCAGTCGATCAAGGTTTATTTGATAGAATGAAAATGGAAATAAAATGAATCAGCTTTGTAGAGGAGCTGAATGGTTTTATTGCTAGGTTAGTGAAAGCAGGACAGAAAAATATAATGACTGGGGAAAAAAATGAGCAGTGAGGGAAAATGAGATGAGGATTTTATTGAATGACTAAGTAGAAATGAAATAGCGAATGTAAAGGGAAACGAGGTGAATGTTTTTTTTACTGAGGAAGCATGGATGAAATGGAGACACTGGCATCTGAAAGGCTTTCAAGTGTTGGATCTGATTTTCATTAGCATGTGTTTATGCATTGATGTTTCTTTCTTTTTTTCTGATCATCTTCTTGTAAAAGAAATGTAGTCTCTGAGAGAGACTATTCACTTGTAGTCATCTGTCCTTCCTCATGGAACTTGCAAAATAAAACTAGTACTTCTTCTATAATGGAATGTAAGATTATCAAAAGAGAGAGGTGATCAATCTCTCTGGTTATGACATTTACACAAAAAACTGAGAATTGGTACTAATAAAACAATTTCACGAAGGAAAACCAAAATAATTTATACCTGTTTCGAAATTAGTGCCTCAAGTCACCTATTGTGTCTTTTCAGAAATTTCTTCATTTTTTTATGTTTCAAACTTTGATGATGGTTTTCTCATTATGTATATATTGTCATTGTCTTTCTAACGATGCTTGAATCATTGAAATCTGATGTCGGATGAGAAAGTTAGGCTAGTTTAAAATTTGGGTGAAATAACGAAGTTTTTCAGCTACAGAATTGATGTTTTAGCTACAGAATATGCACAGTTCTGTAGCTAAAATCCTGAAAGAAAGTTAAGTATACGCGCCTATGCAAATATTTAGTCTTGACATTTAAATCAACAAGTACCTCCTCTAGGAAAACGAACAATACCCTACTTATTTTGTTGACGCAATATTATTTTTTATTATTTTATTATTATTATTATTATTTTTAATAATTTTATTTTTATTTTAATGGAAAATACATTTGATTAAGAATTAAACCTCAATCAGCGTCACAATAGAGAATGTTACCTACACAAAGAAGTGAGGAACAAGGACTGGTATTGTGACAATCCAATAAAGACAACAAAAGGAAAAACAGTGAGAGATTTTGCAATTTACAATTTTATTTTTTTTTAAATAAAAATAACCCTATTTCCATTTATGCATTTTGCAATGTAGAAACATTATGTTGCCTCTTCCGGAAGAAACACGATTTTATACTCGATGCTCAACATTTCACTATGTAGATGGAAATCCAAATATTTCTTCATTAGAAGAATCACTGTGTGGGCAACAATACTCTGATTCTTGCGAAGATTATCAATTTTCTCATGAGTCCTAGCTTTGAAATTTAATAGAGAAGAATGATCCCTGAGTAATGCACAAAGGTTTGTTATTATAGCTTTCTTATGGGGATTTATTTTCAGTCTTTGCAAAATCAATGTCGCATCTAGGTTGCAAAGCTCATAACCTGCTTCGTCCATAAGTCTAACTGCCTCTTTCACAAACACTGAAGAAGGTGCTCATTTCCACTTTGGATCACTACCGGGGAAAAATTGTCCAATATCTGGAAGGCTCAATGCTCCAATAATTGCATCAACAACTCAATGAAGCAAGCCATCATCGTCAGAGTGAGTGTCATAGCCTCGATCATGGGGTATTTTTGGCTTCATATGGTGCAGATCAAAACCATGTACAATTCTAAATGGAAAAACAACAATAGGCTTAACACTCCCACCATGCGTTTAAGCACAGTGCTAGCAACGAGTTGGCAAAGTGGCGAGTTGGCAGGGATCTTCAACATTTCTGAAGATTTCAAAACAACTTTCCAAGCAAATCGAGAGTTATCTGCAAACTGTGGATTTGGAAAAATGCCAAGTAAAATTGAGCATGGATGGAATGTGCATCAAACACAAACGAATTCTCCCACCTGAAACGTGACATGTTCAAACAGTTTACTGTGCAAAAAAAAATCGTTTTTCCCTCAAGCAGACAACAAAATAGGGCTCTGAAGAACCACGAAATTCTCTCTAACGGTTGCGAAATCTAGAAAACTATTTTTGAGTTACTAAATTTCCCCCGTTCCCAAAAACACCCATGTCGTGGATTTTTCAAATTCATCTTGGTGTACTCAGAATTTGTGTTTTAAAATTATGTGTAAAAAATATTTGCGTTTTTTGCTGGCAATGAAAACGATTTCTGGTAAATAAAATGATTTGCTGATGGAACATGTTCAGCGATTGCCACATGCATCGAGCATTTGAGTTCAATTCGAAACCAAACTCAACTTCCTGAAGAACGGATCTCTCCTCTAAATTATGGACGTGTCAAACGATTATGCCTCCAGTTTCGTTGTAGTTCCTAAGAAAATTTCTCATTTCCCTTGGCTTTCCTCTCTGTTTTTATTTTTCTTTCTTATTTGACAGCAACTTCTTTTCTTATTCAATTCATTTCAATCTGAGAACTTTGACAACAACTTCTTTTCTTATTCAACGCTTTTCAATCTGAGAACATTGTTGATGATCTCTTTGATCTACAAAGAGATGATTATCACGAGCTTCTGCACAGTTCAATCCAACCTATGTGCATGCACATTAATGCCTTTATAGAGCCAACAGAGACACTTGATGTTCAGGGTTCAACACTCTTTGAATATAGAATATATTTTGGAACAGTAAAGATGCAAGCCTTATGAAACTCGGCAAGCACAAGATCCATTGCAATTGGAACCTATGAAGTATCTAAATTTGTGTGTTAATCAGCAGTGCATTTTGAACTATGCTCTCTGCCTTTTTCAAATGATGTACTTTTTTTTTTTAATTATGTGAAACATGGATTTAATTTTTGTTTTTATTTTTATTATTTTTATTTTTTTTTATTTTTTTTGAATTTTCTTTATTAAAATTTATTAATAAAATGGTTTTTTTTTTTTGTTCTTAAATGATTTTTTAATAAAATAGTATATATTATATTTTCAAAGATTTAAAAATATACATATATATTTCATTAAACAAAACAATTTATTGAAAATTTTTATTTTTTATTTTTTATTTTAAAGTTTATTAAATCAAATGAAATGATGAAAACATAATTTTTTTATTTATTTTTAACATAAAATTCTCTTTTTTTGATTCTCCACATCACACAAAGCGCATGAGGAGAGCATACTCAAGAAATTATTAATTGATTTTTTTTTAGATGTAAGAAACAAGGTCTCCTAATTACATTTCCTCGACAACGACGCCAAAATGTTTAGTCAATTTAGTGGCCTAAATTGCTAACATAAATTACCAACCAAGGCTAGTAAACTGATGAAGTGTGGTGCACTATATGTGCTTAAGAAACCTATTTCTTACTTCGCTGTTTTGTGTTTTATATTGTTTTTAGGGGAGTTTTGTTCTTTGAGTTCTTGATATGACTAACCTAGAATTACGAAAAGATTTAAGTTAATCTAATTTAATTTTTAGAAGGAAGAAAAGGAAGTGTACTAAAACTAATCTAGTTTTCATAAAATCAAACCTAAAGCTAAGAGCTAGTTTAAGACCTAGTTTTAAAAATCAAAGCATCTATCTAATTGGTTTGTTAATCCTAATCCATGGATCTACTTCTAAAAGACTAGAATTGAGAATTACTATTCCTATGAAAGCAGGAAATGAATCAACTATTGTACCCTCAGTTATCTCTCATCCAATTGTTAGGTGTGACCTATTGAGATGGAGTTTAGTATCTGCTAGTACTTTAGCATGCTAAGGATCTAGAACAGAAAACAAGGAATGCAAATGAAAGTATCTAAGATGTGTCTAGCTACTCCAATTATTCAATTGTAAAGAGTGACCTGCTTTGAAGTAATTTCTGAGTAAGCTAATTACATATGTTTTAAATTAAAGTACCAGGAAAGCTCTGTAAATAACCCAGAAGTTGCATTACATTTAATCATTCAACCTTCCCTTCTTAACATGTTCAGATTAGTTCTTTGTAGAATGGTTTTTAGAAAGACTATTGTTTTCAGTCAAATGAGGGTCTTGAAAGTAAGAACATGCAAAGTCTAACTAAGATCAACCATAATTGACTTATAAGTACTACTCAAATGTGAAGCTTTTAACCTCTTGAAGTATCTTTGGAGAAATCAATTATGCCTTTAGTCCTTGGCAAGCAAATGACAAGAAGCAAGATAAATTCAGCTACTGTATATGTGATATATTTAACCATTGAATGTAAAATTTAGAATATTGAAAATGTCTTTCATAAATATCAGTTTGACACAACAATTGACAACTCTATTTTAATGAAAATAAAAGGCAAGAATAGTAAAGAAAACTAGATAACTGTGAATTCTTATTGCTCCAAAGCAATCCAATTAGAAAATAGATAAAACACTACTTTCTTGAGATCTTTATTAGGAAACATAAGATTACAAAGTGAAGTAAATCTACATTTGAAAAGAAAATAACAATTTCAAATGGAAAACTAAACTACTTGCATGAATCCATGTAAAACAAACTAATTAATCTTACAAATTTATAAATGGATGCACATGGTTGATGGGGCCCTTCCATTGTCCAATAGCATTCCAACTTGCAAAATTTCACATTCTAAAACTCAATAATAGAAAATAACTTTCTTTATTGATAAACTCACAACTCTACATCCCATTCCATCTCAACCCTTGTTACAAAAAATTCTATAATTCTTTCTCTTCTTCTCCTATTTTTTACATCTTGATAGGAGAAAGCTTCCCCTATTTATACAAAAATATAAGAAGTTATCTCATTAATGAGAGTCCATGAATCTCTCCCTTTATCTTTAGAGTTACAATAAAAATATGAAATGATAAGACACATGTCTTTTTAGAGTTTCAATACAAATAGGAAATGAGACACATATCTTAGAGTTTCAATCAAAAAAAGGAAATGAGACACATATCCTCATGATCCCATAATCTTCTCCACTCAAATTCGAATTTGGTTTTGGGAGGCCACATAAAGGTCTTTTAGAAGCTTCCTTTTGACTTACACATGGCAACAATATCATCCCACTTGTTAGGTATAAGCATATGCACATTATTTTTTAATTTTTAACTAGAAATTCACTTAAAATGTTAAGAATTAATAAATTTTGGAAAAACATAAATGTAACCCAATAGTAGTAATGGTAAGGTAAATGTAATGAAATGGAGGTGGAGTGAAGGTGATAATATGGAAATATAAGTGAAAATGTAATGGAAATGAATGAAAATTTCAAGGTCCAACATACCCCCCAACTGAAGCTATTGCATGTCCTCATGCAATCTATTACATTAATTTATCCTTGAGCTTTCGCTTAACTTTGCGTGATATCATTTTGTAACTTCATACTTCAGCAAAGTGTTTTACTTGAATTGCAACATGGTTGGTTCTTGTGTTACAACCATATTTTGTTGTTGCATTCATTTTTGACCTTTGATCTTTGCAAATGATAAGTTGATTTTTATTGCAAAGTATATCTTTATTGGATTGCATCATGGTTGGTTCTTGCGTGACAACCGTGATTGTGTTTGTATCCAATTATATTTTGAGTACTTTTGAAAAGCCATTGTATGCTCATAGTAATAATGTAATAGTTAATATATTCTAGAAGTATGTGGGTTTCTAAATGTGATATGAACATGGAAAAGTATGAATATGAATGTATCCCCCCCCCCCAACTGATGGTATTGACAATTTTATGAAATGAGGAAGAGAAATGTTGTTTTCAAAAAATCATCATTCTAGTTTTTCAAGGAATTCTATGGTAAAAAATTAGAAAATGATGTACCTTAACTTACCCTTTGAAAATGGATGAGTTGCATGTGTGTACTGAAGAGTGTGGCTATTGATGTTGTTGGATCATGGTGTATGTAAAACAAAGGAGTTTGATTTGCTTCTTTGTTCTCTTTGTGCTGATGATAAGATTGGGATCTTTATTGCTGCTGATACAAATTGATTCCTGCTGCAAACTGCTGAAATGATGTAATGATGTAGTCTTCAATCATTACAAAATCTGATGGTACAATTATAGTCATTCGAATAAATGTGTTGATGTCGAACATGAAAAGAAGTCATTGGATTACCGACCAATGTCGTTAACCAATGCAAGGAAAACTCACCATTAATGTAAATGAGTACCAAGGTACCTAAGTACATCTTGCGAAGTGCGAATAGATGCGCTGATGTCGAGCCACTTGCAAGATCTGACAATCAAGGGACATTGATGTATTCCTATGATTTTCAGCGAGAGAACTTGTCATTAATGTATACAAGCCTCAAGGTACTAATAAGGACTCTATTCTTGGACCTAGATAATGTGCTGATGTCGATAGGCCAAGACTTGTTAGAAGGGAGGCCTTAAGGAATCCTCCATCATCTAACGTGAGCATGAAAGAATAAATTTTTTTTTTTTTTGAAGGACTATGGATGAAATTTCTTGCAGTGGATCAAAGTTTATTTGATAGAATGAAAATAGAAATAAAATGAATCAGCTTTGTAGAGGAGTTGAATGGTTTTATTTCTAGGTTAGTGAAAGTAGGACAGGAAAATATAATGACTGGGGAAAAAAATGAGCAGTGAGGGAAAATGAGACGAGGATTTTATTGAATGAATAAGTAGAAATGAAATAGCGAATGTAAAGGGAAACGAGGTGAATGTTTTTTTTACTGAGGAAGCATGGATGCAATGGAGACACTGGCATCTGAAAGGCTTTCAAGTGTTGGATCTGATTTGCATTAGCATGTGTTTATGCATTGATGTTTCTTTCTTTGTTTCTGATCATCTTCTTGTAAAAGAAATGTACTCTCTGAGAGAGACTATTCACTTGTAGTCATCTGTCCTTCCTCATGGAACTTGCAAAATAAAACTAGTACTTCTTCTATAATGGAATGTAAGATTATCAAAAGAGAGAGGTGATCAATCTCTCTGGTTATGACATTTACACAAAAAACCGAGAATTGGTACTAATAAAAAAATTTCACGAAGGAAAACCAAAATAATTTATACATGTTTCGAAATTAGTGCCTCAAGTCACCTATTGTGTCTTTTCAGAAATTTCTTCATTTTTTTATGTTTCAAAATTTGATGATGGTTTTCTCATTACGTATATCTTGTCTTTATCTTTCTAACGATGCTTGAATCATCGAAATCCGATGTCGGATGAGAAAGTTAGGCTAGTTTAAAATTTGGGTGAAATAACGAAGTTTTTCAGTTGCAGAATTGATGTTTTAGCTGCAGAATGTGCACAGTTCTGTAGCTAAAATCTTGAAAGAAAGTTAAGTATACACACCTATGCAAATATTCAGTCTTCACATTTAAATCAACGAGTACCTCCTCCAGGAAAACGAACAATACCCTATTTATTTTGTTGACGCAATATTATTTTTTATTATTTTACTATTATTATTATTTTTAATAATTTTATTTTTATTTTAATGGAAAATACATTTTATTAAGAATTAAACCTCAATCAGTGTCACAACAGAGAATGTTACCTACGCAAAGAAGTGAGGAACAAGGACTGGTATTGTGACAATCCAATAAAGACAACAAAAGGAAAAGTAGTGAGAGATTTTGCAATTTACAATTTTTTTTATTTTTTTATTTTTTTAATAAAAATAACCCTATTGCCATTTATGCATTTTTCAATGTAGAAACATTATGTTGTCTCTTCTGGAAGAAACACAATTTTACACTCGATGCTCAACATTTCACTATGTAGATGGAAATCCAAATATTTTTTCATTAGAAGAATCACTGTGTGGGCAACAATACTGTGATTCTTGCGAAGATTATCAATTTTCTCATGAGTCCTAGCTTTGAAATTTAATAGAGAAGAATGATCCTTGAGTAATGCACAAAGGTTTGTTATTATAGCTTTCTTATGGGGACTTATTTTCGGTCTTTGCAAAATCAATGTCGCATCCAGGTTGCAAAGCTCATAACCTGCCTCGTCCATAAGTCTAACTGCCTCTCACAAACACTGAAGAAGGTGCTCCTTTCCACTTTGGATCACTACCGGGGAAAAATTTTCCAATATCTAGAAGGCTCATTGCTCCAAGAATTGCATCAACAACTCAATGAAGCAAGCCATCATCGTCAGAGTGAGTGTCATAGCCTCGATCATGGGGTATTTTCGGCTTCATATGGTGCATATCAAAACCATGTACAATTATAAATGGAAAAACAACAATAGGCTTAACACTCCCACCATGTGTTTAAGCACAGTGCTAGCAACGAGTTGGCAAAGTGGCGAGTTGGCAGGGATCTTCAACATTTCCGGAGATTTCAAAACAACTTTCCAAGTAAATCGAGAGTTATCTGCAAACCGTGGATTTGGAAAAATGCAAGTAAAATTGAGCATGGATGGAATGTGCATCAAATACAAACGAATTCTCCCACCTGAAACGTGACGTGTTCAAACAGTTTACTGTGCAAAAAAAATCTTTTTTCCCTCACACAGACAACAAAATAGGGCTCTGAAGAACCACAAAATTCTCTCTAACGGTTGCGAAATTTAAAAAACTATTTCTGGGTTACTAAATTTTCCCCATTCCCAAAAACACCCATGTCGTGGATTTTTCAAATTCATCTTGGTGTACTCAGAATTTGTGTTTTAAAATTATGTGTCAAAAATAGTTGCGTTTTTTTTCTGGCAATGAAAACGATTTCTGGTAAATAAAATGATTTGCTAATGGAACATGTTCAACGATTGCCACATGCATCGAGCATTTGAGTTCAATTCGAAACCAAACTCAACTTCTTGAAGAACGGATCTCTCCTCTAAATTATGGATTTGTCAAACGATTATGCCTCCAGTTTCGTTGTAGTTCCTAAGAAAATTTCTCGTTTCCCTTGGCTTTCCTCTTTGTTTTTATTTTTCTTTCTTATTTGACAGCAACTTCTTTTCTTATTCAATTCATTTCAATCTGAGAACTTTGACAACAACTTCTTTTCTTATTCAACGCTTTTCAATCTGAGAACGTTGTTGATGATCTCTTTGATCTACAAAGAGATGATTATCATGAGCTTCTGCACAATTCAATCCAACCTATGTGCATGCACATTAATGTCTTTATAGAGCCAACAGAGACACTTGATGTTCAGGATTCAACACTCTTTGAATATAGAATATATTTTGGAACAGTAAAGATGCAAGCCTTATGAAACTCGGCAAGCATAAGATCCATTGCAATTGGAACCTGTGAAGTATCTAAATTTGCGTATTCATCAGCAGTGCATTTTGAACCATGCTCTCGGCCTTTTTCAAATGATGTACTTTTTCTTTTTATTATCTGAAACATGGATTTAATTTTTGTTTTTATTTTTATTTTTTTGAATTTTCTTTATTAAAATTTATTAATAAAACGGTTTTTTTTTGTTTTTTTTTAAATGATTTTTTAATAAAATAGTATATATTATATTTTCAAATATTTAAAAATATACATATATATTTC
This sequence comes from Pinus albicaulis, assembly GCA_034641835.2. Lineage (NCBI taxonomy): Eukaryota > Viridiplantae > Streptophyta > Pinopsida > Pinales > Pinaceae > Pinus > Pinus albicaulis. Next base: position 887,276,528 of record CM076582.1, read on the forward strand.
ATTAAACAAAACAATTTATTGAAATTTTTTATTTTTCATTTTTTATTTTAAAGTTTATTAAATCAAATGAAATGATGAAAACATAAATTTTTATTTATTTTTAACACAAAAATTCTCTTTTTTTGATTATCCACATCACACAAAGCGCATGAGGAGAGCATACTCAAGAAATTATTAATTGATTTTTTTTAGATGTAAGAAACAAGGTCTCCTAATTACATTTCCTCAGCAACGACGCCAAAATGTTTAGTCAATTTAGTTGCCTAAATTGCTAACATAAATTACCAACCAGGGCTAGTAAACTGATGAAGTGTGGTGCACTATATGTGCTTAAGAAACCTATTCCTTTCTTCGTTGTTTTGTGTTTTATATTGTTTTTAGGGGAGTTTTGTTCTTTGAGTTCTTGAGATGACTAACCTTGAATTATGAAAAGATTTAAGTTAATCTAATTTAATTTTTAGAAGGAAGAAAATGAAGTGTACTAAAACTAATCTAGTTTTCATAAAATCAAACCTAAAGCTAAGAGCTAGTTTAAGACCTAGTTTTAAAAATCAAAGCATCTATCTAATTGGTTTGTTAATCCTAATCCATGGATCTACTTCTAAAAGACTAGAATTGAGAATTAATATTCCTATGAAAGCAGTAAATGAATCAACTATTGTACCCTCAGTTATCTGTCATCCAATTGTTAGGTGTGACCTAGTAAGATGGAGTTTAGTATTTGCTAGTACTTTAGCATATTAAGGATCTAGAAAAGAAAACAAGGAATGCAAATGAAAGTATCTAAGATGTGTCTAGCTACTCCAATTATTCAATTGTAAAGAGTGACCTGTTTTGAAGTAATGTCTGAGTAAGCTAATTACATCTGTTTTAAATTAAAGTACTAGGAAAGCTCTGTAAATAACCCAGAAGTTGCATTACATTTAATCATTCAACCTTCCCTTCTTAACATGTTCAGATTAGTTCTTTGTAGAATGGTTTTTAGAAAGATTGTTGTTTGCAGTCAAATGAGGGTCTTGAAAGTAAAAACATGCAAAGTATAACTAAGATCAACCAAACGTATAATTGACTTATCAGTACTACTCAAATGTGAAGCTTTTAACCTCTTGAAGTATCTTTGGAGAAATCAATTATGCCTTTATTCCTTGGCAAGCAAATGACAAGAAGAAAGATAAATTCAGCTACTGTATATGTGATATATTTAACCATTGAATGTAGAATTTAGAATATTGAAAATGGCTTTCATAAATATTAGTTTGACACAACAATTGACAACTCTATTTTAATGAAAATAAAAGGCAATAATAGTAAAGAAAAATAGATAACTGTGAATTCTTATTGCTCCAAAGCAATCCAATTAGAAAATAGATAAAACACTACTTTCTTGAGATCTTTATTAGGAAACATAAGATTACAAAGTGAAGTAAATCTACATTTGAAAAGAAAATAACAATTGTAAATGGAAAACTAAACTACTTGCATGAATCCATGTAAAACAAACTAATTAATCTTACAAATTTATAAATGGATGCACATGGTTGATGGGGCCCTTCCATTGTCCAATAACATTCCAACTTGCAAAAGTTCACATTCTAAAACTCAATAATAGAAAAGAACTTTCTTTATTGATAAACTCATAACTCTACATCCCATTCCATCTCAACCCTTGTTACAAAACATTTATAATTCTGTCTCTTCTTCTCCTATTTTTTACATCTTGATAGGAGAAAGCTTCCCCTATTTATACAAAAATATGAGAATTTATCTCATTAATGAGAGTCCATGAATCTCTCCCTTTATCTTTAGAGTTACAATAAAAATATGAAATGATAAGACACATGTCTTTTTAGAGTTTCAATACAAATAGGAAATGAGACACGTATCTTAGAGTTTCAATAAAAAAAGGAAATGAGACATATATCCTCATGATCCCATAATCTTCTCCACTCAAATTCGAATTTGGTTTTGGGAGGCCACATAAAGGTCTTTTAGAGGCTTCCTTTTGACTTGCACATGGCAACAATCTCATCCCACTTGTTAGGTATAAGCATATGCACATTATTTTTTAATTTTTAACCACAAATTCACTTAAAATGCTAGGAATTAATAAATTTTGGAAAAACATAAATGTAACCCAATAGTGGTAATGGTAAGGTAAATGTAATGAAACAGAGGGGAGTGAAGGTGGTAATATTGAAATATAAGTGAAAATGTAATGGAAATGAATGACAATTTCAAGGTTCAACAGTGGCCCTAGACTTCAAAATTATTCAAAGTGACAAAAACCTCTGTATAATTACTCCAATGTCTTTGCAACCTGTTCCAATGGGTTCAAAGCATGCCAGTCTGCTAGGAATGAATCTTCCTGAGCCAAAATTGGTCGAAAATTGTTCAAGATATGGTCAAATTAATTTTTCCCTAGATTCCTCCTCCAAATCTGAAGAAGACTCCAGATAGCTCTGCCAAACTAGCAGGTCCACAAAAAATGGTGGCGCATCCTAAAACTCTGACAACTTAACAATGAGTTTAATTAAGGCTAATTCTGGATTAAATGCGAATTAAATGCGCACTAATCGCTTTTAGTTTGGGTGCTTGGTTAAAGCTATGTGGTAACGTCATATGGGGAGGAGGGCTGGGCCCCTCCCTGCCACCATCGAAGTCCGCAATGCAAGTCAAATACAATTTCGTTGGCCATAATTTACAAACTGTGCTTGCTGGTATAGCGGTAAGACTTGGTATTAGGATGGGGAGGTCATGGGTTCGATTCGTCCTCCACCCATCCTATATGTTTTGGCATGCGCAATTACCTTTGGCCCTTGTATTGTAATTTGAAACGTATTTAAAATACGTGTCATATTAAACATTAATAAAAATTTAGAGTATGTAAATATATAATGTGCTCTAATATAATACGCAACCATATGAAAAACCATATAACAAACCTTTGGAATCAGACTTTGTAAATATACCAATCAGAGTTTGGTCACCATTAATATAATTTCATACTATGGTTTATATAATAATTCGATCTGAATATTAAACCATGAACCTTGGATATATATATATATATATAATAATAATAATAATAATAATTTCCAAACCTTATATTATTAAAATACATACATACATATATATATATCCAACCTTAATAATAAAAATAATTCCAACACATAAATATTCATCATGAACTCAATTTCAACCTTGGAGGATATTGAGCAATTTCACCTTCTCAAATCCAAACTGGCGAATTTCATTGTGCCACTTCTCACAGTGCCATTGGGCATAAACTGAAAAATGTTCCCTACATGTTGACTGGGCTGCCATGTCATCAACCTCTCACTGTTCTGCGATTTTTTTAAAAATTTTCTTATTTTGAATGGTGGTCAGCGAGCTATAACTTCTTCATCGGAAGTTGGTTTTTGACAAAACGAGTTGAGTTGGATTCCTGGAAACGGGTCGGTCGCTTTCATTTAGTTTCCAATAAATTTTGAGCACTTTCATTTTTTATCTAAATATTGAGTCTCTGATCATCGATCTCCACAAAAGATGCTACAAATTGTTCAAAAGACCAGCATGAAAACCTGAAGACAAAATGATATGTCAAACCTTATGATTTTAAATATGAAAACTTGTTTGTGGATGCAGGATATGTTAATGGAATAGAAAAATATCATAAAACAAATGGATCAAATTTCAACATGGAAGGTATTGCATTAGAATTAAAATTCCTAGAAGAATGGTTGAACAGTCTGAAACCAGACGAAATTATGGTGGATTCAAATAAAAAAATATGGCACAGCAGAAGCGTAGAGATGGAAAACCAAGTGCAGAAAAGAAACATTAATGCACAACAACAAGAAGACAATTTGGACATGGAAATTGAATATATTAGAAGATTGATGGTGAAAGTGTCCCAAAAGAAACATATTGCAAAAAGGAAAGAAGATGGAAAAATCTTTATTCGACAACAAAATATGCATACATAAATAAAGAGAAAGGACAACAACAACATAAAGTTTAGAAGCCTGGAAGACAAAAAAGGACAACTATAGAACATCAACAACATGAGAGAGAAACTGATTTACTACAAATTAAAGTTTGGTATCGAGGAAGATTCTTATCATCTTAAAGATTAATGATCGAGAGACCATGATTTTCTTTTACCTGGGGAGTATGATGCAGGTGCATCTAACCCATGTCAACTATTTATTAGAGGAGTTAAAAAGTGAGGTTTTAATTAATTAATGTATTTTTCTAAATTTTTAAGAGATAATTAGGATTATTGTAAACAGGAGAAGATTTAAGAGGATTGTGGAAGGTTTGAGAGGATCATGGATTAGTTAAGGGTAAGGGATTGAATGAGAGATTTTAGAGATTAGATGAGGGATGTTAGAGATTATAAGAGATATTTTAGTATTTATCTTAGGATCTATAACCTCCTTGGGTTCTAATCCATTTGTATAAATAGAGGTGAAACTACTAGGCATGAGGCATGTGTGTAGTTGTGTGTAGAGTTTGGGAGTGAGATTGAGAAATGTTGGCGAAGCATGAGGCTATGGGTTCTCCTGTAAATATTTTCTTTATTAATTAATTATTCGTTGAGAGTTTATGTGCAATTTTTTATAGGGTAAATATCAATTCAATTTTGGTGTGATATATATTTTGTTTAGTTGCAAGCCCTATGGCCTGTGGCATCATGTTTTATATAGCAATGAAAGGTATTCCTTTTCAAGCAATAAATTATAATATATATTATATTATGTACATAAATATATATTTTTATATTATATTATATGTCTAATATAATATATAAATATAACTAATCAATAATTAATTAATAATAAAAAGAAAAAGAAAAGACATGTCTTATTGAAAAGACATATCTATTATTGAAAAGACACGCCAACTATGTATATATATTGGGGCCATCAATTGTAATCAGATATCAATAAATATCTCATATATCTGATATCAATCTAATAACGTTTACTCAATCGTAAAAACAAAATTAAGGTTGAGAATTTTCAAGTGAGTAAATATTGATGATAAGGAATTAATTACATATATATGACAAATAAGAAAGAATTAAACATGGTACCATAGCAATAAGATCTTGCAAGGAAAAAATCAAGTTAAATTTTTGGGTTGTTACAATCTTTATCAAACAACATATTTATTTTTTACTCCTACCTAAATTAATGAAAAGAATTCCATAATTATGGTGGGCAGTAATTCCTTGTAAATTTGTGTAATTACCATAATATAAAGAATGTGTTGCATATTTACTTTTTAATTCTCCTAAATTAATGTGGGTGGATTATAGCCTAATTCCAAAGTGGTAAAATAGAAATTTTAATGTCATGAAAGTTTGAATTCATAGCACTAGCGAGTAAATGGTTAGAGAATATGCGTGGGGTGAATAGTGACATAGATCCAATAGTGTTCATAAGAAATTAACCTAGGATATTTTAAGGGCCGAGAGCAATAATTTAAGATCTCCCAATAATTTTGGACCATACGTTGGATCAATTATTTCAAGTTAAAGATACTCTAAAGCAGAGGGAGTTGAGAAGAAAGGTTTACAGATATGTAATTCAAAAGGGTATTTATGAAAGTTGGAAGTCTGAGAGTTTGTAAAACATATAAGAATAAAAGTCTTGGATAAAAATCCCTACCTAGGTTTGTGGATAAAAGCTAAGATATAGACCTATATCGATTTTTTTTGTTGAAAGAAGAAAAACTAACGCATGCTTGAAAGGAAAGGAAGGAAAAATGTTGATGATGATGACAAGGATGAGAATTTCATGCTCAATGAGGTTGCAATGCTTCCTAAAATAAGGAAAGGATCAAAAGGGATTTGAAAATTCCTTACAATCCTCAAATTAAAAGGACCTCCTAATGAGGGTTGTAGGTGAATTGTGAAGGATTTCAAGGCTCCGGCAGCAGATGGAAGCATTGGGAAGAAGGAAACAAAGTTTATGACAAGAGTATTCTCCTAGGGTGGAAGACAAACTAAGCTAGAGAGACTTATATTCAAGAGGGAGAAATGGAACAAGACATCTAGAACCATGGCAGATGAATGGAAGAGCTTTTAGTCAGAGGGAGCTCACTTCAAAGTTAAAAATGTAGGATCTAGGTTTAATGTACTATTTATTGGGATTAGAATTGTGGAAGAGATCAAATGATATCTTCCTTAGCCAAGGGACGTATATAGTTGAGATCTTGCAGAGATTTGGAATGTTGGACTGCAAGTCCATGGCCACACATATGGTTACGAATATGAAGTTATTCAGTGATCTGTCTTCAGATTTGGTTGAACCCATAACGCATAGAAATTTGATCGAATCCTTGATGTACCTGGTTAATACCATGCTAAATATATGCTTTATAGTGAACACATTGAGTCACTACATGGTTGAGCCTAGAAATCTACATTTGGTAGCAACAAAGCATGTATTGAGGTACCTACATGGTATGGTTGGATATGGACTCAGATATGTCTTGAATGGTGAAGAAAATTTTCAAGGTTATATAGACTCTGACTCGATAGGGAGTGAAATAGATAAGAAAAACACATCATGATGTTGCTTCAGTTTAGGATCAAGTACGATCTCATGGTTTAGCAGAAAATAATTATCAATGGCACTCAGTACAACATAGGAAGAATATATAGCATCCAGTGATGCAAGCCATGAAGAAGTGTGGCTTTGGAAATTGATTGCAGGGTTATTTGATCTAGAGTTAGAGCCAACTTTGATATACTGTGACAATCGAATTTGTGTGAAGCTTTTCAAGAATTTAGACTTTCACAACAAGTCAAAGAATATGATATCATATACCATTTCATCTGAGATATGGTACAAAGAGGAGCATTGGAACATGAGTACATATCCATAGATGAGTAGACAACAGACATTCTCAGCAAGCCTCTGTAAAGTGAAGTTTGAATACTTCAGAGACAAGCTTGACATGATGTAGAATTTCCACGCTCGTTGAGAGGGAGCTGTGATGTTTCTCTTACAACGGGAAAATACTCTCCCTTTGTCCAATGGTTTCCTAGATAGTCATGTGAAGTAACTTAGGGAGTAATGAATATCCTGCTACAAGTATTTTCTACACCATGTGAAGTGGCTAGGTGTGATTGAGACTACTAGGAAAAGAGAAACATCATATATACATGCAACAAAGTCTTGAGAATATGGTCGTAGTCCTTCCTATACCATGTGAAGTGGCTTCGTGTGGTTGGGACTACTAGAGGAGAACATCATGGAAGAATACCTTCCTCTCTAAGCGGGAGTGGTGATGTTTTATATAGCAGTGGAAGGTATCCCCTTCTAGGAAACAATGTATAATATATATTATATTATGTACAACAATATATATTTATATATTATATTATATTACATACTATATACTATATAAATATAAATAATCAATAATTAATGAATAATAAAAAGAAAAAGAAAAGACATGTCTTATTGAAAATACATGTCTATTAATGAAAATACACCCTGAATATGTATATATATCGGGACCCTCAATTGTAATCAAACATCAATAAATATATCATATATCTTATATCAATTCAATAATGTTTACTCAATCGTAAAAATAAAATTAAGGTTGAGAATTTTTCAAGCGTGTAATTATTATTCATAAGGCAATAATTACAAAGATCTAAAACATAAGAAAAAATTCAACATGCAAGTATTGTAGTGGCTAGTGATATGTTGATTATTGTCTCATTTCCCATAAAATAGTGTTTCCACTTCCTCGCATCTTAACCCAAAACATAGAGGTACATATCTATTGGCACCTATCTCCACTTTGAAGGGTTTCTCCAAGTTCGGTAATGTCATAATCAACGCTCGACTGAATTTGTTCTTTAACTCCTCAAAGTCCTTCTACTCACCCTTCCCCCATTGAATTTTTTTTTAACTCATTGTTATGACATGGAATGATGCTACTATTATTGGAAATGCGGCTATGAATTTCCTTAGGTGCTATTATGCCCCAATGAAACTATTTTCCTCATAAACATTAGTAGACACCAAACACTTCATTATAGCTTCCATCTTGGTAGGATCTATATTTATCTCTCCTCAACTTATCACATATCCCATATACACCCAAGAATACTACCTAAAATCACACTTATTGAGATTTCCCATCAACTAGTGCTTCTTGAATGTCTTTAGCATATACATCAAATGTGAAATGTGCTCCTCCCATGTAACATTATGTACCAATATATAAGCAAATACAGCATAAAAAATGAATCTATAGAAGGGTGCAATATATCATTCCAATTAACCTCATTAATGTAGCTAGTACATTGCATATGATAAACAACATGACTAACCACTAATACAAACTTTTCTTGGTTTTTAAGGTGGTATTCTAGTATCTTCTCCTCTGACCCAAACCTGGTGATATCTTGACATTAATTCCAACTTACCGATGTATTTGGCTTGTTGCAATTGATTCAGTAAATCATCTATCTTAGGCAAGGGGTACATGATCTAAAGTGTACTTTTTTTTAATGCCATGTAATAAATACACATAAACCAAGTCCCATCCTTCTTTGGCACAATGATGATAGGTGACCCACATGGTGAGGTAATTGGTTGAATGAAACCCTATTCTAGTAACTATTGAAATTTATTCTTCATCTTGTTTTCATGTATAATGGAATGCCTATATAACCTAATATTTACAATGAAGAGTTTGGAAACACCTAGATCTTGTGCTCCACTTCCCTATTAGATGGTGTTCCTTTAGGCTCCTGGAACACACCCTTGTACACATGTAGTAACTCTTCTAGTTATTATTTGTGTTCCTTAGTGCACCCCTACAAGGATGACTTAGCTCTCATGGACTCGTCAACAAATTGATTTTCTCTTAAAAACAACAAAACATACTTCTTTTTATAACTGATCAATTTTTTGGCCTAGTTGGCACTTACTAGTGAGATCTTCAATTTGCTCATGTGCATGTTGATGATGAAGGATTATCCATCCTTGATGAGGTGGTACTAGTGGCCTCTCCACATGAAGATCACATCATGCATGTACATATAGGGACTCCCAAACATAGCTCTAGAGACATCAAGTGGAACTACATCCAACTCTACTTCATCAATAAAATCACGACTAATAGAAAATTTGATCCTTCCCTATTTATTTACCATTATATTTGCCTCCTTGTTGAGCTAACCTAATGGATATGGGCTTGGATGACCATGAGTCTCCAATCCCATTTTCTTGACCAAATATGGTACTATGAGATTCACTAATATCATAAGGAAATAATTACAAAATCTAAAAAATAAGAAAGAATTCAACATGCAAGTATTGTAGTGGTTAGTGATCTCTGGATTACTGTCTTGTTTCCCATCAAATAGTGTTTCCACTTCTTCATAGCTTAACCAAACAAAATAAAGGTATTTGTTATAGGTAGGCTAGTTAAGAACTGCCCCCTGCATCAAGACCGCTTCGATAACATATCTGTTGGCACCTATATCCACTTTGAAGGGTTTCTCCAATTTCTATAATGCCATAACCAATTCTGGACTAAATTTATTCTTTAACTCCTCAAAGGCCTTCTACTCACCCTCTCCCCATTAATTTTTTTTGTAACTCAAGTTTTATGGCATGGAATGATGTTGCTATTATATGAAATGAGGCTATGAATTTCCTTAGGTATTGCTATGCCCCAATGAAACTCTTTACCTCATAAACATTAGTAGGCAACAACCACTTCATGATAGCTTCCATCTTGGAAGGATCTATCTTTATCTATCCTCCACTTATCACATATCCCATATACACCAAAGACTACTATCTAAACTCACACTTCTTGAGGTTTCCCATCAACTGGTGATTCTTCAATGTATTTAGCCTCTACATCAAATGTAACATACACATCCCCTCACATATACCCAAGTAAACAACCAACTAGGGTAAACATGAGCTAAGGGCAGTTAAGATCAGACTCAACCTCCTTGGTGACTTTAAGGAAGTGGAATCAACACAGAAAAATATAACATAAAATCCTTGCACTTGCAATAGGACCCCTCCAGAGGCTATCATAGTCATCAACTGGGCTGACCCTAGGTCCCACTGAATTTTGCTAAAGATAACACTCGAACGCTCCCTTGATATGGGAAAGGGTGTGTTTGGGAGGCTTTGGATGCACCCACATCATATGCATGTGCATGTCCAGGGACTCAATTGGCTAGACATATGCCTGCGCTCGGAGGATTTAAGGAACTTTTTAATCCCAGAATACTGAACAGTACCCAAAACATCCTATAGCTTATAGAATCCATCAAACACATGCCAAAAATTACACATAACCAAAAACTGACTCCAGTACTAGGCCTAACCATCCCCAACTGGGACTGAAATTTTGTTAGACACTTGGCATGAATGAAATATACAGGTCTAGGATACAAGACAAAATGAATGACTAAAAACTATTATGGGGCATTACAATAAGGATCACCACCCTCTTCCTTGAACTGATATGACAAAAATTAGGTCTTGCATCCATTATTTTAAAAATTACAAGTAAATGCATGAAATAACCATGACATGAACCAATCATTTAAAAATTATTATACCCAACATAAAACCACAGAAATATTAGTGAGATAAAAATCATTAAATCCACACAACAATAAGTACAAATCAAGAGAACTTAGCTTCCATTAAACATAGGCAATAGCCAACCATGTTCGAGACTTCTACGTACCACCCGACCATAGACATGGCTGAGCCAAATCTCTCTTCAACTAGTCACCCCCGTGCCATATTCCAAGCATAAATTTGGGATCTCATGGATAAAACAATCCAAAAAACAACCAATATAATCCAGAGGTTAAATCACCTCCACCCTCACCATACCGTGATCACACCAAAACCGGTGCTCTGATAAAAAAACTGAACTGAACTTGGAATGCCATAAGGAATACATCACTATCCTTGAGGAGTTTTACATCTCCATCTCTCTTAGGCTTTACCACAATCCAATCTCAGATCAATAGGCCCTAAACTAAGACACCACCCTCAGGCTTTATCGTGTATCTCGCCAAAACTGCTCGAGGGATTATTAGGCCTTTGAGTAATTTTCCTTGAGATTACCTTTGCCCAGGATTCTAAAATCCATCCAGAAATTCCAAAGCTTAAAACCGATATCAAAATCCAAACACACCATGGCATCCAAAAAAAGGAAAGGCAAGGCTGAATACCACTTCCAAAACCCGACACGACTATGCCATCAATAACAAGAGAACCAAATACCAACATGCATAAGCCATGCATGTCCAAACTATCTAGGAAATCACACATGCAATATGTTACGTGCAATTATTCGTGTTGAAGCTGCTAGATCATGCTCTTCCTTGCTTGATATTTTGCTTTCCTTTCCTTTCCATATCCTGCCTTTGCTTTCTTCCATATTTGTTGGCTCAATGTTGAAATGCTCCATGAAAAATCTAAGTATCCAAGAGTGTGTGAGAGAGATAATAATGATATAGCTCTAAAATTGAACTGAAAAAAAAGTACCAACTGATCCTCATAAGCCTTTTTATCAACGAGGCATCTATTTTCTTCATTTTCCATTATTTTCCTTCATTTTCCTCCTCACATGCAACCTGTAACCTTTTACCTTCCTTTTCTCCTATTTTCCTTTATTTTCATAAATAAATGAGCAAAAAATACTTTTTCACCTCGTTAATGCCTTAGCCATTTCCTTTTACCAGTTTTCACTAGCCATAAACACATATCTAGTGATGCCCACTAGGATATCTTTGCCCAACATTAAACTTGGAATAAGTGTTACTTAACCGTTATCTTATTTTTTCCTTTATTGACTTTATTACATGAAATTTTTCCCGGGTTTGTTACATCAAATGTGAAATGTGGTCCTCCCATGTAGCACTATATACCAATATATAAGCAAATATACAATAACAAATGAATCTATAGAACTGTGCAATATATCATTCCAATTAACCTCATTAATGTAGTTAGTGCATTGCATAGAATAAGCAACATGACTAACCACTCATTCATACTTTTCTTGGTTTTTAAGGTGGTCTTCTAGATATCTTCTCCTCTCACCCAAACCTGGTGATATCTTGACATTAAGTCCAACTTACTGAAGTATTTGTCTTGTTGCAATTGATTCAGTAAATCATCTGTCATAATAAGGGGTACATGTTCTAAAGTGTAATTTTGTTTAATCCAATGTAATAAATACACATCCACCAAGTACCATCCTTCTTTGGCACAATGAGGATAGGTGACCCACATGGTAAGGTAATTGGTCGTATGAACCCCTATTCTAGTAGCTACTGAAATTTTTTCTTCACCTTGTTTTCATGTATAATGGATTGCATGTATAACCTAATGTTTGCAATGAACAGTCTGGCAAAAACTGAATCTTTTTCTCTACTTCCCTATTGGATGTTATTCCTTTAGGATCCTGGAAGACACCCCTGTAAACATGTAGTAACACTTATATTTTTTATTTTTTTTCCTTAGTGCAGCCCTCCAGGGATGAATTAGCTCTCATGGACTCTTCAAAAAATTGGTTTTCTCTTAAAAACATCAAAACATACTTATTTCTATAATTGATAAATTTTTTGACATAGTTGGCACTTACTAGTTAGATATTCAACTTGCTCATGGGCATGTTGATGATGAAGGATTATCCATCTTTGATGACATGGTACTAGTGGCCTCTGTGCATGAAGATCACATCCTTCATGTACCTATTGGGACTCCCAAACAAAAATCCAGAGACATGAAGTGGAACTACGTTTAACTCTACTTCATCTATAAACTCATCACAGATATAAAATTTTATCCCTCCCTATTTATTTACCATATATTTGACTCTCCTTGTCAACCTAACCTAATGGATATGGGCTAGGATGGTTATGAGTCTCCAATCCCATTTTCTTGACCAAATATGCTACTATGATATTCACTAATATCATAAGGAAATAATTACCAATATCTAAAAAATAAGAAAGAATTCAACTTGCAAGTATTGTAGTGGCTAGTGATCTGTGGATTAATGTCTCCTTTCCCATCAAATAGTGTTTCCACTTCTTGACAACTTAACCATAAACATAAAGGTAATTTTCATAGGTAGGGTAGTTAAGAACTACCCCCCTACATCAAAACCACTCCCATAACATATATGTTGGCACATATCTCCACTTTGAAGGGTTTCTCCAAGTTCGGTAATGGCATAAATGGCGCTTGACTAAATTTCTTCTTTAACTCCTCAAATTCCTTCTGCTCACACTTTCCCCATTGAATTTTTTTGTAACTCATTGTTATGGCATGGAATGATGTTTGTATTATTGGAAATGAGGCTATGGCTTTCCTTAGGTACTATTATGCCCCAATAAAACTCTTTACCTCATAAAAATTAGCAGACATTGACCACTTCATGATAGCTTCCATATTGGCAGGATCTATCTTTATCTCTCCTCCACTTATCACATATCCCATATACACCAAAGACTACTATCTAAACTCACACTTCTTGATATTTCTCATCAACTAGTGATTTTTTAATGTATTTAGCATCTACATCAAATGTGAAATGTTCTCCTCCAACATAGCACTATGTACCAATATATAAGAAAATAAACAATAACAAATGAATATATAGAAGGGTGAAACTTATATTTCTGATTAACCTCGTTAATGTAGCTAGTGCGTTGCATAGGATAAATAACATGACTAACCACTCATACAAACTTTTCTTGGTTTTTAATGTGGTCTTCTACCTATCTTCTCGTCTGACCCAAACCTATTGATATCTTGACATTAATACAACTTACTGAAGTATTTGGCTTGTTGCAATGGATTCAGTAAATCATATAACTAAGGGAAGGGGTACCTGTTCTAAAGTGTAATTTTGTTTAATGCAATGTAATCAATACACATCCACCAAGTCCCATTGTGATTTGGAACAATGATGATAGGTGACCCACATGGTGATGTAATTTGTTGAATGAAACCCTATTCTAGTAGCTACTGAAATTTATTTTTCACCTTGTTTTCTTGTATAATGGACTACATGTATAACCTAATGTTTGCAACAGAGAGTCTGGTAACAACATGATCTTTTGCTCCACTTCCCTATTGGATGGTATTCCTTTAGGCTCTTGGAACACACCCCTGTGCACATGTAGTACCTCTTCTAGTTGTTATTTTTTTCCTTAGTGCACCCATTCTTGGATGACTTAGCTCTCATGGACTCTTCAACAGATTGATTTTCCCTTAAAAACAACAAAATATACTTATTTCTATAATTGATCAAATTTTTGGCTTAGTTGGAACTTACTAGTGAGATCTTCAACTTGCTCATGCGCATGTTGATGATGAAGGAGTATCCATCCTTGATGAGGTGGTACCAATTGACTCTCTGCATGAAGATTGCATCCCGCATGTACATATAGTGACTTCCAAACACAACTCCAGAGGCATCAAGTGGAACTACATCGAGCTCTACTTCATCAATAAACTCATCACTAATATCAAATTTGATTCTTCCCTATTTATTTGCCACTATATTTTCCTCCTTGTCCACCTAACCTAAGGGATATGGGCTAGGATGATCATGAGTCTCCAATCCCAATTTATTGACCAAATATTCTACTATGAGATTCACTACTATCATAAGGAAATAATCACCAAGATCTCAAAAATAATGAAGAATTCAACATGAAAGTATTGTAGTGCCTAGTGATATGTGGATTATTATCTCCTTTCCCATCAAATAATGTTTCCACTTCTTCACAAATTAATCCAAAACATAGAGGTACTTGTGATAGGTAGGGTAGTTAAGAATTCCCCCCTACATCAAGACTACTCCCATAACATCTATGCTAGCACCTGTCTCCACTTTCAAGGGTTTCTCCAAGTTAGGTAATTCCATAATGATTGCTTGACTAAATTTCTTATTTAACTCCTCAAAGGCCTTTTGCTCACCCTTTCCCCATTGTTTTTTTTTGTATCTCGTTATTATGGCATGGAATGATGTTTCTATTATTAGAAATGAGGCTATGAATTTCCTTAGGTACTATTATGCCCCAATGAAACTCTTTACCTCATAAACCTTAGTAGACACTGACCAATTCATGATAGCTTCTATCATGGCATGATCTATCTTTATATATCCTCCACTTATCACATATCCCATATACACCAAAGAACACTATCTAAACTCAAACTTCTTGAGATTTCCCATCAACTGGTGCTTCTTCAACATCTTTAACATTTACATCAAATGTGAAATGTGCTCCTCCCATGTAGCAATATATATCAATATATAAGCAAATAAACAATAATAAGTGAATCTATATAAGGGTGAAATATATCATTCTGATTAACCTCATTAATTTAGCTATTGCATTTGATAGGATAAACAACATGAATAAACACTCATACGAACTTTACTTGGTTTTTAAGGTGGTCTTCTAGGTATCTTCTCCTCTGACCCAAACCTGGTGATATCTTGACATTAAGTCCAACTAACTGAAGTATTTGGCTTGTTGCAATTGACTCAATAAATAATCTATCTTAGGCAAGGGGTACATATTTTAAAGTGTAATTTGGTTTAATGCCATTTAATAAATACACATCCACCAAGTCCTATCCTTATTTGGAACAATGATGATAGGTGACCCACATGGTGATGTAATTGGTCGAATGAAACCTTATTCTAGTAGCTACTGAAATTTATTCTTCACCTTGTTTTCTTGTATAATGGACCACCTGTATACCCTAATGTTTACAACGAAGATTCTGGTAACAACTGGATCTTGTGCTCCACTTCCCTATTGGATGGTATTCCTTTAGGCTCCTGGAACACACCCCTATGCACATGTCATAACTCTTCTAGTATTTATTTTTGTTCCTTATTTCACCCCTCCATGGATGACTTAGCTCTCATGGACTCTTCAACGGATTGATTTTCTCTTGAAAACAACAAAACCAACTTCTTTCTATAATTGATCAATTTTTTGGCCTAGTTGTCACTTACTAGTGAGATATTCAACTTGATCATGTGCATGTTTATGATGAAGGGTTATACATCCTTGATGAGGTAGTACCAGTGACCTCTCCACATGAAGATCACATCCTGCATGTATATATAGGGACTCCCAAACACAACTCAAGATACATCAAGTGGAACTACATCCAACTCTACATCATCAATAAACTCATCACTAATAGCAAATTTGATCCTTCCCTATTTATTTACCATTACATTTGCCTCCTGTCGACCTAACCTAATGGATATGGGTTAGGATGGTCATGAGTCTCCAATCCCATTTTCTTGACCAAATCTGCTACTATGAGATTTGCTAGTGATATTGAGTCAAATAGAACATCAATTTTTATCTTCTTGACATCTATCTTTATATCCAGGAGAGCCTAGTCATTTCCTTCTGTTCTTGTTGCCAAAGACTACTCAAATTCACCCTCTTCTGCTTTAATGTATAAAAAATATTCTCATCCACATCTGAGTTGATTTCGACTTAATTACTCAAATATGTGGCAACAATATTTTTCTTCTTAACATCTTTCTTTTGATTCTTTGAGTTGAGTTCTGGATGCAATTTCCAACACTTTTTGTCTACATGACCATCAATATTATAGCGATTTTTGTGGTTGATGGGGTCTTTGCACCAGTGTATTGTGGCTATTGTCTTGTCTTTCCCCCCTTCCACTTCTTTTTCCCGTCCTTGGAAGTTTCTTGGTTCTCCTTCTACTTTGACCCACTTGATTTCCCTTTCTTTTAGACTATGTTCTCTGTGTATTATGCTTATAAAAAATCCTCATCCACCATTATAGGTTTGAACATCATCACTTTCTTCCACATATTATTGTGTAGACCCCCTAGAAACTTGAGGAGTATGTCTTGGTACTTTGGGGAGATACCCAACATTATTTCCATCTTCCTAAATTCGATGACCTGTATTCCTATACACGCTTCCCCTATATTTGCATGAAGTAATGGTACGCTATCTATATGTAATTTACATGTGTTATATGGTATAACTATGACTTAATGAGAGTTTTGAAATCCTCCCACCTGGTCCTTGGAGGATCTCCCTCTAGTCTGAGGTTTTCCATGTGCTTTCCCAATAGGTTAGGGCATGGCCCTCTAATTGGAGACGTACAAATGAAATTTTCTATTCTTCCTCTTTGTGTTGAACACTAAAATAAGCCTCTAATTATTGTAACCAATTATTTAAATTAAAAGCATCAATATCACCTTGATATTCTTAATTCCAACCTCTGCTTCCATCTTGAATATAAACTATGAATGGTTCATGAGACTCAAATTGGGTTGTTCTGTTTTGGGTTCTTTCCACAGGGGCTTCACTCAATAAACCTCTAAGATATCACGTGAAATCACATCATATTAAAAAATACCCTTAATTTGAGTAAATATTGGAAAATACCCCTACTTTCACTATATATTGTAGGTATCCATTTTTTTATTAACATTTTTTACACCCCTTTATATTTTTTCATTAACTTTGAGCTCCATTTTTTATACTTGCCAGAAACCCTTTATCCCTTATATATCCCCCAATATATTATACCATTTTTTCCTCATTATATATCCCGCATTATGAATCCACGTGCTATGTTATTGATCCCCTAGTGAAGCCCGAGTAGTTCTTTCTTAGGCTCCCTCTCTAGTTCTTCCTAATCCCCTAGTTTCCCCTCTGATATGGCATCTTAATTGGAACCTGGAAATCTTCTCTGATTACCAAGTTGTTCGATAGAGTTTCCATAAGGAGATTCATTTTATGACTGATAGATGTGAATTGTTCTTCTATCATTGAGAACCTCTCCATTGACTCATCTCAAGGGTTATTAATAGATTTTTCGTCCATGGCTAGGGTTTTATGAATTTCCACTTAAATTGATTTGGGTCCCCTTCAAACTTTTAGAAAATACCCAAGTACAACTTGGCTATGATAATAATATGATCTATAATATGCCATGAATATTCTTTCGAAAATTTCATCACAATAAATCTACCAAAATATATTTGAAAATTTGAAATGTAAACTATAAGGGTTAATTTGTCCTTAGATCTATGGATTCGTTAATTATTGTGTTATGTTATGCATGCAATAGATAAAATATGGAAAATAGACAATAGGGAAATGAAAATTGCAACCCACAATGAACACAAGATATGATATGGGAAACCCTTACAAGAGAAAACCTAGTTGGAATGTGAGGTTTCTCTACCTTTTATTTCTTTCAATGGAAATGAATGAAAATACAAAGGAGTGAGACCCGTGGCCAATGGGATGTTATAACATACAAAAAATTTATATTTTATTTCTCTCTCCACTCCCAACTACTCTTCCCATCTACGGAATAAAATTCCATCAAATAGAATGGAACTCCCTTTTCTCCTAGTAACTTGGTTATAACACATCTTGATAACCTACTTGTGGTTAAGTTTGACTCCTTTAAATATTAATTGGAGTTACAATATCGACTCTTCTAGGGTCTCCTTTATCACGATCATGTGGCTTACCCCTTTTCCATGAATAATGGGGGCTGATGTGACATCTTCTTTAACCATGGTGGTCAATACACGAAGTTCAATTTTTGGTTGATATAACTTTTCCATACGAACTTCGTTTGAGGCATTTCTTGCACCATTGGGAATAAATTTGAGTGTATACAATTAATAGGGGTGTTTCACTTAAGTGGAGAAGCTAAAATTTTCTTTTTAATGTCTCAAACTAGTTTGAGAAGGCTTTATATCCCAATTCACCAAACTGGGGCCCCTTGGTAAACATGGCCATGTGAGTCGATTCCTCAAATTTTTCTACTCCAAAGGAATAAAGTTTGATGGAAATAATATAATGATCCAATCTGGATCACAAAAAAAAAAAACATTTTAGGGGTCATTTATTAGTATATTTCCTTTGCAATACTTAGGAATTTTAATCACAAAGTAGACTAGTTATCCAAGGAAGCTCTAAGGATAGAGGAAGGGGTAATGACTTTGAAAGAATATAGTGATTCAATCCTCTTGGCAATGTAAGTTCTATTTTTCTTTTGATTTTTTCTTAATTTCTTGTTGTGTTGATTCATATATCTTGAGAGTTATGGAAGGCCAACTTTTAGTTTTAAGGGTGTTTTTTAGTTATGGTGAAATTCTTGAAGTGTAGCTAGTAGTTTTATGATTGTAAGGATGAATGTAATGCATTGATGTAAGGTCGTTATCATGTTGTAGGTGGTGTATAGCCATAGTATTTTGAACTAGTGAAAGTGTATTTTGATTTCTCTTATGAAATATAAATATATGGATTGAAAAATAAATAGGCTAAAAATATTATGGTGTAAGTCTCATTTATGCTTAATAGCACATGCAATTATAACATTCATGGTGTTCATTTTAGCTATGGTTGCAAATGTGTCCTATTAATATATTCCTTCTCTTTGTTAATAGCATTTGTAAACAATTGAGCTTAAAGTTTGTTTGTGCTATCATTAAAAATGAACTTAGATTTAAACAATCATTTTGACCTTATAAAAAGTTTATTTATAGACAATTTAGTTAATTCAGATATCATTTTTGAAAATAGAATCTTTTTTTTCACAATAAATTCATATATTTCTTGCATAAGAATGATTTATTCATTACAATCATGAACATTTTCAAAATTTTAAATTCATAAACACTCATAATTTAAGACATGAAGGCATAATATTTAATATTTATACTTCATTAGATGTTATTTTTTAAATTTTATCTGATTTTTTTTTAGAGATTTTCTTAATGCCTTATTATTTAAATTCATAAAATAGATTTCAAATATTTATTTAATTTTTATTTTTTTTAAATAAATGTAAATTTAGAAAATTCTAATAAGATGAGATGTTTTTAGATTTTACTTGAGTATCATAATGAACAAATAAATTTTTTAAAAACTTAAATAACCAAATAAAAACAAAAACAATATTAGTAAATATAGATAATAAAAAAAATATTAATAATGAATATAGATGAATACTAAATGGCGTTGTAGTATGGCTTGTAAAAGCCCTAGTTTGACATTGTTTTACTCGACTAATAATGCTAAATGATAGATCATATAGGGCTTTGTATTTAGCGAGACCATTACTAAAATTTCATTAGATTTAAATTAATTAATAAAAATAAAAAAATATGATCTTTTAATAAATGTATTTAAATTGAAAAAAATAATTATAATTATTTTATAATACTAATTTGCCGATGCTAAAGAAGTTTTTTTGCCTTATAGTTTTATTTATATTTTTTTATTTTTTTATTTTTATTTTTTTATTTTCAGCTTTGTTTTTGTCTGTTCTTCCTCTCTCCCACTTCTCTGCTCCTTTTCCTTCTTTAATCTTGTTCAACATTATTTTACCTTTTTTTCCTGTTTCTAACTTGTCTAATCAAATAAATATTATAAAGTTCTATATTCATGCTCTTTCTTTTATTTTTAATTTTATTTTTATCCTTCTTACATTTTATCAACAAATTTAATTTTATTTTTGAAATTAAATATTATTCCAATCAATAATTTCAGATTAATTTAAATTTAAATCTTATATATCTATCTTTTACCTCAACAATTAATTCCCATAATTCTAATTATTTAACTACAAAATTAGTTATTTAATTCAAATTATTTTAATTTAATTGTTTTTTAACCATTTTTTTCCTTTAACTATTTTTTTATTTCTCTGTAACTACTTTGGATTTATTCTATTATTTAAATCAAAATTAAAATTCTGTAACAGCTATTTTATTTTTAAGGAATTAGATATAAAAATAACAATTAATTAATTATTAATTATTAATTTATTTAACCAATTTATTATTTCTCTAATAGCTATTTATTATTTTTATTTTTAGCTTCGTTGAATAGTTTCACTGCTAGAATTTATCTTATTTAAGTCTTTCTGCACTTTTCTTATCTTTATTTAAGCCTTCAAGGTCTGCACTCTTCCTATTTTTAGCTAAGCTTCCTCCTTAAAGCACTTCAATCATTTTACATATAATTTCTCAACTACATTATGTATCTGACTGTAGAAACATTTAACCTTGATACTATAAACATCCTACTTCTTCCTCTCCTGCTTTTTCTCGTTATGTCGGGCGGGCTGTCTCATCCTTCTACTGCCAGTACCACCAGTAGAACCAACAGCAGGACCAACAGCATCAGTAGCAATTGGTATATACAATGCATAAGTAGATGCAAAAGTATTATATGAAGCAGTAGCTTATCCAGTAACAGTTGATGTTGAAGATCGAGGTAGCCATCCATAAATTTGTTTTCGTTTGATTCAAGTTATTTCTTATTGTTATTGTAAATATAAAGTAAAATAAATAGTTGAAACTGACCATTTCAACTTGTACGATTCTCCTAAATTTGAGAAGCCCCTGGAATCTATCTCAATCGCATGCACTTGGCCAATATTCCTGTTTTTTTGAGAGAATTCTGTAATGCTGCCTCCTTCAAAGAGAAAGTTCTCGAATATAGCCAGTTCGCGTATGGCTATGTATATTATTAGTTTTTATATATATATATATATTTCACTATCATCCTCCATTTCTAGGATCCTCCATGTTACATGTTATTGAGAGGAGTGCAAACAATACCAGCAGAGTAAATACACATCAAGTAAACAAGAAGAATATGCGGCCTAACAAAACCCTCTGACCTACTCACACCATTTCGACAAATGAGTTCACTAAAGGCATTGCTTTGTTACTGGTCAAGATAACCAGATTTACCTAGTGAGATCCTCCTGCCAAAGGCTTATTCATACGTGATATCATTCACCATATTACAGCACATCTCTCCGCCCTACAAGTCTAGATATGTGTCTCTGTTGATTCCAGGGATTTGACAAATATAAATCTATAAATACAAACATCCAAAAGAAAAAGAGTACGTTCCCTTTAGAGAAGTTGCATTAGCAGGTTCTTTCTAGGGAAGCTGCATCCGAATGTCTTGTATAACATAAATACACATTTAGAATTATTGAATTTTATTTTCATGTTAGACATGATATGCAACTCCTTCCCTAGTGCCGAAATTTATGTATTAGGAATTTGCTGTAACCTTGAATTCTCTTTTCTCGTGAAAGTTCTATGTACAAGGAATTTGTTATAACTTTGAATTTTCTTACTTTGGCTAAAGTTTTTTCTAAATGTAATATTAATGTTGTTCAAGTTCCATTAAATTATAAATTTGAGTGTAGTATGGATAGTTAGCAACTTAATATTAATAGCAACTTGTGATTTAGTGATCTTGGAAAAGACTAAGTCTCACTTAAAGAAATGCCTACTCTTAAAGTTTATCACAGTGGACAAATAAAACTTAGTCAAAATATATAACTAAGTTTAAGTTTAAAAAAAAAAAAGCATTTGTTATGACAAAAATTAGATGATAAAATAAGAAATTAGATCATTCTTAGAGTAATTTAATTTAATTTAATGTAATTTAATTTTTATTTATTTATTTATTTTTTTTCTTCAGAATAGAAAAAACATCATATATTAAAAGATTAATACCGGTACATAGTGTGTGGATAGATCAGAATATGGCTTCATCCATCTTATGGACCAACTATTATAACATAAGATAAAAACTATTGGAAAACAAATGATTACCTAGTAAAAAAGAGAAACTAGAGAATAACATAAACCTCCCAATTGCTACAATATAATTGCTTCCATATAGTTAAAAGATACCTCTGTCAAAATAGAGAGAGAGTGACCAGGCACTTGATGCATCCAATCTGTTGGAATATGTAATTCCTACTTGTCTTCAGTTGTGGTTCTCTCTATGTATAGAGTCTATTCCTATTTGATAGGTTACTTCCTAGTTTGGTGTGAGGTTGAGATATTCTCTCAACCAAATTATTGTACGTCTAAGATAGCTTCTCTGTTTTGAGACTGTACCTCATGTATATATGTAACTTGATTTGATTAATGAGATAGAGCTTGTATGCTTAGTTTCTGAGTTGGTATCAAAGCCCGTTTGGGCCTGGACCTTGGCCCCTCCTGGGCTGAGGGAAATATGGGCAAGATTGAGAACCATGACGCTGTTGTTAGCTGAGCCTACGTAACCTGAGAGGAGAGCTGCCAAGCGAAGTCAAAACTACTGAGGAGGTCGTGGTATCAGGTTGAAGGAGCGTCGTTGGAGCGTCGTTTGATCTGCGTTCTAAGCTCCATTTTAATTGCTGCAAATTCAATGTGAAGTTCGCTTGTAAGAGATAACAGTGTTGCCGTGAAATTACTGAGAAATATCCTGCTGCTACGTTCAAAATATTTCAGCGAGGTTTCGTTGCTCAAGTTCCAGGCAGTGATCGAAGTTGAGAGATCCAAGTGAAAATGGGAACCTCAACAACTAAGGAGGCACAAGCTCTCGTTACATCCCTTCGATCTGCATATTCTGCAACTCGTACCAAGCTAAAGATCATTGATTGCCGAGTCGGTGGAATTGAGCCAACGTCTTCGTCTTGAGGGCGTTGAATAGGCTCTGGGAACCGCCGGCCGACTCTATGTTTCTGGACTACCATGATCATATTCGGATCTGCATATGATTTGATATGTCACCAGATATGCCAACCGATATGCCCGAAATGTGGATGTGAGTTCTCAGAGCCCGAAATGCGGATCACAATGCTGGATGCCAATAGTGGCAACATTGTAGTTGAAATGCAGATCACTTGCAACATCAATATACCTCTTGAGCCAAAGCTTACGATGGAAATTTGGAGTCTCAGTCGACAGTATCTGGAAAATCTAAATCTTCTGGTGTACAAGCAATGTTTATTGGTCAGTTGCTTGCTGGTATTGGTATTGGCATCCCTTCCGCTTTGGTTCCACTTTATATTTCAGAGATATCACCCACTGAGATCCGGGGTGCTCTTGGGTCTGCAAACCAACTTTTCATATGTGCTGGTATATTGCATGCTCTAGAGAAGAGCTGTTAAGCCTTTGTGGCTGTGATAAGCCTTCATGGCTGTGTTGAGATTTCGTGGCTGTGTTGAGCCTTTGTGGCTATGGTTGAGCCTTCGTGGATGTATTGAGCTTTCGTGGCTGTGGTGAGCCTTCGTGGCTGTGATAAGCCTTGGTAGCTGAGTTGAGCCTTGGTTGCTACATTGTATCTCCTCAAGGCTAAGCGCCTAAGTAGTGGAGGTGAATTACTGCTTGTTGAAATGTGAAATAGCAAGCAGGTGAAAGTGAATGGCGTGGCCATGTGTTGAACATTTGCATTATCATTTGGTATTGTTTGTTTGAAAGCATGATTGTTTGTGTATGTTTGGGCAAACGAAATATTTCATGATGGACATATTTTGGAACTGAAATTAATATACATATTGAGATTAGTCAGCTCAATATGGAGTTATTTTTGTTAGAATTGACTACTCTAACAAATGACAGGTTAAGGATGGAGTTCCAAGTTCTAATCGACAAAGAAAAAGATGCCCAAGATGTGAACATTTCTTGGAATAGACTCATGACCATGAGTATGAGTCACAGTTTGTAATTAGAAGCAAATATACATGTCATTTATTGTTTGTACGTTCTGTAAGACCCATAGAGGCATGCATACCCCTTTGTTATATGTTCCCTCTGTCAGAGAGTTTTAACACCCTGGAAGAGTGTGTCATGCAGGATGGATACACTTGGGTGGGCTGTATTGGTTTTAGACTCCATAAGGTGAAATTTTATATCAAGGGGGAGTTAATCGAGAGGTTGGATGAACCATGTATGTGAAGGACTTCCTAGTAGATTGGCGGTTGCAGCGGTTGGAACCCATGCATTTTGGTAGATGGTTGTTCCTTTATATGGACATCAACAATATCATGAACATGATACAAAGTGTAATTACCAAACAAAACCAGTGTAATTACCAAACAGGACTAGTTGTAGATTTTGCAGATAGATATTGAGACAAGTAGTCATTAAGGGGGAGTGCTGGAATATGTAATTCCTACTTGTCTTCAGTTGTGGTTCTCTCTATGTATAGAGTTTGTTCCTATTTGATAGGTTAGTTCCTAGTTTGGTGTGATGTTGAGATATTCTCTCAACCAAATTATTGTACGTCTAAGATAGCTTCTCTATCTTGAGATTGTACCTCATGTATATATGTAACTTGATTTTATTAATGAGATAGAGCTTGTATGCTCAGTTTCTAAGTCAATCACCATCCAATGATACACTAGAAAACAAGTACAAAGACCCATAATCTCAAAGACAAAATGAAATAGAGAAAGAGTGACCAGGCACTTGATGCATCCAATCACCATCCAATGATACACCAAAAAATAATCTCAAAGACAAAATGAGAAAGCGACTTCGCGAGGGTGGGATCGGAACTGAAAATTCATCAATATGTTGGGAGCCTTTGAAATGGTGGATCCAGATGCTGCCATAAGAAGCAGCCAGGCCCCGCTTGGAGAGCTGGTCAGCTCTCATGTTATTTTCATGATAGATAAAAGATATAGGTTCTCGGACTGTAATTTGCGAAGCACTGTATAAAGTGAACTGATTGGAAGCAAATATACAAATGTTATTTTCATTATGTATTCTAGTTCAACCAATCAATGCAGGCCGCAATATTAGAGGTATTTGATGACATGGAATATTACAAGAGAACCCCAAATTCAAGAGCACGACTACCTCAGACTATGTTCTTCACAACTCCAAGGAGTTCAACGATAAATATTGGAAAATTTTCAGGCTCTACCACGATCTTATGCTAGCCAAGTCCATATCCAGTTCTGCAAGAGATCCTTAAGTATCCTAATTGTCAATGACATATTTTTGTATATATTGATTTGGTGTGGGAAAAAAAAATAATCTGGATCGATAAAAAGTGAAGTGGTAGAGCACTGATTTTTCCATTCAATATGCAAACCAGGAATATGTCGACACATTCATGGCTTTGAAATTTGAAAATTTAATATACATGAGTAAAATTGATTATTTCAATGGACTCATGTTAATTAAAGATTGCAAAAGCTGCAATCCATTTACGCTCAAAATAAATTCCAAATTTTACAATCCATTTACTAAAAAAAAAAAATTCCAAATTCTACAATCCATTTACACACTCGTAGGATAGATCAAGGGTGATTCTATGGATGCAAGATTTATTTTTGAGTTGCCACTTCTATTAAAAGAATTCCCTTTCCCTAATATGTATAATGATAAAGAAATATTATTGTTGGGAATAAAATATAGTGTTTTTTTTTCTCAAAGAAAAATAGTAATTTCCATTATCTTAAAGATGAAAATTACATGTAGTAGATGCAGCAACATGCATATTTGTTTATGAAGAAATATATGAAAATCTGATTTCTATCATAATATAAACAAAAAATAATGATCCTGTTAGAAGATATGCATAGAGTCATATTGTCCATATTGATACCAACATTTATACAAAATAGATAGTTCGTCATAATAGTCTTTAGGTTCCTTGAATCCACATATAAACATAAAAAATATTATGTACTATTGTGCTGCTAATGCCGGATATTCCGCAAAATGATGATGGTAGTATTGATAATAATTTGTCCCATTGTATTCGTGGATCAACCATGTGCCCAGAATCTGTTGTGCCCCTTCCTTGGATAATTGATCATAAATGGTGTTCCTCTCCCTATAAATATGTGAAAATAAAATGTCATCGAATTGATTCCTAAGTAGATGTGCCTCCTCTAGAATATTGTATAAGGTGTGTGTGTGTGTGTGTGACAAGGGTTTGTTCGATTGAACTAGTCAATGACTAGTTTTGAGTCTCCAATTACTTGCAATATTTTGCATCCCTTCTCAGGCACAAATAACAGGATCAGTTTAAAACTCATTAATTCGACAAAGTTTTTGGAGCCTATCCAAAATCAAATAATGTGATGTGATGATGTAAAATATTGTGCCACCTCTGCTGATGTTTGAATTTGTAGAACCATTGAAATAGGCCTATGGTTTTGAATGATCAATGACCTCAGCTGAGATTATTCGAGGTGTCACAAATGGAAGATCATCAAGTATGAGTGTATATATTGCAAGAAAATTGGCCCCAAGTTTTTCTAGAATATCAGATTGTTCCTTGCTATCCAAATTTCCCAACATATGAGACTTGACAGATTCCATAATTTGAGGGGCTTTGTCTACTGACACCAATCGTGCCACACAAACTCAACCAATCCTCCTTACCAACTATAGTTGATACCAAGAGAATGGGAAACCATAGATGCTCTGCTATTGGGTAGGAGATAAATAAATGTGTTACAGATTCATCTTCATTTCGACATAGAGCACACTAAGAAGGACAATCTAGGGCTCTTTTCTTTAAATTGTCTCCAGTAGTAATCTTGTTAGATAGAATGCACCCGAATAAAAGTTTGGATTTAGGTGGTATTTTACTTTCCATATATTGTTCCACCACCAAAACTTTGTGATGGACTCCCTATACTTGTATGTAGTTAAATAACTTTCTTCTAGATTGTAAACGCTCCTTTTGGAATGAAGCCAGATTAACTTTCCATTCTTGTCAGTGAGCCAAACATGTGAATTTTTTAATGTATTGATATAATCCTTCCACTGCAGGTGCCATTGTTCGGGTATGTTTAGTTCATGCATTGTCATCCATTCTTGTCCCCATATAGATGTAGCATCCAGATTAGAAATCTGATTGATGGTTTTAATCCCCTTGCTGTTTAAAAATAGGATGAGCTCTTGTGGGAGAGTGAATCTATTTCCACAAACAAACTAAGGGTCGATATTGATAATGGATTGATTCTCAGATCCAATTCTCCATACCAGTCCATACTCAATGATGTTGAAGGATGCAATAATAAATTTCCAAATATTATAAATATTTTCTTTGTATTTGTTATCGAAGCGAATCCAATCAATGAGAGACAAGGGGTAGATGTATTTCCTTACAGTAATATCACTACAGAGACTGCTGGTTGATATCAACCTCCAACCCACTTTAGCAGCCAAGGCTCTAGAGAATGTGTAGATATCCTTCAAGCTGTATAAATTATACAACATGCATGTATATCTTGGATTCACCCGATCTAACAATGTACTAAAGTTAAATACTGAATTGCTTCTACAAATATTTTGCTGAATTAAAAACACAATCGCTAATTACATGAACATGAAGAAGAATCAAATCAACCACAACATAAATAATTTCTCGGGGAAAGCTTACATCCAAAACCCCCACTATCTTATATTTTATACTAAGCATGGATCATGAAACAATTACATACAAAAATCTTCTCACAAGAGTCCTCCAGTACTTAGCTAATTTTCTCACACTGTCATATGCAAAAATGATCAACACATAGCCAATTCTCAGCCTCTAGATAGCCTGCCTTGTTTGCGCAATCCCTGATGGAATAAATCCCTAAAAGACTATAATTTTGGCCTTCCTTTACTGCGCAAGTATCATGGGCACTCCAATGGGTGTTTGGTTGCATGTGTGCAACCCAATAATCCTACAACTGATAGTCAAATTCCGTTTCACCTAGAACTCAACTGGGTCTCCACTGGATCTGACATGCATGCAGCCAATAATAGTAAATCCTCAGTTTCATGTGATATCACTCATTGTGAATTAATTAATATTTAATTCACTTGATCTCTCACTAGTGTATCTTCAGTTACAACTAGCACACGTGATTTTAACTCACTTAACTGACTTAAACTGATTACAACCTACATTAACTAATGCACCACTGCACTGCGAACTCTGTTACAACTAGAATTACTCTGTGTTGGGAAAAATACTGAGAGGGGGGGGGGGTGAATCAGTATTTAGAGAAAACCAAAACCTTTTTCTTTTCTTCCAAAGAAACCCTTAGGCTACTTTATAGAAACTAGTTATTGTATATTCTTAAGAAAATAAGAGTGCATTCAATGATCTTATTATGTATTTAATTCTTCTCTTAAGTTATTTTATCATTAATCAGATGTCTAGTAAGCAGAATAAACCATCACATATGAGTAAGACACATGAACTCAAGGATTTAAGGTGGAAACCCAATTTGGGAGAAAACCACTGCTGCTGTAATCTCAGTCTTCAATATTTATTATACAGAAAAATTTTACAATTTTATGCTGATGCAGACTCATATCAACATGCAGGCACCCACCTGCAGAAGGCTACAACCTTCTCTCATTTACCAGCCTTTCCTGGAAGGGAGCTTCAACCCCCTGAACATAACACCAGTTTCTACTGGCAGGAAGCTTCTACTTCCAAACTGAAGGCTTCAACCCTCTGACTCACTGCAGACCATGTTTCATCAATTTTCACACTGGATCAATCAGTTTCAACGCAACCCTCTATTCAATTATCAACAAACATATTTTTCCCAATTCTTCATAACAGAACAATAGACCACTGTAACCTAAATATCAGAAGTAATCCAGACTTTAGAGAATATATGCATTCAACATCCCGTGTATCCTTCTGTGTATATTAATCCTCAGAAAACCCAACTGTCATATGCACTTTCAATGTAGATGAATCACATATATATACGTGCTTTTCTTGTATAGATCTGTAATAATAATATGTTTGCAGAGCAGGCCAGATCTACAAAAACTTACCCGGATTCATATGTGTTCTTCAGCAGACATGCGCTAGCTCTTCATCATTTCTTCTGTTGAATAATCTCATGACTCATCACCTTTAGATCAATATCTTGATGGGCGCATCATGGACTCGGAATCATCAATTAAGCGCGTCGTCTGTCCATACAGATATTCCTTAGAGGAACTCCTTCTTCAAAACCTCACATGTACACCTTGAATAATAATATTTTTCTTTTTATATAGTTCTCGTCTTATTGAAACCACGAGGCAAAACCATTTCAACCGCTAATGGTATTCCTTTTACAATATTTCAAATAGTTTGGCCCTCGAGGTTTTTATTTCTTTATACTGCCCCCGTAATATTATTTTTAATTAACAAATTAAATGAACTTTTAATCCGGGCTTTATACAAAAATCCAATGCTTTCGAATAGTTTAATATTAATAAAACTTTGACCCCTGGCCCACATATGCGCCCCTCCGTACCAAAATAAACTTCGCACAAGTCCATTGCCCGATCACCGTTGGATCGCGAGCCTCCAAGATCGACGGATATCGCTTGGGCAACTTGCTCGAGCAATAACGCGAGATGGCACGTCGTACTTGTGTTATTCTTCGTGCATCTTGATTAAACTCTGGGCAAGTCCGACGCACGATCACTGTCCAATTGCCCCCTTTCTAATCGACGGCGCAAAAGCAATTTCGCTGGCCGTCCTGGGTCAATTGTTAACGAGCGATGGACGATCGTTATCGTGCGCTTGGCGGTTTTGCAGGGACGCGCGTCAACACCTATATGGAATCGCTCCCCATCCAGGAAATACCGCGTATCGTTGAAAGGTGTTGCGATAAAAGACCATGGTTTCGCTCCACACCGTCATCACTGTACCTCTCGGTCATGGTTCCGCCTTAGCACATGGTTCCGTCAGCCTTATTATTCAAACAATTTAAAGCTCCACTTCAATGTTTCTATATATATTTGGTTTATTCATACTCCAGGTTCTATTACACAGTCAATGCCGAGACTCGTAGACCTTTCATACTTATGCAGAGGCAGAGGCGAATAACTGCGAGCATTCAGGGGTTCAAAACCCAGTCACCGAGGTTCATATCATATATTCAACGAATATATATATGTAACTCTAATGTCGATCGTATTGGTTCCTCGAACAACTTAAAGAACCAGAGCACCATTAAACCCCTTCATTATGCAGATTCACTTCACTGTGCCGTGACCTTAGCAACCCAATATTGTATACAAAAGCATGAATCTATCCATAGATCACTACACAGAGTTACAGGGAATTTCATACGAGAAATGAACCAATCAATACCCCAATTGCTCTGGGTATTCTCCACTTAACAGAGTATCATTGAAACTCAACCATACACATATTTTCTTTATCTTCCAACAGGATGCATACATATTCCATCTTCAATTCTGCTATAACCTCTTTGTCCCTGTTTCCTTGACTGATACTGCAGCTCTGTAGCTCAAACTGTAGATGCATTCTTTCTGTTCTTCTCTGCTACATTTATATGACAATTCCTTTGCCATCAATGAAAATATTTCCAACAATCTCCCCCTTTGGCATTGATGGCAATATTCTTCCGCTGATTGTCTTATAGAGGCCCTTTGATGCTTTTCCTCCCCCTTTGACATCAATGGCAAAGGGTTGACATTACCATGCTCCCCCTGGGATCATGCTGCATCTTCATAATATAACAAGATGACTTATGAAGGCCAACAGTGCATCCTTTTCATATGACCAATGCTCCCCCTTAGCATGTGCATTCAGAGATGCCCAACAGCACCTCACAACCAATTTAGTCTTCTGTAATTAAGTAGACCTGATCCTCTGCAGGGCAGAGACTACTCCCAGTTTCTGTCTGAGATATTCGAATGCTTCCCTTGGTAGAGGTTTGGTAAATATATCAGCAACTTGTTCTTTGGAGGAAACATATTCTAATTTCACCTTTTGCTCAAGCACTTGTTCTCGTAAGAAGTGATATTTGATGGGAATGTGCTTGGTCTTGGAATGCATAACAAGATTCTTTGAGATACTAATGTCACTTGTATTATCACACATAATGGAGATAGGGGGTGAACATTTGATTTGAAAATCTTGTAGGGTTTGCATCATCCAAAGAAGTTGAGTGCAACATGATGCTGCAGCCACATATTCAGCTTCTGCTGTAGATAAGGCAATGGAGCTTTGCTTCTTGCTAAACCAAGATACTAACCGGGACCCCATAAAGAATGCACCACCACTAGTGCTTTTCCGATCATCAATACTTCCAGCCCAATCTGCATCAGTGTATGCATGAAGAGTAAGTTCAACATTCTTTGGGTACCATAGTCCAAAATCTTGAGTTCCTTGTAGATATTTGAATATTCTTTTCACAGCCTGAAGATGAGACTCTTTTGGATTAGCTTGGAATCGTCCAACAATCTTGACTGCATGCATGATGTCTGGTCTTGTCCTAGTGAGATAAAGTAGACTTCCTATCATAGATCTGTATTCTGGTTGATTTACAGTGGGGAATCATCATTAGAACTGAGATTACATCCGGTTATCATTTGTGTACTTACAGGTTTGCAATCTTCCATGCCATACTTCTTCAGGATTTTCTTGAGGTACTTTGCTTGTGATAAGAATATACCATCTATTGCTTGTTGCACTTGCAAGCCAAGAAAGAATGTTAGTTCCCCAAGTAAAGACATTTCAAATTCTTGCTGCATATCAGAAGCAAATTTCTGACTCATAGACTCTTTATTACTTCCAAAAATGATATCATCGACATATACAACCACAATCAACAGTTTTTCATTTTCATTTTTTGTGTATAAGTTGCTATCAGCAGACCCCTTTGAAAATCCTTGTTGATGAATATATTTGTCAAGACGATAGTACCATGCCCTTGGAGCTTGTTTGAGACCATATAGAGCCTTTTTAAGTCTACAAACAAGTTTTTCATCATTTCCCAAAATGAATCCTTCTCGTTTTTCTATATAAACTTCTTCTTCTAGATCACCATTGAGAAAAGCAGATTTAACATCCATTTGATAAACTTTGATTTGTTGGAAGCTTGAAAAAGCAAGAAACATTCTTATGGCTTCAAGTCTGGCTACAGGAGCAAAGGTTTCTTCAAATTCTATACCTTCTTGTTGAGCATACCCCTTGCAAACAATTCTAGCTTTATTTCTTATAACATCCCCATTCTCATTTAACTTGTTTTTGAATATTCATTTAGTTCCAATGACATTTTTGTCATGAGGTCTTGGTACTAATTCCCAAGTGTGATTCTTTTCAATTTGATCAAGCTCTTCATTCATGGCTTGAATCCAATAGTCATCTTTGCCAGCTTGACTAACACTGTGAGGTTCAATAGTGGACAGAAATGCCAGATTGCTAGAAGATCCTATAAGAGTTCTTTTTGTTTGTACACCTGATCCCTTTTCTCCCAAGATTTGAGATTCTGGATGATTCTTTTGAACATATCTGGAGGGAGCCTTTTCAGACAAACCATCTTCGAGTTCTTCATTGGGTTCACTGTTTGTATCGTTACTATTTGATGTAGAAGGATATGTGTCATCATCATCTTCATCTGTAGTTTTCTTTTCTTCTTTTGGAGCTGCATAAGATTCATCAATAACAACATCAATACATTCAACAATCTTCTAAAGTCTTTTATTGTAACATTTATAGGCCCTACTCCTAGAGGAGTATCCAAGAAATATCCCTTCATCTGCTCTGGGTTCAAACTTACCAAGCTTTTCATCATTATTCTTGATGAAGCATTTGCTTCCAAAAATTCTAAAATGCTTTATAGTGGGAGGATTACCATACCAGAGTTCATATGGAGTTTTATCACTATTTACACAAACATGTGCCTTGTTGAGAATGTTTACTGCTGTATGTGCTGCTTCTCCCCAAAATGTGTCAGGTGTTCCAGAATCATCTAGCATGGCTCTAGCCATTTGTTGAACTGTTCTATTCATTCTTTCTGCAACACAATTTTGTTGTGGAGTGCCAGCTACAGAAAACTGTCTTTTTATGCCATGTTGTTCACAAAATTCAAGAAATTCATCTGATGTATATTCTCCTCCTCGATCAGATTTGAGACACTTTATTTTTAGATCTAATTCATTCTCAACTAGTGCTTTGAAGATCTGAAACTTCTCAAATGCTTCATCTTTGTGTTTAAGCAGACCAATCCAACACATTCTAGAGAAATCATTAATAAATAAGATATAGTATTCTTCACCACGTGGTGAATTTTTCCTCATCGGTCCACATATGTCAGTATGGATGAGTTCAAGAGGCTTACTTGATGATCCTTCCTTGGCATTAAATTGTACTCTGGTTTGCTTACCGAATTGGCAAGATTTACATATGATATTTTTAGGTAGAGAAATATTGGGAAGATCACGAACAGCTTTAAGTCTGCTTGATTTCTTGATTTGAGAGAAGCTCAGATGCCCCAAACTTCTTTGCCATGGCCAATTTTCTGAAGATTTGCTCAAATAACTTTGTTCTTTGGGGTTTTTCAATATATACAGGTTGTTTGGAGTTCTTTTTCCTTTTATAATTGCTTTACCTGTATCCATATCACGTACCACACATTCTTTTGAACTAAAGACAAATTCAGTTCCTTGATCACACATTTGACTTACACTTAACAAGTTATGCTTTAGTCCATCCACATACATGACTTCATTAGCTTTCACCTTATCTTTTAGGAAAATAGACTCTTTTCCTTTAATGACCGCAGGAGTATCATTTCCAAATGTAACATTCTTCTCCTTTTCTAGAGCACTATATGCAATAAGTTTGTCTTTATCACCTGTCATGTGTCTTGAGCATCCACTGTCAATGTACCATTGGTTTTCTTCATCTTCTGCAAATAACGCTATGCCACAATTTTCAACCTGTAATTCCTTCTTTTTCCATACTTTGGAGCTTGAAGGAACATGTTCTTTTGGCTGAACTTTTCTCCTGCATTCAGATTCTTCATGGCCAAAGTTATTGCAATAAGTGCATTCAACTTCATTTTGAAGAGGAGAAAATTTGTTATAGGTATTCCTTTTTTCTTCAATATCAATCCTTTTCTTTCTTGCTTCTCTTGTCATAATAGTTTTATATGCTACACATTGAACAACTTTATGACCAAAATTGTGACATGAGAAACATTGTCCATTGAAGAAGAAATTTCTACGATCATAAGATCTTCTATATGAATTTATCTGTTGATTGGTGTTTCTTTGAAAGGCATTCCTGTTAGTGTTCCTTGAATTGAAATGATCATGCTTTACCTGTAAAGATTCTTTATCCCCTTGCTGAGTGGCAGGATGTTGTAAACCAGCTGTCACTGCTTTTAGATAATTTGGTGCTGAAGCCTGAAAATATTCTCCGATATATCCAAGACCTGACTTTATAAGAGGAGAACGTTGTACCTTGATAATCTCATCTAAGGTTTCAGATCCTTTAGCAAATATAAGATTCAAAGTCTTTACTTTCTCAAGTTCTTTTCTTAGATCTACTACTTCACACTCTAATTTCTCATTGTGTTTCTCTTTATCTTCAAGCTGATTTCTTAGAGTTTCTATGATTATTTTGCTCTCTTCTAAGCAAATTTTGAGTTTATTGTTTTCATTAAAAAAATCACTGTCTTCTAGAGCATCCACAAAGGTATCCTTTTCTTCTCTATATTCCTTTTCGAATGCCATGAGAAGTCTAAGATCTTGTTCACCTTCTTCCTCACTATCAGATAACCCATCACTATCTTCATGAGTATAGTAACTCCTTCTAGTGCTGAAATGATTTTTATTCCTTTTTGCTACTTCCTTTCCCTTTTTATGTGTTTCTTTATAAGGACACTTAGCAGCATAATGACCAACTCTTTCACAGTCAAAACATTTGAAAGGAAGCTTACCTCTGAACTGTCCTGTGCCAAGTTGAAGTTTCTTTACAAAGTTTATCTCATCTTCTTCTGAGATATATCCTGATCCTTCTGGTTTTTGTACTTCCTTCCCTTTTGTAGAGGTTCTAAAGACTGCTTCTTTGACTTCTGATGGTCCTCCTCTTCTCATTTCATATGCAGTTAGTATGCCATGAAGTTGCACCACAGTAAGATTTTGAAGATCCTACTTTTCTTCAAGAGCAGAAACTTTTGACTCAAATTTTGTCATTAGTGATCTTAAGACTTTCTCAACCAAGGTAGATTCGGTTATTGTTTCTCCCAGATTTCTCATACGATTTACAATATCATCAAGATGTAAAAAGAAATTGGAAATGCTTTCCTCATTATCCATTTTTAGATTCTCATATTGAATTCTGAGAGTTTGGAGTTTAGCACTTTTTACCTTTGCATCACCTTCATAACTTAGAATGATTTTGTCCCATATTGTTTTGGTTGTATTCAGCTGCATGACTTTGATGAATTCTGATTCAGTTAGACTTCCCAATAGAGCATTGACTGCCTCTGCATTTGTTTCATAATTCTTTCTTTCCGTTGGATCTGTTGGTACTGCAGCTAGATATTGATATCCTTGTTCAACGATTTCCCATACCACTGCTCCCAGAGACTGAAGATAGGATCTCATCCTTGTTTACCAGAAGATTAAATTGTTTCCATTAAAGAGTGGAGGCCTGATAGATGCTATTCCATCTTGATTGCTCATCTTGCTTGATCTTCCTTCTAGCGACTAAGCTTTTCAAAAGGACATGCTCTGATACCAATTGTTGGGAAAAATACTGAGAGGGGGGGGGGTGAATCAGTATTTAGAGCAAACCAAAACCTTTTTCTTTTCTTCCACAGAAACCCTTAGGCTACTTTATAGAAACCAGTTATTGTATATTCTTAAGAAAACAAGAGTGCATTCAGTGATCTTATTATGTATTTAATTCTTATCTTAAGTTATTTTATCATTCATCAGATGTCTAGTAAGTAGAATAAACCATAGCATATGAGTAAGACACATGAAATCAAGGATTTAAGGTGGAAACCCAATTTGGGAGAAAACCACCGCTGCTGTAATCTCAGTCTTCAATATTTATTATACAAAAAACTTTTACAATTTTATGCTGATGCAGACTCATATCAGCATGCAGGCACCCACCTGCAGAAGGCTACAACCTTCTCTCATTTACCAGCATTTCCTGGAAGGGAGCTTCAACCCCCTCAACATAACACCAGTTTCTACTGGCAGGAAGCTTCTACTTCCAAACTGAAGGCTTCAACCCTCTGACTCACTGTAGACCATGTTTCATCAATTTTCACACTGGATCAATCAGTTTCAATGCAACCCTTTATTCAATTATCAACAAACATATTTTGCCCAATTCTTCATAACAGAACAGTAGACCATTGTAACCTAAATATCAGAAGTAATCCAGACTTTAGAGAATATATGAATTCAACATCCCGTGTATCCTTCTGTGTATATTAATCCTCAGAAACCCCAACTGTAATATGCACTTTCAATGTAGATGACTCGCATATATATATATATATATATATATATATATATATATACGTGCTTTTCTTGTATAGATCTGTAATAATAATATGTTTGCAGAGCAGGCCAGATCTACAAAAACTTACCCGGATTGATATGTGTTCTTTAGCAAACATGCGCTAGCTCTTCATCGTTTCTTCTGTTGAATAATCTCACGACTCATCACCTTTAGATCAATATCTCGATGGGCGCATCATGGACTCAGAATCATCAATTAAGCGCGTCGTCTGTCCATAAAGGTATTCCTTAGAGGAATTCCTTCTTCAAAACCTCACATGTACACCTTGAATAATAATATTTTTCTTTTTATATAGTTCTCGCCTTATTGAAACCACGAGGAAAAACCATTTCAACCACTAATGGTATTCCTTTTACAATATTTCAAATAGTTTGGCCCTCGGGGTTTTTATTTCTTTATACTGCCCCCGTAATGTTATTTTTAATTAAAAAATTCAATGAACTTTTAATCCGGGCTTTATACAAAAATCCAATGCTTTCGAATAGTTTAATATTAATAAAACTTTGACCCCTGGCCCACATATGCGCCCCTCCGTACCAAAATAAACTTCACACAAGTCCATTGCCCGATCACCGTTGGATCGCGAGCCTCCAAGATCGACGAATATCACTTGGGAAACTTGCTCAAGCAATAACGCACGATGGCGCGTCGTACTTGTGTTATTCTTCGCGCATCTTGATTAAACTCCGGGCAAGTCCGACGCACGATCACCATCCGATTGCCCCCTTTCTGATCGACGACGCAAAAGAAATTTTGCTGGCTGTCCTGGGTCAATTGTTAACGAGCGATGGACGATCGTTATCGTGCGCTTGGTGGTTTTGCAGGGACGCGTGTCAACACCTGTATGGAATCGCTCCCCATCCAGGAAATACCGCGTATCGTTGAAATGTGGTGTGATAAAAGACCATGGTTTCGCTCCACATCGTCGTCACTGTACCTCTCGGTCATGGTTCCGCCTTAACACATGGTTCCGTTAGCCTAATTATTCAAATGATTTAAAGGTCCGCTTCAATGTTTCTATATATATTTGGTTTATTCATACTCCAATTTCTATTACACAGTCAACGCCGAGACTCGTAGACCTTTCATACTTATGCAGAGGTAGAGGCGAATAACTGCGAGCATTCAGGGGTTCAAAACCCAGTCACTGAGGTTCATATCATATATTCAATCGAATATATATATATATATATATATATATATATATATATATATATATATATATATATATATCTATAAATCTACTGTCAATCGTATTGGTTCCTCGAATAACTTACAGAACCAGAGCACCATTAAACCCCTCGATTATGCAGATTCACTTCACTGTGCTGTGACCTTAGCCACCCGATATCGTATACAAAAGCATGAATCTATCCATAGATACACAGAGTTGTAGGGAATTTCGTACGAGAAATGAACCAATCAATACCCCAATTTCTCTGGGTATTCTCCTCTTAACAGAGTATCATTGAAACTCAATCATACACAGATTTTCTTAATCTTCCAATAGGATGCATACATATTCCATCTTCAAATCTGCTATAACCTCTTTGTCCCTGTTTCTTTGACTGATACTGTAGCTCTGTAGCTCAAACTGTAGATGCATTCTTTCTGATCTTCTCTGCTATATTTAGATGACAATTCCTTTGCCATATCCTTTGCCATCAATGACAATATTTCCAACACTCTGCATGCCTCACCAACTACCTCTAACTTGAAATCCACTAGCTAACCGAGTTTATCACTCTTAGTTAACTATTTCAAGTCATCATTGAGAATATATTACAGTTTATTTTCCATCTTAATTAAGGGATAACTAAAATAGACATGAACCCAAAAATAGCACTGTGGGCCCTACCCTAGTTTGGATACTTAATGGAACTAGGCGTGGGTGCTGAAATTTTCTTTTTGAATCTCAACACTCCCTCTCAAAAAGAAAGGGATTATCCTTCAGCTCGGTCATGTCTCTATGGTATTCAAATTTTCTCCTGGTGAGCACCTTCGTCAAAATATCTGCATCCTAATCTACTGTGGGAATGTATTGAAGTAACATGTAGAAATTTGAATAACTGATATATTATTCACCGAGATTATCTTGATCACACACTATTTTAGCTTCATGCATAATATAGAATCTCTTCTACCATTGATCATCACATGCGGAAATAAAATCAATTGCATGCATACATTAAAACCACAAACAATCACACATATGAACACAGTATTTAATGGGAAAGCTTAAAGCTGAAAACCCCAACTATCTGTATATTATATGTCATGGATATCATGTAAAAATCATAGTACAAAAGCTCCTCACAAGCTCTCATGCACACCCTCAATTGCTACACACTATCAAGCTAGATCTATCAAAACACATGCTCCAATATTTTGCCACTTGATAGCCAGCCTCTATTGCGTAATCAATGCTATGGGACGGCTTCATTAAATAGATAAACCACCTGGATTGTACTGCACAATCATTATGGGCTTCTCCACCTATCCGTGTGTTGCAAATAGCAACAGTATAGTCAAAACTGATAGTTAACCTTCTCTTTCACCTATTTCTGGACTGGTCTCCACTGAAACTGTCCATGCACTGAAGTTAACTGATGCATTCTTTAGTTGATTAATGAGTTTATAATTAGTGAATTAATTAATAATTAATTCACACCACTCTCACTAATTGTATCAATTAGTTAAACCAAATACAAATAGCTCAACTATGTTTAGATTAGTTAAACTGAATACAACTCCACTAACTTCCTCAATCAACTCCACCAAACTCTGTCACATGAGTTCTAACTGAAGTATCCATGCAATAGCTCCACTTAACCCTCAGGAATAGCGTAATTCCTTCTATCAGCTCCTGTGCCACATCTGTGCACTTAACCGAAGTGCTCCAAGAGAATAAGATAATGTTTAGAGTCCAAATATTATTAAGAGCTAATAATATTCGACATATCTATTTTTAGACTGGAAATCTAAAAATAGATTCCGTCCAGTATGTCTAAAAATAGAAGTCCATCTATTTTTTTCCGACTTGACCAACCATCCACAAATAGCATCCTGCAACTCATAGAACATGATCCATATGTCTAAAAATATACATAGTCTAAAAATAGACTTTGCGCCAAAAATAGCCTGCG
Source organism: Pinus albicaulis (assembly GCA_034641835.2). Taxonomy (NCBI): domain Eukaryota; kingdom Viridiplantae; phylum Streptophyta; class Pinopsida; order Pinales; family Pinaceae; genus Pinus; species Pinus albicaulis. The sequence continues at coordinate 887,316,887 of CM076582.1, forward strand.
GGCCCACTTAGTGAAGGCGACTCCTTTCCACTAAGCTCCTCATCTTGTTGCAATATCAAAACTCCCTCTCAACAAGATAAGGATTATCTGCAACCCCTATCCTGCTCCTCTGGTATTCGAATTTTCTCCTGGTGAGCGCCTTCGTCAAGATATCAGCATCCTTATCCTCTGTGGGAATGTATGAAAGTAACATGACCTTCCCCTGCACACAATCTCTGATATGATGATACCGGATGTCAATGTGTGAACCGAAAAACCCAAACAGGATCTTCCTCATCCATAAGCCTTGCATGCAGCCAAACTTGCTACCATATACTCGGCCTCTGCTGAACTGAGTGCCACAGATCTCTGCTTTCTGCTGTACCAAGAAACTGTTGTCGACCCGATACTGAAAATCCCTCCAGATGTGCTCTTTCTGTCCGTTGGGCTACCTGCCCAATCTGCATCTGTGAAGCCACACATCTTCACCTCATCCGACTGTCTGTACCATAATCCATATCCCTATGTGCCTCTGAGATATCTCAATATATGCTTCCCCGCCTTCCAAAAGAACTTGGTTGGCTTAACCATAGCTTGTGAAAGCTGGTTAACAACATAGCATATGTCAGGTCGTGTATTGACCAGATACATAAGCGACCCCACCAACTGTCGATAAACAGTGGCATCCACTACCTTCGCTGAAGTAGCATCCTCCTTCCTCCAACCACCAGGAAGAGGAGTATCAACAGGCTTGCAGCCATGCATGTTGAACTTCTCCAGTATCTCCCGGGCATACTTACCCCGAGAAACAAATAGTCCACCACTGCGCTGCCAAATTTCCAATCCCAGGAAATAATGAAGGAGGCCCAAGTCCTTCATCTCAAACTCCTTTGCAAGATCAGCCTTGCATGAGTGTATCAACAATTCATCACCTGTCAAAATCAAATCATCTACATAAAGTACAATGATCAGCAACTTACCCTCCACCACAATCTGGTATAGGTTAGGATCCGCCTCACTCTTGAAGAATCCAAGTCCGGTGAAATAACTGTCTATCCATGTGTACCAAGCACGAGGCTTGTTTCAACCCATACAACGCTCTCTTGAGCCTGCACACATGCGAATCGCTGCTGAAGATATCAAAACATTTGGGCTGCTCTATGTACACCTCCTCCTCAATGACTCCATTGAGGAACGTAGTCTTCACATTCATCTGATGAATGTGCCACCCCATCTACACTGAGAGAGCAAGAATCGTCCGTATATAAGAATACCTTGCGACAGGTGAAAAGGTCTCCTCATAATCGATCCCCTCAATATTTGAAAAGCCTCGGGCAACAAATCTTGCCTTGTACTTCTCCACACTCCTGTCAGCTACCTGCTTCACTTTGTAGATCCATCTCGAACCCACCACTTATTTCCCCTCCGATCTCGGGACAATCTCCCATGCACTGTTTCTGACAATCGAATCATACTCTTCCACCATGGCATCTACCCATGCGGGGTCCTCCACAGCTTCCTCGAAATAGGATGGCTCTGTCACGATACACTTGCTCATAAGAGCCATGTATCCAGTATACCGGTCAGGTGACTGTCTTTGTCTGTGCTGTGATGTAGGTGCTCCTACAACCTTCTCTGCATCTTGAGCCAGTTGCTCAACTTCTGAAGTGCGCTTTCGCCCTCTGATGGTTGGCGTTGCTTGAGTGGTCTCTTCCACTCCATGAACCTCATCTTGTGGCTGATCCACATCCTGAGACTCATCCTTAGGAACTAATAGCTCCTCATCTGCATGCAAGTGTGGCTCCCTCTCAAGCGAACACTTCATGGCTTTCTCCTCATGAAATTTGATATCCCGTCGCACAACAATATTGCGACTGTCTGGCAAATACACACGATATTTGTGGGGTGTATCAGTGTACCCCACAAATATCCAAACCTCTGCAGTCGGCTCCAGCTTCTTCCTGGCATCCTTCATCACATGAATGTAAACAGGTGAACCAAAAATCCTCAAATGGGAAATATCAGGCCTCTTACCAGAAAACGCCTCCTCGGGTGTACTCATGCCAAGTATCCTGTGAGGACAACGGTTCTGCACATATACTGCAGTATTGCATGCCTCATCCCACAAGTGTATGGGTAGGCCCTGATCATGCAACATCGCCCGTGCAACACCCACGATCGTTCTGTTCTTCCGCTCAACAACCTCGTTCTGCTGTGGGTTATGAGGCGCTATGAGCTCTCTTCGAATTCCTTCTGCGCTGCAAAATTCCTTGAATTCGCCAGAGATGAATTCACCACCATTGTCGCTCCTAAGAGCCTTCACCTGCTTCCCCAATTCTTTCTCAACCAGTGCCTTGAACTCACATAACTTTGAGTATGTCTCGCTCTTCTTCTGCATGAAGAAGATCCAACACTTACGAGAAAAATCATCAACAAATATCACATAATACCTGTGCTTTGCTGTCGAAGCTACTGAGAAAGGTCCACACACGTCTGTGTGAATTCTCTCAAGGATCGTCGTGGCGCAACTATCCTTCTCTTGAAAGGTGGATTTCACAAATTTTCCCAAGGTACATCCCTTGCACTGATATGATTGCGCAAGAGTACCCTTAGGAAGCCTAGTAGAAATATACTGCAGTATCTTCAAAGCTCCATGGTGAAGGTGGCCCAATCTCCGATGCCACAACTCGCCATCATCCCGGCTCACCACTCCTTCTGCCTTGCCTTCCATTACTGCGTAGCCATCTACCTACAATTGATAAAGGTTCTTAACTCAAACCCCTATCCTCCGAGTCTCACCAGTTTCCTTACTGCGCACGAAAGCCTTTCCCTCGCTAAAGACAACATCATATCCCTTGTCTTCTAACATCGTCACAGAGATAAGATTCTTCTACAATCCTGAAACATGCATCACTTCCTTCAATATGAAGGGTTTACCAGACTCCATCTCAAAGGAAATGGTACCAATATCGGTTGCATTGTATCTACCATCATCGCCCATCTCGATGTGCACTCCAAGATCTTTCTTATCCAGATCAGTAAACAAATCTCGATCTCCTGTCATGTGAAAAGACGCACCACTGTCAAGAAACCACACTGAACCCATCACACTTGAGACCAAGCATGCGATCAGAGAAAAATCCAACTCAAACTGTGAGGCTAAGGCCTCTCCAAATGCAGTCCCAATAGCCTGCTTATTTTCTTCTTCTGTGGACAATTAGTGGCGTAATGTCCGTGTTGGTGACAGTGAAAGCACTTCACCTTCGACATGTCCTGCTTCTTTCCTTTTGCACCGGATTGAGAAGCTTTCTTGCTCTTCCCATTCTTTTCTTTGGCAGCCAAAGCGCAATTCTCTTCATCAAAGTTCTTTGATGAAGATCCGTCCCTGGTACTCCACCTTATCTCCTCTTGCACAAGATCCGACCAAAGTCGCTCCCATCCTGGCAATTTCTCCCGACCATTGACAGAGTCCTGATAGGAATGCCAACTCTTCGGAAGCCCAAGGAGAGCCAAGCTCACCAAGTCCTCATCATCAACAGTCACCCCCACACTTCCCAGCTCATCCCTGCATTGGATGAACTTCGTGAGGTACTTGGGCATACTATCGCCTTTCTCCATCTTTATGTTCCTGAGTTTGTCCTTGAGTGCCAACTTCCTTTGAATGCTCTTGCTTTGAAATAAATCTGTCAAAGATTTCCACATCAAGAATGGAGAAGCCTTACCATGAAGGCTGGATACTATGTGATCCTTCATGCCCTCCAACAGAATCCTTCGACACTTTGCTGTCTTCTTTTGCCATGCGTCAAGTACGACAGCATCACTAGACTTAGGCTTTGGAATTTCTACATCTATGAACTCCTTCAATCCATTGTCATCCAGAACTGCCCTCATCCTATCCTTCCATGCAATATAATTCAAGCTGCCCTCAAGGGCATACTCCAATCGCAATCCGTTGAAAGACATCTCAACTTCGACACCAAGAAAACACTACTGCAAATTCGAATTCCACCAGCACAAAACTCAACCGCTTCAATGTTTTACAATTTCTCCAATGATCAATATTGCTCTGATACCATGTAGAAATTTGAATAAATGATATATTATTCACCGAGATTCTCCTAATCACACACTATTTTAGCTTCATGCATAATACAGAATCTCTTCTACCATTGATCATCACATGTGAAAATAAAATCAATTGCATGCATACATTAAAACCACAAAAAATCACACATATGATGATCCAGGTGGATATTGGTGGCCACCCACCTATTCCACTTGGGCCCCCACCATTATGTCTTTCAATTTTTCAGTTTCGGCATAACTTACTATTTTTAGCAGTTTTTCGGGTCCTGAACTTCTGGAGCCGTTTTGAGGCCCTAAACGACGTTTTTTGGGCATCGTGCCTCCAGAAAATATCATTCCATTTTGGAATGATATTCACGAAAAAATTTGTAGTCCTCGGATAGATATTTCTAATGATGTATCATGTGCGTCAAACGGAGATAGTATGCCAAAGTTACGTCCTTGGGAAGTTGAAACCCCAATTTACCCAAACGAATCAAAGAAGGTCTTGGGCGCTTCATCTCCTAGGTTAGTTTTTTGGATGTTTAGGGTTCTCCATTGTTTCTCAATAAATAGGCCGTCGAGCCCCATTGTAACTCGCCGTAGGGTTCGTAGCCGCCACATCTCTTCTCGCAGATAGCTACCAGCGCCCCAGCTAGTTTTATTTCCATTCTGCCCGTAAGCAAATTTCAGCTTCTTTGATATTAATGAAATGAAGTAAATATTTCCACGCATCTCTCGTATTTATGGTCATATGTTTATTCTCGTTTGTTCCCGCACAACCGACTGGGTGGCATCGCATCGTCCGCTTTTCTCGATCCTTCTTTGCATGTCCCCAACGAGGTCGGGGTATAAGGAGCTAGGGCTTGATCTGGTGGAACCTTTGCAAGATCAACCTCGAAAACCTCGACGGACGCCCATGGGGGACGAAAAGAAAGATGAGGGAGCAGGAGATCCTATCAAAATATTGCTCGAGGAGGCCCTCGAAAAACAAAGGAACGCGATGATGGATAGCTTTGCTCAGATCCTTCAACGGCTGCCCACCGGCGGCGCATCCGCATCCAGTAGCCACTCTGGAGTTGCGACTCCCTTTAAGGTACAAGTAAATTTTGACATTCCCATATTTGAGGGTCAAATAGACGCAGATGCCATAGATAGATGGTTGAATCTATTAGAAGGATATTTCTCTGTTCATGACTTTTCAGATCGGGAGAAGATTATTTTTGCACTCCTCAAAGCTACCCCCCATGTTAAGGACTGGTGGGAAACCTACTGTGAGAACAAGGACCAGACAGAACCCTCTCTGTTCTCGGCCGTACTAACTTGGAATTCTTTCCGAGACGCCGTCAAGGAACAGTACTATCCCGTGGGGAGCTATGAGGACAAGTACATACAATGGACCACGCTGCGACAACAAAGGGATCAAGATGTGCATGAGCCGACGAATCTGTTCCATACCCTGCACACAAAGTTGGGTATCAAAGATTCAGAGAAACATTTGGTGCTAAAGTATCGCAGCTGTCTGCACAGATACATTCAGGAGGAAATGGAGTTCCTCAACATCTCCTCTCTTGGTACGGCATACCGGTATGCTGCCAAGATTGAGCAGAAATTCAAACAGAAGAAGCAAGACTTTGGATCTGCGAATCAAAAGCAAGGGAAAGGTGATTCCAAACCGCAGAACAAAGGATAGAGCCAAGGCATGGTGGCTAAAGACAACTCGTCAAAGCCACAAGAAAATAACAACACCGCAAAGCCAAAGAAGGACACGGGAAAGTGGTGTGAGTTCCATAAGAGCTCCACTCACAACACAAGTGAGTGTCGGGCCAAGCAGTCGCTAGTGGTCGAGATGAGGGCTTCTGAGTCAGATGCATGCTCTGACTCCGAATCAGAACCTGAAAAGGCGAATGAAAAAGGGAAACAGATTATTGATGCGGAGCCCAACGCCACTGTTGCCACTGCAAAGATCCAAAAGGAGGAACCGGAAGATCCAGAGGTGGAGGAACGTCTCTTCCACTCCCAGATGTGGGTAAAGGGCTCCCCGGTACAGTTCATTGTCGACAATGGGAGCCAAAAGAACCTCATTTCAATAGACGCCGTGAAGCGGTTGGGCTTGCCGACCACAGCTCACCCACATCCATACACCATTGGGTGGCTTCACCAAGGACGAGATCTTCGCGTCAGCCGGCAGTGTCGCCTTCCCTATAGCATCAAGCCCTTCACGGATGAGGTATTATGTGACGTTGCTCCTATTGATGTTTCTGATGTATTATTAGGACAACCATACTTGTAGAAGCGTCATGCTGTGTATGAGTCTCGACCTCGTGCTGTTATTGTTACTTTGGGAAATAAGTTGTACAGGATACCAGAGGTACCACCTCCTGCTGTTATCTCTTTGGTTACTGCAAAACAATGCAGTAAGCTCATTTCCCAAACCAGGAAATTCGTTTTCCTGATGATCCGCCCCCAGGGCAAGAAGAAGACTGTGGCCACGACCTCCAGACAGGGCCCCTCTGCACGAAAACAACAAATGGATAAGGTTGTGGAGGAGTACGGGGACATCTTCACCTCACCCACAGGGGTTCCTCTGCACTGTCAGGTCAAGCACCCGATTGATCTGACCCCAGGTGCGCCACTACCCAATGGACCGATCTATCGGCGCTCTGTTCTGGAGAATGATGAAATCAAGAGACAGATTCAGGAGCTGTTGCAGAAAGGTCACATCATACCAAGTTCATCACCCTGTGGGAGCCTGATCGTGTTGGTACAGAAGAAGGATGGGACATGGAGACTCTGTATTGACTATCGGGCGCTGAACAAGATCACTGTCCGGAATAGGTACCCAATCCCACGGATTGATGACCTTCTGGACCAACTCCAAGGTGCAAAATATTTCAGTAAGATCGACTTGAAGTCTGGGTATCACTAGGTACCAATTGAACCCTCTGATGTGTGGAAGACTGCCTTCAAAGCTAAGGAAGGCCTTTTTGAATGGCTGGTCATGCCTTTCGGGTTGACGAATGCTCCCGTAACCTTCATGAGGATGATGGACGACATCTTGCGGCCATTCACCAACTCATTTGTAGTGGTGTACTTGGATGACATTCTGATCTTCAACAAGACTTGGGAAGAGCACCTTCACCACATTCGACAAGTCCTCCAAACACTGCGGCAACACAAGTTGTGTGCCAATTTGGAGAAGTGCACTTTTGGCATGACCCAGGTTCAATATCTGGGATACATTATTGATGAAAGGGGGGTGCATGTGGATCCAACCAAGATCTAAGTCATTCGAGATTGGCCAGCCCCAACCACTATAACAGAGCTTCGCAGCTTTATGGGTCTTGCTAATTTCTACCGTAGATTCGTGTTGGGATTCTCTCATATCACTTGGCCCTTGAGTCAAGTCACCAAGGGAGGAGCGAGAGAAAAATTATTTTGGTTGGAACCTCAATAGAAGGCATTCACAGAATTGAAAAATCTCCTCTGTTCTGCCCCAATGCTCACATTACCAGACTTGAAACAACCATTTGAGATCAAGACAGATGCCTCTAACTATGCTATTGGGGCAGTTCTTACTCAACAGGGACATCCAGTGGCATATCACAGTGAGACATTGTCTGAGACAGTTCGTAAGTATCCCACCTATGACAAAGAAATGTATTCCATTGTGCAAGCCTGTCGACAATGGAAGCATTACATTTTGGGGAAGGAAACAATCATCCACACAGACCACCGGCCCCTGCAGTTCATACAGACACAAGGGAAGTTGCAGAATGATCGCCATCAGAAGTGGTCCACATATCTGCAACAGCTTCATTTGAACATCAAGTACAAGAAGGGTAGCACCAATAATGTTGCAGACTGCCTCAGCCGACCACCGATCGTGGCGCTCACCACCGTGCTCAACTCTTGTGGGCACGAGACTTTTGATTGGCCGCTTCTCTATGAGAGTGACCCAGAATTCGGCCACACTTACAAGGCACTCTTGGGGGGCACACAAGTTCCAAATTTTCACCTCCAAGATGCACTTTTATGTCACCCGGGACACCTTTGTGTTCCTTCAAGCGAGCGTGCCAAGATGATATGGGAAGCACACTACAGTCGAGTCGCTGGGCATTTCGGGGTCGAGAAAACAGTAGCAATACTACAGAAGTATTTCTATTGGCCGAACCTTCGAAAGGATGTCGAGAAGCACATCAGATCCTCCACTGCTTGTGCCATTGCCAAACCGACCATCAAGAAGCAAGGCCTATATACTCCACTACCTACCCCTAGTCGACCGTGGGAATCCATCTCCATGGATTACATGTCGGGCCTGCCTTCTACTAAGAATGGAAATGACTGTGTTTTCGTGGTCGTTGAAATATTCTCGAAGATGGCCATCATGGCGGCCTGTAAGAAGAATATCACAGCAGAAGCCACTGCTAAACTCTTCTTTGAACGAGTGTGGGTGCACTTTGGGATCCCACAGTCTATCATATCATATCGAGATAGCAGGTTCCTCAGCACATTTTGGTCCAGCCTCTGGTAAATGTTGGACACAAATCTCACCAAGTCCACAACTTTCCATCCCCAAACAGATGGCCATACAGAGGTCGTCAACAAAATGATTGTACACATTCTGCACATGTACAATTCAAAGCATCCACGCACATGGGACAAGAGCCTCCCCTATGTACAACATAGTTATAACAGGGCTCTCCATAGTTTAATTGGCCATAGCCCCTTTCAGGTGGGCTTGGGATTCCAGCCACTATGTCCCATTGACGTAGCCATGCCATTTGCAGCTGCTCAGGCCGATTCAGCTCATGTCCAGTCTGAAGTTGACAAAGCAAGTAGCTTTATCGAGCGCATTCAACACATCCACCAACAGGTTCATGATATATTGGACAGAGCCAATGCGAAGTACAAGTAGCACCATGATCAACACCGGGTGCCACACAACTTCCAGGTGGGAGACAAAGTATGGCTTTATTTGCAGAAGGAGTGCCTCACTGGACCTCACCGCAAGCTTCGCCCGCTCCGATACGGGCCATACACCATCACCAAGGCAGTAGGGAACAATGCCTTCGAGCTTAGTATTCCTCCATTCCTTGGTCTGCACCCAGTCTTCAATGTGGATCGCCTTCGTCCTTACTTCCCACCTCTACTGGACACCTCGGAGTTTGCAGAACAACTCACACCAATAGAGTTAAACCCAGACTGCATGGAACATGCCACCACAGATTGTATCATGGACATGAAAATCAAGAACACTCGCCAACAGAAGATCCAACTGTACCGGGTTGTCAAAGCTGGCCAACTCCTGCACCAAGGAAAGTGGTTCATTAGGGACTGAGTTCAGCAGAAATTTCCTCATCTCATGGAGGAACTTAACGCAATGGGGACCATTGCTTCCTAAGGGGGGAGGAATGATCCAGGTGGATATTGGTGGCCACCCGCCTATTCCACTTGGACCCCCACCATTGTCTCTTTCAGTTTTTCATTTTTGGCATAACTTACTATTTTTAGCAGTTTTTTGGGTCCTGAACTTCCAGAGCCATTTTGAGGCCCTAAACGACGTTTTTTGGGCATCGCGCCTCTAGAAAATATCATTATATTTTGGAATGATATTCATGGTGAAAGTTGTAGTCCTCAGATAGAGCTTTCTAATGATGTATCATGTGCATCAAACGGAGATAGTATGCCAAAGTTACGTCCCTGGGAAGTTGAAACACCAATTTACCCAAACGGGGCCCATAGTTTTGGCGCTTCATCTCCTAGGGTTAGGTTTTTGGGATGTTTAGGGTTCTCCATTGTTTCTCAATAATAAATAGGCCCCCGAGCCTCATTGTAAAGCAGTTCAGAGGCCTGTAGCCGCCACATCTCTTCTCAGAGATAGCTACCAGCGCCCTAGCTAGTTTTATTTCCATTCTGTCTGCAAGCAAATTTAAGTTCTTTGATATTAATGAAATGAAGTGTTATTTCTGCTGCATCTCTGTATTTATGGTCATATGTTTATTCTGTTGCGTTCTTGCATAAATCCAGATCATATGAACACAATATTTAATGGGAAAGCTTAAATTTGAAAACCCCAACTATCTATATATTATATGTCATGGAGATCATGTAACAATCATAGTACAAAATCTCCTCACAAGCTCTCATGCACACCCTCAATTGCTACACACTATCAAGCTAGATCTAGCAAAACACATGCTCCAATCTTTTTCCACTTGATAGCTAGCCTCTATTGCGTTTTTTAATGCTATGGGATGGCTTCATTAAATAGATAAACCACCTGGCTTGTACTGCGCAATCCTCATGGGCTTCTCCACCTATCTGTGTGTTGCAAATAGAAACAGTATGGTCACAACTGATAGTTAACCTGCTCTTTCACCTATTTCTGCACTGGTCTCTACTGAAACTGTCCATGCACTGAAGTTAACTGATGCATTCTTTAGTTGATTAATGAGTTTATAATTAGTGAATTAATTAATAATTAATTCACACCACTCTCACTAATTGTATCAATTATTTAAACCGAATACAAATAGCTCAACTATGTTTAGATTAGTTAAACTGAATACAACTCCACTAACTTCCTCAATCAACTCCACCAAACTCTGTCACATGAGTTCTAACTGAAGTATCCATGCAATAGCTCCACTTAACCCTCAGGAATAGCGTAATTCCTTCTGTCAGCTCCTGTGCCACATCTGTGCACTTAACTGAAGTGCTCGAAGAGAATAAGATAATGTTTAGAGTCCAAATATTATTAAGAGCTAATAATATTCAACATATCTATTTTTAGATTGGCAATCTAAAAATAGATTTCGCCCAATATGTCTAAAAATAGAAGTCCATCTATTTTTTCCGACTTGACCAACCATCCACAAATAGCATCCAGCAACTCATAGAACATGATCCATATGTCTAAAAATAGACATAGTCTAAAAATAGACTTTGCGCCAAAAATAGCCTGCGGGCCCACTTAGTGAAGGCGACTCCTTTCCACTAAGCTCATCATCTTGTTGCAATCTCAACACAACATTATCCTTCTCTGCACACAATCTCTGAGATGATGGTACTAGATATCTATATGCTTGGACCCATCATGAAACATAAGATTAATCGAGAGTTTAATGCAACCCTGATTATCACAATGAATCATTGTCAGATCCATCTGAGAACCAGACAAACCAACTAAGATCTTTCTCATCGAGATAGCCACACATGTAGCTTAACTTGCTGCCATTCATTTTCTTCCGCTGAACTCAGTGCCATTGATCATTGTTTCCTGCTATACCAGGAAACTGTTGTCGATCTTATGCTAAATATCCCTCCTAATGTGCTCTTTCTGTCTGATGGACTACCCGCCCAATCTTCATCCATGAAGCCTTAAAGCTTCACTCCCTCTATCTGTTTGTACCATAGACCATACTCTGATGTGCCCCTCAGGTATCTCATGACATGCTTCCCCTCCTTCCAAAAGAGCTTGGTAGGCTTAACCATAGCTTGACTCAACTGGTTAAATGCATAGCAAATTTCTGGTTTGGTGTTCACTAGATACATCAGTAAACCAATTAACTGCTTGTATACAGTAGCATGCACTACCTCTCCAGAAGTAGTATTATTTTTCCCCCAATTTCCTGGAAGAGGAGTATCCATGGGTTTTCAGATCTCCATGTTAAACTTACCCAGTATCTCCTTTTCATACTTGCCTTGAGACAAAAATTTCACCATCCCACTGCCATATTTCCAATCCAAGGAAATAATGAAGGAGTCCCATGTCCTTCATTTCGAACTACCTTGCAAGATGCTCCTTGCATCAACTTCTCATCACCAGTGAAAATTAGATCATCAACATATAGAACAATAATCAATAGTTTACCCTCAACCACAATCTGGTACAGGTTTTCATCTACTTAACTTTTTGTGAAGCCCAATCCGTTGAAATAGCTGTCTATCCGAGTGTACCAAGCATTAGGTGCTTGCTTCAACCCATACAATGATCTTTTGAGTTGGCACACATGCGACTCACTATTGAAGATTTGGAAACCTTCAAGTTGCTCGATGTACACCTCTTCCTCAATGATCCCATTGAGAAACACAATTTTCACATACATCTGATGAATGTGTCAGCCCATCTGCGCTGAGAGTACAAGGATGGATCTTATGGAAGAGTACGTTGAAACAGGTGCAAAAATCTCATCATAATCTATCCCCTCGATCTGTGAGAATCCCTGGGCCACAAATCTGGCCTTGTATTTATCCACACTCCCATCAGTAGCTTTCTTTACCTTGTAGATCCATCTTGATCCAACCACTGATTTGTCGACCGGTCTTGGGACTATCTCCCATGCACTGTTATTGACAATGGAGTCATACACCTCCACCATTGCATCAACCCAAGTTGGTTGTTGCACTGCTTCCTGAAAGGAAGATGGTTCAGTCACAATACATTTGCTCATAAGAGCCATGTATCCAGTAAATTAGCTAGGAGACTATCTTTTTCTATGTTATGAAGTAAGGGCTCCTACATTCTCTGCAGCATCAAGTCTCAATTTATCAACTTCCGTGGTGCGCCTCTGCCATTTCTGATGGATGGCTCTGTATGAGTGTTTTCCTCCACTCCATGAACCTACTCATGCCGCTGATCCACATCTTGAGACCCATCCTTGGGAACCAACAATTCCTCCTCTGCATGAAAGTCCATCTCCCTCTCAAGGGACAACAACATGGCTTTCTCCTCATAAAATTTTATATCCTGTCGCAGAACATTCATTTTTATGTTTGGAAAATACACACGATAATTATGGGGTGTTTCAGTGTACCCCACAAAAATCCCAACCTCAGTTGTTGGTTCCAGCTTCTTCCTGGCATCCTTGGTCACATGCACACAAACAGATGAGCCAAAAATATTAAAGTGTGAAACATCAATTTTCTTACCAATGAAATCCTCTTCAGGTGTACTCATGCCAAGTAATCTATGAGGACAATGGTTTTGCACATGTATTGCTGTATTGCATGCTTCCACCCACAGATATCGGTAGGCCTTGATCATGAAACATCGCTCGTGCTGCACCCACAATAGTTCTGTTCTTCCTCTCCATGACCCCATTTTGCTGTGGGTTATGAGGCACTATGAGTTCTCTTCCAATTCCTTCTTTGCTGCAGAAGTTCTTGAATTCGTTAGAGATGTATTCTCCACCATTATCGCTCCTAAGAGCCTTCAATTTCTTCCCCGACACTTTCTCCACCAGTGCCTTAAACTCACATAACTTAGAGAATGTTTGATCTTTCTTCTACATGAAGAAGATCCAACACTTATGAGAAAATTCATCAACAAATATTACATAGTACTTATTTTTTGTTGTCAAAGCAACAAAGAAAGGACCACATACGTCTGTGTGAACTCTCTCAAGAATCCCTGAATCTTGGTTTTCCTTCTCATGAAAGGTGGCCTTTACATATTTTCCCATAGTACATCCATTACATGTGTCTTATTGTGCAAGTGTACCCCTGGGAGGACCAACAAAAATCGGTTTCGTGAGTTTCAAGGCTCCATGGTGAAGATGGCCCAATCGCCCGTGCCATAATTTGCCCTCATCCGGCTCACCACTTGATCTTCCTTTCCCATCATTGCTAAAAAGCCATCTACCTCTAGCTTTTAGATATTCTTAACTCGAATCCCTATCCTCTTGGCTTGTCCCATTGTTTTATGTCACAGGAAAGATTTTCCTTCACTAAAAACAACATCATAGCCTCTATCCTCCAACATTGCGACTAAGACTAAATTTTTCTTCAGACCTGGTACATGCATTACATATTTTAATTAAAAGGGTTTACTTGAATACCTATGAAAGGTAATGGTACCAATCCCGGTATTATTGTACCACCCGTCATCACCCATTTTAATATGCATCTAGAGATCCTTCTCCTCCAAGTCACTGAAAAGTTCCTTGTCTCCCGTCATGTGAAAGGAAGCACCACTATCCAAGTACCACACAGATCCTAATGCATTGGAAACCATACATGCGATCAATGAGAAATCAAGCTCAAATTGCAAGGCAAGAGCCTCACCAGTTGAAGATCCTCCAACCTTCTTGTTCTTCTTCTTTTATGGACAATTAGTAGAAAAATGTCCATGATCGTGATAGTGAAAACACTTCAACTTGGACATGTCCTGCTTCTTGCCATTTTTGGACTCAGATTTAGAATGGAATTTCTTCTCCTTCCCCTTCCTCACCTTGGCAGCCAAAGCACAATCATCTTCATGCTCATTCTTAGATGAAGATCCATTTCTGGTGTTCCGTCTAAACTCCTCTTGCACCAAATCCGACCACAGACATTCCCAATCTGGAAAATTTTCCCTTCCATTGACTTAGTCTTGAAAACTGTGAGAGAAGTCCTAGGAGATCCAAGCTCACCAAATCATCATCAACGACTGTTATTCCAATGCTCCCCAATTCATCCTGACATTGGACAAACTTTGTTAGATATTTTGGAATGGTGTCACCCTTTTCCATCTTGATCTTTCTGAGTTTATATTTGAGCCCCAATTTCCTATGGTTGCTGCTGCTTTGGAATAAATCCATCAAATCCTTCCACATTGAATATGGCGTGGCTTTCCCACAGAGGCTTTAGACAATGTGGTATCATACTCAATCCAACAGGATCCTCCTCACCTTTTCCACTTTCTTTTTCCATGCATCAATATTTGCAACATCTGTCACAACGTGTTTAGGAACATCATTTTCAATGAATTCCTTCAAGCCATTGTCTTCGAGTACTACCTCCATCCTTTCCTTCCAAGAATTATAGTTTGAGCTTCCCTCGAGTGCATACTCCAACATCAAGCCATTGAAAGCCATTTCGATCTTGAATCAGCTGTAGCACCAAGAAAGTATTTCTACAAATTCGAATTATATCCAGTCACAAACTTAGCTCGTGCTTCACTTCTGCAATTTCCTGTGCTCCAATACCATGTAGACATTATACAATATGCATGTATATCTTGGATTCACCCGATCTAAAAATGTGCTAAAGTTAAATACTGAATCTATTCTACAAATATTTTGCAGAATTAAAAACACAATCGCTAATCAAATGAACATGAAGAAGAATCAAATCAACCAAAAAACAAATAATTTCCCGGGGAACGCTTATGGCTAAAAACCCCACTATCTTCTATTGTATATTAAGCATGGATCATGAAACAATTACATACAAAAATCTTCTCATAAGAGCCCTCCAGTACTCAACTAATTGTCTCACATTGTCATATGCAAAACTGACCAACGAAAAATATCCTCAATCCAAAGATGCATGGGGAGCCCCGATAACCTAAGCTAGATAGGACCAACCTGCAGTTGCTCCCGCTCTGAGTCAAATAGTGGATACCATCACTTGAATTGAATGGGGGCTTGTTCGATGTACCGATATTTATTTATTTTTTGTAAGTCAGAGGAATCGGCAACATCAGGCAGCTTTCACACGCGCAGCGTGGGGTCCAACACCCGGCTACCACTATAACCTCTCAGGGAACCGCCAAGCCTACAAGAGCGGTACCCAGATAAGACGAGACTTGAACTCGTGACTTGCTTAACAACACGAACGCCTTAACAGTGCGTCTTCTGGCCACTAGACCATGCCCCTGCAGGCGATGTACTGATATTTATTGCTAACCCAAACAATTTGTTCAACATTGTTGAATTTGAGTGTGAATCATCTGCGAGACAAGAATCAAGTTTCTAGTAGACGATTTAGGTTCTTTCCACAATTTTCCTGCACCTGTTTCCTTAGACGAGCCACCAAATACCTTCGACCCCTCACTCTTCCTACCAATAATATTTAAGAAGTGTTCATCACTTCGTCAAATCTAAGCCCGTCTCCCAAAATCGAAGATCTGTCCTTTTCTCGGACCTTTGTACTATTTATTTTCTTGCTTTGTTTAGGGTTAGAACCTATCTCCAAAATTCCGTTTTCATCTAGGGACTGTATCCCTACATTGACATACACTAGATTGAAACCACTGATCTGTGAGGGTGATCATCATGAATAAAATGACCCCAAGTTATTTTATTATGTTTGTATACCTTATGCACTACACATTGTTCTGGTTGTTGGTCTTCTTTACCATCGCATTTTTCAATCAACTCCTACAATCCCTCCATAGCTTTCTGATCCCTAAGCAAATTCATACATGTTTTCAATAAAGACGTCATAATGGATGGATCAACTTCTTGGGATTTAGTAATCTCCTTGGGCTTATTCTTCAAGGGAATTAGTTGTCTCTGTGTTTTTTATGTCGAAGCTCCAGGGTTCATAAAATTATTCTTCACGTCTATGAAGTTTTCTCTTTCGCGATGTATATCGAACCCATTCTTCTTATCTCTAGCTTTCCGGACCCATGTATCTTCCAAATGTTTCTTGCCTTCTGCTTTATCTTCTCCTGTATTTATACCACTTTGTGTCACTATGTTGACATTGAGATCTTCTTCGCATGATTCAGCTCTCATCATTTGTATGTTCTGGGCAGGTTTCTCATTGCACTTTTCCTGCATTTTAGCCAATAATGTAGGATAGTCTTCTATTTCATGATCAAATGCGTGAAAATATCTACAAGATACAGCAGCGGGATTCTAACAATCTCTAGCGAAATGTCAAGGTTGACCACAATTATAGCATATGATTTGTCTGCGACCTCATCCAGCGCCTCCTACTTGGCCACGCCCTCGGCCTTGGAAACCTCCATACATTGTTGGCGAACCTGGATCTTCGCGACCTTCAGATTGTACTCGGTATGATCCAAGAATCTTCATCATTAGATTGTAGCTTCGACAGTGCTTGTCATCATGTCCCACCGAACTACAGAAATTACATAATAATTTCTTTGGCTATCAGATGTACTTCTGCAGCAAATGACAGTAGTTTGTGGAGTGATGGCCTGCAACTTCGCATAAGATACACATTTTTCCCAGTGCTTGGCCCATGCCTTAATTGACTTGGTATCCTGATGCCCAAGTAATCTCTAAAAACATGACACTGATCCTTATGGTGACCCTCTGCTTTGCACTTTATGCACCAAAATTCTGCGCGAACTTCTTTTCCCTTCCTCAAATATTGAAGTTTCATATGTAATATTTCCAATTGGGTTTGAATCTAATGAACCATATGCTAGTATCTGCTACCATTGAAGCTTCTATCCTCATCGATCTCCAATGCTTCAGCTTGCGTTGCGACCTTCTGCTGCAATAATGGAAATCTAAGATGAGGTAAAATGCAGGGATAAACCATTCCTTGTGCTGCTCGTCAAGGATCTTGAAGCTAACTTGACTTAGCAGTGTATTAAACCATTGATTGACTTCCCACACTCTTTCAGTGGTTAACTTCTTGATTTCTTTGATCTCTGTAATTCACTGGGATTGTGACTTCGGCTTCTTAAATTCAGCATTCAACATAGCCTTAGTATGAGCCAACATAGAATTTTGGTTCGTCGAAGTGTATTTCATATACTAGGACAACGATCTATCCTATAGTGTTGTGACAAACTGGGCTTTCTTCATATTCTCATCAGTGATGTTCTGTGATATCCATATCGCTTCTGCAACAAACTATAACTACTCGAGATCATTCAATCCTTTGAAAATAGGAATCTTAGGCGAGGGATTCATGGTGAACGGGGGAGGTGGAGGTGGAGAAACATAATATGGATGGGTTGTGATGGGAGTGGAAGGTTGGGGAATTCCCAAAGTGCCCCGATGATCTTCAAATTGTGCTGACGGACTTCTAGGGGTAATAGGGTGGCTTTCTCCTTCTTCAAACCGAAACAGTGGACTATGCTCAGACTCAACGTAATTATTTTAATATACCCTAAACCTCTTACCCCGTCACATAGTTCTGGTTTTATTTCCTATGAACATCAATCTAATTACATTCATAGTACGCCCTTTTCACACAATATCATCTTAATCCAAAGATGCAATGAATTCAAGTACTTACTTCGTGGGCCTTTGAAAAATTTACACTTAGCTTTGCTATAGGATACAAATGTATCAATCGCAAACTCAGTAATGAAGCCTCCAAGGATACTATAGATCCAATAATAAACATCCCTTGTGATCTCGTTATCATTCCTCTTCAGTTTCTTGATTAGCTCTAGAGTCCACGCAGTAGGCCTATTATTGAAATGGGTCTTTTTCTCGGCTAGTCTTGATAACCACTCGTACAACTCACTAGCAAATGATGAGAAAAATATCTCGTATTGGTATGTAAATATATATGTCTGCAACCACTTCTTAGTAGATACGTGCAGATTTATGTTTTCTTGCACAGAAAATTCACATTATTTTAGATCTACACAGCCTTTTCTTAGATGGATGCTACATCCACATATCCCTCATTCATATCCTGATAGGGCATAGACCTAGGTTCATATATGGTTGTGCGACCCAGCATAACCCACTATTACCGACCCTTTCGGCAATGATCTGTTACGAAGATTGAAGTATCACCCGAGGAAATATAGGGGGATGTTAGAACCAGGTTTTTGCATCTAGAGGGACAATGGAGTGTGGCTTAGGGATTATCTTCCTTTCAATACTTGACAGATCTTTGCAGAACATATATGTTAATTATACAGTCGCAGTTCAACACTTCTATTTAATTAACTTACATATTATGCGATATTACTTTAACAAGCATAAAACAACATAAATAACCATAACCAGGACTTCGCAATGTAGTTATAAGTAAAATAGCATAGACAACAAAAATTGCAAGTAAAGTAAACACATAAACTCAAACACGGATCTGTCTTCAAGAGTCTTTCATTAATACTCAGATCTTCTTAATACAATCAGTTCTTCCCTGCACACTTAGCTGTAGACTTCCTAAGGTCTCCGTGCACTCAGCTATAGGAGAATTTTCTTTAACCCAAACCATAGAACACAAATTCAAAATAATCTTACATCCAAGTGCATTCTATCATCAAGTATTATATTGACATCTTATCAAGACCATCCTAGACTCCTTTTATAGTCTTTACATATACAATACCATGGTCCGAAAAAACATGGGCGGAGCTCAACATATACAAAATATTCTTATTCTCTTACAAAATAAGGGGCTTTGACCCACCCTAAAGCCCCTAAGGCTCTAACTTAACTCGGCGTTGTGCACTCTGCTCCTCGATCTGCGAAGTCTTCCTCAAAATATTTCATTAAGGGGTACTATATCCAACAAGCATAAACTAAACAAATAATGTTCGCTTGGATAAATTAAAATAAAATAAAATTTAATAGTACATTTTAAAAAAACATTAAAACATTTGGTGGGGGGGGGGGAATTTCTAAAAAAATGAAAACATTAAAATAAAAATATAAAACATTAAAAAATGTATATTAACCACAATTAAAGAAACACATAAAAAAAAAAACACATTTAAAAAATAAATAAAATTTAAGAAAAAAAAACCACGCTCCTCCCCCGCCCATGGTCGAGGCCCCGTGGGTCCTAAGACAGAGGCAGTCGATTGTGGGAATCAGACTGCCTCCATCCCATGGTGTCGTGGCCTTAGGTAGGGGGCAGGAGTTGCGCCCCAGCTCCTCCCCGGCTAGGGTCACAACCCCACAGGATTTGGGTTGGAGGGAGTTTGATTCCAGGGCCTGGGCAGCTCGTTTTTTAATTCTTAATTTTTAATTTTTTTAAATGTTTTTATCTTAATTATTTGTTTTTTATTTTTATTTAATTGTTTTGAATGTTAGATCTAAATAATGTTTTGAATGTGTTTTTTTTTATTTAATGTTTTTTTAAATTTACTTTTTCGATTTTTTTTAATATTTCAATTGTATTTTTTAATTCTTTTGAATGCACTTTTTTGAATGTTTTTTTTTTTTTTTTTGCTTTTTATTTTCAATGTGTTATTTTTTAATTTAGTTATTATTTTTATTTTATTTTTTTAAGAATTTTGATTTTTTTTTTTTCATAAAAATATCATAAAATTTGTTATTTTTCAACTTTTTTTATTCAATTTTTTTATAAAAAAAATTAGTTAACAAAATTATTATTTTTTAGTGGCAATTATTTTTTGTGTATTGGAGTATTATATGATATATAAATTTATAAAAAATCATAACCTGGAAATATTAAATGTTTTTATTCCTTTTAAAGTGTGCAAAAAAAAAATTCATTATAAAAATAACATTGCAATAAAAACCAAAAAACACATGTTTGGAAAACCCTTAAAAAGCAAACATCTTAGGATGAAAAACAAGAAGATGAATAAGACAACTTGAAAAATGGTTACATAATCAACATTTAAAAAAATAAAATTGTGCATACGTAGGACATAAGAAAATTTAAAGTGTCAAAAACATGGCTTAAAAAAATGTGTATGTTTTTCAAAATCTGCGTGAAAAACACCAACTTTAAAGAAAAAGTAACCACACTTAATACATTAAATGAATTGAAGTGTCAAAAATAAGCACTCTAAAAAAAGAGGTTGATGCAGCGTCAACACTTTTCAAAATCAACATGTAAATCACTAACATTTAAAAAAAAAATGTTCATACTTGATACATAAGAAAATTTGTGTCAAAATATGCTCCAAAAAAAAGGTGTATTATAAATGAACACTTTTCAAAATCGGATGATTTTTTGCTACCTCAAAAAAACAGGTACTCTGTAGAGTTCTCATTTGATAGTTTACATTGTTTTTAACAAAGAGAGGAACTCTTTGCTTTGGGACCATAGAGATTATGAAGATATTTCTCCCAAAAGAAATAGTGTTAAGATGAAGTTTGTTGAACCCAGTCGTATATCCAGAAGACTTTTGAAACCTGAAATGGTGGGTATGCATGTTGACTTAGATAGGGCACTAGTTGATGAAAGAGAAGAATATGAGTCATCTTCATCTGCATCCATTCATACAACTGAAGATGTTGTAGATTTTGATGGTGTGCCAGAACCTATGAGTGATTTTGAATAATTTTCTAAGACATTTTATGTAAATGATGTTCGCATGGTAACTTGAAATAAATATTTTAACTTCCATATAATTTTACTTGAAATTATGAGTAATTTTTATGTTTATTGGATTATATGTTTTAATTATGAAAATTCATTTGTTTAGAATATCCACAATGAAAAATAACCTAGAGAAATAATTTATGTTTCATTCAATCTACTAGTAGTGATATTTTGATTAGAAGTAAAAAAAAAAATAGAATAGAATTAATGTTGAATTTTTAAATTATACAGTTATATTTTCACGATATTACTTATTGTTATCATTTGAAATACCATAGTTAAAAAAAATGTTGCAATTTTAATGTGCATTAAAAGGGTATACTTCGTTTTGGTGACCGATTTTTAAGTTTTTGTTGCAATGGGATAAGTTGTATTAGGCTAATATTTGAAAAGAGATATACTTTTAGCGTTTAAAATAAAAAATAATCTTGGAATAATGACTCATTCATTCAGTCATTCATTTTTAAAAAACAAATTAGTCATATAATTTTTCCATAAGGTTTTATATTCCATGGTTGAAAATTTGTCAAAATTTTAAGTTTTTTCTAAGTTATGATATTTTATCTTTAATGTCATGCCCATATATTGTTGGAATTTTAAGGTTGTTCGTAATCTTAATATTTTGTCTTTAATGCCATTGTTAAAACATTTTGAAAATGTACCCTGAAAAAAAATATTAATAATAAATAAATAAATAAAAATTGTTGTTCTAGTATCAACACTTTTATTTTTTAGGTTGTTTTTTCATCTTTTTTGCAAAAAAAAATTGGTTTTTACTTCCATTTTTATAAAACATTGAAAATTTACCTCAAAAAAAAGTGTTGATGCAACATCAACACTTTTCGTTTTCGGGTTGTTTTTTCATGTTTTTTGGGGGGGCTTTGGATAGAGTTCTCATTTTGAAGAAATAGTTCTCATTTTATTGGAAAATATATTTGGTTTGAATGGCCTTGAAATCATGTCAGCTGACTTGTTTGTGCTTCCCTTCTTGTAATTAATCACCAAATGAAATTGTTGTAGAAACTCCATCCACTTCTAATGTTTGTTTTCTTGTAACTTACTATAGTCATGCAAGTACTATATTGGTCAATATTTTTGTGGATAATAGTCTCCTTTCCATTAGATAGTGTGTCCACTTCTTCACAGCTTACAGTAGGGCATAGATATCTTTGTCATAGGTAGGGTAGTTAAATAATTTCCCTATGAAATACTTCATAATGGTAGCATACAAGCTCTCCTCCCTGCATCAAGACTACTCCCATCGCATAACCACTCATATCTATCTCCACTTCAAAGGGTTGTTGCAAGTTTGGTAATGCCAGAACTAGTGCTTGACTAGTATTCTTCTTTAGCTCCTCAAAAAATGTTTGTTGACGCTTTCCCCACTAGAAAATTTTGCCACTTACTGTTATGGCATGGAGCAATTCTACTACTGCTGAAAATGAGGCTTTGCCCCAATGAAAATCCTAACCTTAGAAAAATGAGTAGGCACCGAACATTTCATGATTTCCTCCATCTTGTCATTATCTATCTTCAGCTCTCCTCCACCTATCACATACCCTAGATACTCTAAAGACTATTGTGAAAGCTCACACTTCTTTATCTTTTCTAACAAATAGTGCTTCTTTAATGTATCCAACACCTATGTCAAATGTGATATGTGCTCCTCCTAGGTAGCACTATATACCAATAATCCAAACAGACAATAAAAAATGAATCTATAAAAGGGTGCATTACATCATTAATTAATCTGATAAATGTAGATGGTGTATTACATAGGCCAATTGGCATGACTAACCACTCATAAAAAGCATTTCCTAGTTTTGAAGGTGGTCTTCCAGGTATCATATTATTTACTCGAACCTGGTGATATCTATACTTTAAGTCCATCTTAGTAAAGTATTTTTCTTGTTGCAACTGATCTAGCAGATCATCTATCCTAGGGAGGGGAAACCTGCTCTTGAGTGTGATTTTGTTCAACACCCTATAATCTATACACATCCACCAATTCATGTCTTTCTTTGGCACAATGATGATGGGTGACCCACGTGGTGACGCACTTGGTTGAATGACACCTTGATTTAGCTATTGTTTCAAGTATTTCTTAACCTCACTTGCTTCTATAAAAGACTACCTGTACAAACCAATGTTTGGCAATCGAGAGTCTGGAAATAGTTGGATATCATGATCCAATTCCATCTTAGGTGGTAATCCTTTAGGCTCTCAAAACACATCCATGTATGTCTGTGGAAAATCTTATAGGTATTGTTTCCATTTTTTTCGTACACCCCTCCAAGGATTCCTTTCCTCTTACCAACTCTTCTATAGACTAGTTTTCTCTTAAAAAATAATAAAACATACTTCTCATTGGAACTGATCAATTTTTTTTGTGGTTATAACTCACCAACGGAATTTTTGACTTGATTTTGTGTGCATTGATGATGAACGATTTTCCATCCTTGACGAGATGATACTAGTTGGCTCTCTGCGTGAATATTTCATCTCGCATGTACATGTAGGGACTCCCAAACACAAGTCCACATACATCGAGGGGAACCACTTCTAGTTCTACTTCATCAATAATATCAACACTTGTGGAAAATCTAATTTTACACTATTTTGTTACCTTCATCTTTGCATCTTTATTTACCCATCCAAATGGATATGGGCTTGGATGATCACAAAATTCCATCCCCAACTTCTTGACCAGGTTTGCTACAATGAGATTTGTCTGTGATCCTGAGTCAAATAGAGCATCAATATTTTCCTTCTTGACATGTAACTTTATATGGAAGAGTTTGGTAATTTCTTTCTCTTCCTATTATTGAAGGCTACTCAGATTCACCTCCATCTGCATTGATGTACAAACAATATTCTCATCCAGATCTAAATTGTTTTCAACTTGGTTTCTCAAATCAGTGGTCATGAGATTCTTCTTATTATTATCTTTCTTTTTGTTCTTCAACTTTAGATCTAGATGCAACTTCCAAAACTTCTCCTTTGCAGGGAAAATTTTAAGGATAGAAAATTATCTTGAAGTTTAAAAAATTGGTAAATCTCAGTAGTCCCTAATATGTAAACTATAAAATGTTTATTGATGTATTTATAAAATTATTCAAATTTATAATGATTTTATATATAATCTCTATATAATGTTGGCGATTTTTAACATAAAATAATTTTATATTGTAAAATTTGGGTGAATCATTTTTATAAAAAATGGAAATTGGCAAATATGTTTTTTGGAAAAAACATAGAAAATTAGCCCACCTGCGAATATTAGCCCCTAAAATTTTCCATGCTCCTTTGTATGGTCATTAATGTTGTAGTGGTTGTAGTGTTTTTTGGTATATTTGCAATGGTGTGTTGTGGCTATTGTATTTTTATATTTTCCCCCTTTTTTGTTTCTTCTTTCCCTCCTTAGAAGTTTCTTGTTGCTCCTTCTGCTTCAATCCACTAGATTGTGCTCTCTTCAAGCCTATGTTCTCCAAGTATTTTTCCTATACATAAGCCTCATCCACTTATTTGAGCTTGAAAAACAACACTTGCTCTTGTAGATGGTCATGTATACCCCCCAAATATTTGAGGAGTACATATGGGTTTTTTGGGGAGATACCCAACATTATGGCCATCTTTCTGAACTTGTGGTGTACTCTTGCACACTTTTCCCTGGTTTTGAATAAAGTAGTGCCACCAGATCCACTGGTCCTCTACGTACCCAATAGGGTAAAATTGTGATTTAATGAGGTTTTTGAATTCCACCCACTTCGTCATTATAGGCTCTCCTTTCAACCTCAGGGTCTTTGTGTGACTCTTCCACTAAGTCAAGGCATGACCCTCTAATTTTAGTCATACAAATGAAACCTCTTATTCTTCCTAAATTTGATGGACACTAAAATACACTTCAAGTTGTTGCAAACAATGATTCACCTGACCGTTGATTTAACCATGGTACAGCTTGATATTGACCTTTTATTCCATTTTAAACAGGGGTTCTTATTGATTCACAACACTTAAACTAGGTTGATATTTTTTGGGTTCTTTCTTCGGTTGATTCTTCATTTCTTCCTGATCTCATGATGTCCATTCTGATTTTTCCACTACATTTGAACCCCCATCTTCTCCAAATATCCCAAGCTTATTTCACAGGGCCACCATGAGGAGATTTACAGTACAATTTATATCAATGACTTGTTTTTCCAGCCACGAAAGCCTCTCCTCTGCATGATCACAAGAGTTATTCACAAATTCATCGGTCGTGATTATGGTTTTACGACTTTTTTCCCCGCCAATCTAGATACCCTGCAAATATCCACAATACACCCAAAGAAACCTTCTCTAATACCAATATGATATGTAAAATACCACAGATATTCCAATGGACTGTTCCTAACAATAAATCTAATAAAATTATATTTGAAATTTGAAATTCTACATTATTACAGTTCTATTAGATTTTTGAGTCTGTAGACTTATTGTTAATAGTGCTTGCATGTGAAATTAAAATATGTAGAAAATAGAGAACAAAAAAATAAAATCGCACACATACATTTAACATGATATATGCTCTAGGAAACCCTTTTGTATAAAAACCCAGTTAGAAGGTGAGGTCGCTTCGCTCTCCTTTCCCTGAATGGAAATATGGTTGCAATTACAACGAAGTATGGCATGTGGGTCATGGGATGCTATAGTGCACAAATCTTCTCTATTTTCTCAAACTCCTCTCCCTCTCATCTATTTTTTCTCAGCCATGGAGAAAATGCACTCAAAATAATGGAACCCCTTTTCCTCCTAGTGGCTTAGTTATAACACATCTCGATAGCCTACTAGTGGTTAGGTTTGACTACTTCAAATCTTAACTAGAGTTACAATATCGGATCTTCTAGAGTCTTCTACACCATAATAATGTGCCTAGCCCCTATTCCATGAATATTGGGGGTTTATGTGTCATCTTCTCGAATTATGGTGGCGAAAACATGAAGGTCAAATTTTGAGTCGCATTAATTTTCACGTATGGACTTTGATTGACATGATTCTTGCGTCATTGGAAAGGTCTCTCTGTGTAGAATAGGAAAAAAATGTGCTGCATTAAATAAACAAATTCCCCCCCCCCCCCCCCCCCCCCAAAAAAAAAATTATTTAATTCCTCAAAACTCTCTCATAAGGTTTCATACCTCGTTTTGACAAACTGGGCCCTGCCGGTAAAAACAATATTGTGAGCTGATTCCTCCACTTTTTCCACTCTGAAAGAATCGAGATGGATGACGAACAATATAATGATCCAATTTGGATCAACTGTGGGGGTTTCCAACCCCCTTTATTCAGGGGGTATTTAGGGGGGAAATAGCCAAGAACTGCCCTAAGAAAGGAAAATTGGGGCACTTTTTGTCTATTTTTGGTGGTTTTTGCTTTTAGCATTTTTTTAGCACACAGTGATTTTTCTCATGGCTTTGTAGATCTGATCAAAGGAACTGTGGTTTCATTCTAATATAGGGTTAATTTATTGATGGTTTATGAATGTTATTGCATATACATGTTGTATTGTAATATTATAAAGATAATATATTGAAAAAATCTTGCTAGTTTTCACAATTTTGGCTTTCCAAGATAAAATATTTGTGTTTATGTGTGTGTTTTCCATCGATTTTTTTTTTTTTGATTGAGAGTATGTTGCATAAATTATATATGCAAGGTTAAAACCTACAAAACTTATATTAGAGCCCATTTAGCTATTGGGTTTCTAAGAGTCCCATTTTAATTTTCCTTTGTATAATCAAAAGGTAAAATAGAGTGGGTGGATGGTGCAACCTTTCAAGAGAATAGAGTATATATATTATTCTATAATATATATACTCTATTCTCTTGAAAGTTTGCACCATCCACCCACTCTATTTTACCTTTTGATTATACAAAGGAAAATTAAAATGGGACTCTTAGAAACCCAATAGCTAAATGGGCTCTTAGTTTTGTAGGTTTTAACCATATATATATATATATATATATATCATGAAAATTTACACTCTTTTGTACCACCACAATTGCCCTCCCCACCAACCCCCAACCCAATATTTTGTTCACTACCTACAGATTATATGACTTTCACTATGGTGGGTATGAAAAATTAGCATTTGAAAGTATGTATTTCAACATAAGGAAATAGAAATGAAGGTGTAGTTGGTCATAGCGATGAAAGTAATAGCTAATAGGTGATTATGCGATGGAGTTGATTGGAATTGGATCTTAACCAAAATTCATTGAAAACTTTATAATAAGAACTTGGTTGTTTTACTTTTTTTTTAAAATTGTAATAATATTTAGTTATTTGTTAGAAAAGTTGAAATGAACCATTGTGGTGGTTATTCCAAGGCGGACCATTAAAAATGAAGGTTGTGATGAAAAAGGATCTATGGTAGAACAAAGAGTCGCAACAGTTTCTATTTTAATTGGATCTATGGTATAACCAAAATCTTGGGATTAAAAAGTTCTAAATTTAAAACTCGTTAAGTGAATTCTAAGCATTACATAGCTTGATTTCTTAATTGATTAAAGTGCAGTGCTTATATTGTAAGCAATATTGAATTATATTCAAGCTTGGTGACATAAGTATAGTTGGTGTGTGATAGGAAACTCATTTTATAGGTTACACTCTACCTACTATTAATAAATATAAACCTTGTGTAATACAATATCATCTATATTTCTATAAAGAGATGTAACAACTATGACAACACAACACGTACATTTTTACATGAAGTTGGAAACCAAACATGTGTGGAGTAAATTTTAGTTGCTCATATGTGTTTGCACTTAGGTGATTTACTTCTTGCATTAATAAATCACCAAGATAACTCTTTGAGACAGATATGTGACTAGGTGTTTTGAATATTGGTAAATAGAGCTCACACAGCATATGTGTTTTGATTAGTTAATTCATATGATAATCCATTGCATTATTAATCCTTTCCAAATTGATTTCTCTCCTCAACCCCATTATTCTAGGAAAGCTAGATTAATTTAATGATGGATTTACCTTGTAAATATATCTATGTTAAGAAATTGAACCTACAACCAAGCATATTTTTAATATATGTTTAAATGAGTATTGGAACAACAATAAACAAAGCTCCATTAATTTGTCAATGTAACAATCTAGTGAAATATTGAAGCCAAATTAAAGCACAATTCATTGGATCAATTTATGAGCATTGGCTTTGGCAACACAATTAGAAAACCAGGCTCAAAGACCCATCTCAAAAACAAAATTTGTAGAGAAATAATTATTTATTTCCACATAGGATTTGGTGTTGACAAAATGGACAAGTCGTAGAACTACCATTTAAGAATCGTGAGGTATCAAAGTAAGTTCCAAATACTTGGAGAAGACATACATGATAATCGCCCACAACTAGTACCAAAACAATGGAGAAGCATTGCTACTAAGACTATTGTGGAGAAAAAAAAAAGGATGGCAGGTAAACCTCAAGGAGAATATGACGAGGAACCAAAATCCATGTTTCTTCGAATAGAGAAAATAATTGATATAATTGGTAATATAGTTTTTGGTGAAGAAATATAGTAAAGAAAACTTTAAAAAGATTGAGAGTGAGGAAACAAGGTAGACCAAGAAGGTTACACATAGAAGGATCTAGTTAAAATCCACTATTTTTCTTCAGCTTCTATATTCCTTTCAAATTTTAAGTGAAACTTAAAATACCTGTGTTTGATGGACATGTTAATATTGAAGTATTAAATAGTTGGTTGAAACAAATGCAAGTTTGGTTTGTCCTTTGTCAAATTCAAGTAACACAACATATTTCTTTTGCATGTTTGAAGATGACTAGAGATGCTTTATTGTGGTGGGATATCTATGTGGATGCATTGAGAATAGGAAAGAATATCATGACCACAAAATGGGAGGCCTTCAAGGCATTATTAAAGTCACAAATTTATTCCATATTTTGTCAAGAGGAGTATCTTATGAAGTGTCAATGCCTTAAATAAGAACAAGGAAAAGGGGTGTAATAATACACTAATGAATTTAAGAGGCAAGTTATCAGGTTGAGTATCTCTTTGGAAGAGATAAGGGTGGTGATGAAGTACCTTGGAGGACTTTTCAGCCATATTCAAATACAATTGCAGCTTCTTAGTCTGGAAAAATAGACAAAGTGAGAAAGAAGTCTATCTATATTGAGTTGGACTCCAAGAAGGGGCAACAACATATGGACCAAGAAAAAAATTGCAAGAGAAGAGACAAGATGGTATCCTTAGCCAAAAAAATGAGGGATCCTAATAGTAATTGCAACATCGTGATGTGTATGAGTATGTGGAAGAGAAGTATTGGACACCTCAGCCAGAATTGCATCCAAAGTGGCTAAAATCCAAGGGAAAAGCTTCAAAATTTGGACGAAGCCATAATTTGGACCACATTACAATAGGTAAAGGCCAATGGAAATAAACAAATACTAGTTAAAATTAAATTGCAAGTAAAGAACCAAAATATAAATGCCTTGTTTGACAACATCTCTTAATGTAATATGATCTCTTAAACATTAGTTGATGAGCTTGGTCTAGAAACATATGATCTAGTGCAACCAAGTTCACTAGCATGGCTAGAAGGTAAAAATGTTAGGAGAATAACTCAAAGACGTAAAATCAAGTATGTCATTAATGCTAACTATTTTGATGAAGTAAATTGTGAAGTTGCACCATTAGATGCATGCAGAGTGATGTTTATTAGCTCATACATATGGAATAGAGATGTTATCTTCTATAAGAGAGAAAACATATATAATTTAGTCAAAGGTGGAGAGGAATGCTTTGTCAAAGCACATAAAGAAGGAGAGAATAACTCTAGCAGCAAAACAAGAGCAAACAAGCAACCTTAGTCAATGAAGAAGTGGTGGATATGGAGAAGAAATTGGAGGCCATATGCTTCCATCTCCTTAATGATCCAGCTTTTGGGGACCAAAAGATTACAAATGGGGAGGTGTCATCCAAATTAGATCATTAGCAAAATCTTTTGTAAACTTTGTAATAAGAACTTAGTTTTTTTTCTTTATGTAAACTTTCTAACGAGCATTTAATTAGTTTTTAGCGAATTTGACAAATGTCCAAATTGACTTGGAAGTTGAAAATAATCATTATGATGGTTGGCCTTCCAATAAATCCCATTAAAAATGAATCTTATGTTTAAGAAGAACGTCAATGAGAGAGATGCAAAGAGAATTTGGGAAGCTTTAAAGGTAGTTGTAAAGATGAGAGCTTGAAGAGTTTATCGTGTGTAAAGATCAATGGAAAAAAGAGTTAATGAGTCTTTCCATGATGAGAAAAGGTGTCACTGAGTCATGGACATCTACAAATTTGTTTGGCTAGTGAGTAACAATGAATGACATTTTGAGATGCATAGAGGTCATCCTTTGTAATGAATTTCCTAAACATAATAAATTCCTACTAAATCTACTTTCCTTGGACGAGAATAAAAATTCTCTACATTTAATGGTACTTTTGTGTTTTATATGTTTTATTTCTCAAATTTCTATTTTGGTTAGTAGATGAAAACTTTAGGAACTCATTCCCACATAGTATTGAAATCATTTTATCACTCTTTATTTTTTATGAGCACTATTAATAATCATCTTTAAAAAAAACAACTTACAGATATATATGTTAGAACCAAGAACTTGGTTACTGCCTTGATTAAAATGTTTTCAATTTAAAACCTTTTGGAAAAATTGTTAAGCATCCCACAACTTGATTCTTAATTGATTGAAATGTTGCATCTCTTCATAGACATATGATAAAATTGGACCGATAGTGAGAAAATTAACATGATCCCTACACAAGGATGAGATTGTTTTGAAATGGTGTGCTTATATTGTGAGCATGATTGAATTATATTCAATATTTGATGGAATTAACATAGACGTTATGGGAGAGGCAACTAATTTTACCCTTGTGAAATATGATATGTTTGTATTTCAAGGAGGGTTAATGCAAATATGACACTATAAGGGATATTTTTTTACACGGAGCTGGAAACTAGATATCTATGGAGTTGTTTTAGTTGCTTGCATGGATTTGCTCCGAGGAAATTGACTTTTTGCACTAAAAAATAACCATGCCAACACTTTTGAGAGAGAAATGAAATTGGGTGTTCTAAACCTCTCTAACCAAGCTCCCACAAACAAATGTGTTATGATTGGTTAATTCATCCAATGAATTGTTGCATCGTTAATCCTTTCCAAATCGATTGCACTCTTCAACCCCGTCAGTGGAGGCAATTTTAATTGATTTAGTGATGGTTTTATCTTTAAAAAGTTATGTGTTATGTGTTAAACAATTGAATCTATAATTATAAGCTTGTTTAGTATAAGTTTGTTTAGTATGGAATAAGTTTTTAGAATTTTAATTTTGTTATCAATAATTATTAGGTGGGTGGTAGAGATTTAGCCTACAAAAAATATTGTAGAATATTCATAATGGTATACACAAATAAAAGGTTTAGTTTTATCTCCAAAGTTGTTATCCCTGTTTTGTCCTTTTAATTAA
Source organism: Pinus albicaulis (assembly GCA_034641835.2). Taxonomy (NCBI): domain Eukaryota; kingdom Viridiplantae; phylum Streptophyta; class Pinopsida; order Pinales; family Pinaceae; genus Pinus; species Pinus albicaulis. The sequence continues at coordinate 887,348,495 of CM076582.1, forward strand.
AATGATTAATTAAAAAATTGTTCATATGAACAAGTGTCATATGAATACAATTATGTTTTTCTTACATGTGGTATTGATAAGCCATGGTACTATAACAAAACCTATTTAGAGATTAATAATCTCCATGATAAAATGGTAGTAAATGTCAATGGTTAAGAATATTGTTCAATTTTTTTAAGTGTATATTTGTTTAACTTATATATTATTATTATTTTTATGGTTAATAATTATTATTATTATTTAATTTTATAAGTGTTTTTATGATTATTATGGATTGATGCCTATTAGTATTTACCATACATTTAATTTATATGGATGTACTAGTCAGTATATGTTTGAATGAGTTTTGAAACAACAACCATTTAATTTGTATAGTTGTGCTAATTATTATATGTTTGAATGTGCATTGGAACAACAATAAATAGAGTCTCATTAATTTGTCAGTGCAATAGACGAGTGCAATAGACCAATGAAGTCTTGAAGCTAAATTAAAGCACAATTCACTTGACTGAACCATGAGTATTGGCTTTCGCAACACAATCAAGAGTACAAGGTTAAACACCCATCTCAAAAATAGAGTTTCCAAACATACAATTGTTTATGTTGATGAAACAAATAGGCCATAAGCCTACCATTCGTGGATTAGGTATGTAAACTCATAATTGGAATTTGCTTGTGGTGGTTATAAAAAAAATAATTTTATATGGTGCTTGCTTTGTGAGAATCGTGCAATTTGGTGTGGAAAGTATGACTATAACATTAACGTGCAAACTACTTTGCAATAGGTGTGTGTCACAATTAAGAAACTAACACACTTCAATCCAGAAAAGCTGTAATATCCCAAAATGGGAAAAACAGAATATAGAAACACAATAAATGAAACTGCAACAATGTAAACATAAATAATAAACACCATCAAATTAGAAAGAATAACTGAGCCATTTTATTATATGGAGGTGGATAAACAAGTACAACATTGCTCAAAATATGAAACACTCAAGGCAAAGAAGTAGGCTAAAATGACCCTAAAGTCCTCCTAGAAGAGGGACTGTGTAACTTTTGGACTGTTTGAGGTAATACTACGTAGTCCCTGCTGCAAATGTCAGCACTGTAACTGCAGGCTGAAAATAGAGGTGTAGATCTGGTAGTTCTGATGCTTAGATGATGTCAGGATTTCAGATCTGGGCTCTATGATGAATAACCAAGATAACCCAGAAAGGATTTCCATATCTGGCAATCTTGGAAAATCACCCTCTTAGGCCCTGCAACTATATCACTGTTGGGTATGCAGATCTACTGCATGAGTTGAAGATATGATGGCTGCAATAAGGCACAACCAACTCAATGCATAGAGGGTTGATCCCTCCATATTCTTAAGCCAGAAGCTCAAGATTTGTCTCCTCCTTCCTCCTCCACTGAATGCAGTTGTTGAATACAACAGCTAAGTAAAACTGCACTGTCGAGGATGGAGAACCTATATCCTGATGTTAAATAATGCAAATCATCTCAAGAAATATGGAAAAAATTAATACAAAGTGAGGAGATGGTCCATCATAGGATTTCCATCTAAAATACTGGAAACTTTATTCCTCCTTCAAATCTATAGGACTGGACTGCGCAATTCCTTGGGGAATTGTTGCTTCATGGAGGTGTGAAATGTTGGCCTCAATGCTGGATATCAATATGCTGCTCTTGGAAGACTTATATTGAAGAACAAGGTGAAAGGATGAATCCTCCATCGGTTTCTTAGCTAAAATGCCAATAACTACCACCTCCTCTCAAACCCTCAAGCAGGAATGCATAATTCATGAGATTGAATGTGTTGTACATAGGGGTTGAATGTGGCACCAATGCATGATGATGTATGGCAGCTCAAAATAACCTTCCCAGAGTAGGCACTTGAAATCCCCATGGGTAAGGGTGGGATTTCCACTCGGAAACACTCGTGTGCTAAATAGCACTGTAGACTTAGCTAAACAGCTGAAGCGTGCATAGAAATGTCAACCGAAAAATCCAGATCTAAACAGATCAAAAATAAAAATATAAAGCCTCCTTCTATTGCTGCCTTCATTTCCCTTTTATGCTTTGTGAGCCTTCCATGGCCCTAGCCCACCTCATAACTGCGCTGCACATGTGGCCACTAGCCTCCATGAATACTGCATTGTCTCTCCATGTTCTCCACCATCTCTACATTTAATTCCCACTCTCTCCATCATGTGTGCATTAGATGCACCACTTCCTCCATGATCTCCATGATCTCCATGATCTTCTCATTAATGATCCATGATATCTACTCTTCCTTCATTAAGAAGTTTCTCCACTACTCCATAATGCAGATATACTTATAAATTATCCACATACACACATCAAAAGTGGATTTTATTCATCTATGGGGTTTATGGGTCCCTCCACCCTCTTATTTACTTAACTAATTAAGAAAAGTAAGAGCTCTAATATTCCAATTAGCTGATGGAAAATTGGGAATATTACATTCCTCCCCGCCAAAATGTTTCTTGTCCTCAGGAAACTGCAAAGGTGGATGCTACAGCAATACATTTCCCTCCAAATGGCATCCTCATATGGAAGGTATCCCCATCTGCTTCAATGTGATATGAATTTCCATCTCCATAGTTGCCTCTCTAGAATGTCTAGAATGGCCTCTAACTGAAAAGTTAGATGTCTCTCCTCATCAATGAGTCTCCAAGTGGCAACCATATGATGTCCAAGATCCTCCTCTATGCATGAGATACATAAGGTGAAGTGGTCTCTTCCCAAAGTGGAAAGCCCCAACTCATAAACTATCTCTCCATCCCATGCTACATGAAGTATATTATATCTCTCCATGCTTCCATCCTTGGCCCCGTTGGCCTTGTTGGATCCAAGCATCATCCCAACAATGTGAAAAATAATAAGTAGAGAAATATGGATGAACATGTACAATGTCAAACCATACATTCCCAATAACAACCACCACATCAAAGCCCTCTGCTACCATGCCAAATCATCATCAACCCAAATATGAGAGCCATACTCTCTCAAAAGAAGCCACTGTAGCAATGCCTCTTGCTGCCATACCACATCATAATCATACCAAGTATAATGATCATAATCTCCCAACAGAAGCCAACATAGTAACGCCTCATGTTTCCAACCTCTATCATCATCATCATGCAATATATGGGAGAAAGTTATCCATACTCTCCCAAAAGTAACCAAAGTACCAAGGATTCTTGCTGCCATATTACATCAACATGATGCATGTCATGGAGAAAAAACATACTAATTGACATGTAGAATGTCACATTAGCCCAATACAAACAAGCTCCTTGTTGCCACATCATGTGAGAGTCAAGCCATGCCCAAACAAAGTACATACTGGGACATAGTATATGTCATGTGATGACCAAACTCTCTCAACAATAACCAACACAGCCATACCTCCTCATGCTACATAACATCAATGATATACATGGGGCATGGATCATACAAATGTGAGATGTTGGGTAGTAGCCATACTCACCCAAAAGAAACCAGCGCAACCATGCTTCTTGCTGCCCGGTATCATAGATCTACAAGTAGGTTGCCAACCCCTTGCACATCCTCCTTCTCCATCCATCCCACTGTGGATGATGAATCATGTCATGCTCAAACTTGGTATCCACCTAAGGTAGAATACCATTCTCCTTCGTTTGATAAGCTTTACACTCCATGAGATGTTGAAGTTCACCTCCCTCGAGGTCTCTCCATGAGATCCACTCATCAATGGCCCAATAGAACCCATAAGGTTCCATACATGATGTAGGTAGAAATTTATATTTGAGTTGTGAGAGGCTCATTAATAAAACTCCATCTTGATAATGGAAAATTATCTCCATCATAAGATGTCTACCATGGATCATCTATCCCTCCAGTGCTTCATGAGTGAAGTTGTCCTCAGAATGCTCCAAGAGTAATGGGGCCCTCATCTCATCACTGTTTCTCAGTGACAACGCTGTAGATCTACATGGTGATACATTTGTTGTCTCATGGCCATAGACAATGTTGAACTCATAGCCTGACATTCTACTGAATAGGATTGTGCTCATACCATCCTCTGAAAATCCACACTTCAACACAAAGTGTTGGGTGTAGCTCAACAATGATAAACTAGGATAGCTATACATCTCCTCCTTGATCAAGTCAAGGTTCCTCTTTACAATGAAAGTTTGCTACTCCAAATCAACATGGTGCTCTAATCCTTGGTTATGCAATGGCTTTGATGGCATGCTCTCACAAATCTCAATATGAGGTACTGAAATAATATGAGATGGAAATGTTTGTAAACCTTGGATAAGCTTAATCTTGGGAACATCTTGCACAACTCCAAGAGTTCCTCCAACTGGTGCAATGGCCTCTCCAACTGCTAGTAATGTTGATGGATGCTCTTCTTCTAATGTACCAGCGCTGTTATCTTCCTCCTCTTCCTCATGCATCTCATGAATCATGCATGAGACTCCCAATATCAAGAGATCAAGACCATCTTGCAAAGATGCAAGTGCTCCTTCTCCTGATGCAAGTACTTCTGCAACTAGTGGTGGTGGTATGGGATCCTCTTCCGGAGTGATAATGATGACATATGCCTTTGGCTCCTCATATAATATCTCATCAATGATGGGAAGTGTCTCAATGGGAAGTGTCTGTGGTTTCCTTCTCCCAAACGTCTTCTTTAATCTTTGAATGAACTCTGCATAAGTAGTCACTCTTGCATGTTGCAGATGGATGAACCACCAATCCTTCGTTTCACGCTCAAGGTGAAGCGCTGCAATCTCAGCAGCCTCTCTTTCTACTACTGTGTATAGCTGAAAGAATGCAACTAAATCTTTCCTCCAAGCCTTCACTATGCTTTTAGATGATCCATCAAATGTGGGCATGAAGAATCTATGCCTCTTTCTTCTATTGTTGTTGCGGGATGTCCTCTCTTCTTTTAGATGTAAAAACTGTTGGAGAGTTAGATTCTCCTTGAGTGCTCTAGGTTGTGATTTGTACTCTAATAGATATTTACTTAGGGTCTCATACCCCAAGTCTCCACCATATTCGCACCATTCACCTTCCTTCTCAAAGAAAGTGGACCTAGTATAATGTTGTGGAGCTCTTTGCTTTGCCAGTTGTTTATGTTGCTGATAGGAAGTGCCAGAATCTTCCTCATTCTGAAATCTTCTCAGAGTCTCCTTTTTCCTTTCTATTTTTCATTCGTTTGACCTCCTTGAAGATACCTTGCATATATCTAAAGATAAATGTGGAAAAACTTAATCCCTCTGCCATTATAGATCTCTTCTTTCTGCTTCTTTTTTTGATGTCATAAGATGTATTTCCCATAAGATGAGCCAAAGATCATGCTCTAATAGCACTGTAATATCCCAAAATGGAAAAAATGGGAATATAGAAACAAAATAAATGAAACTGCAGCAATGTAAACATAAATAATAAACAACATCAAAATAGACAGAATATTTGAGCCATTTTATTATATGGATTTGGATAAACAAGTACAACAGTCCTCAAAATATGAGACGCTCAAGCCAAAGAAGTAGGCTAGAATGACCCTGAAGTCCTCCAACAAAAGGGATTGTGTAACTGTTGGACTATTGGAGGTAATAATACGTTGTATGTGCTACAAATGTCAGGACTACAACTACAGGCTGAAAATAGAAGTGTATATCTGGTAGTTCTAGTGCTCAGATGATGTCGGGATTTCAAATCCGGCCTCTATGATGAATACCCAAGATAACCCAGAAAGGGTTTTCAGATCTGATAATCTTGGAAAATCACCCTCTTAGGCCCTGCAACTATATCACTACTGGGTATGCAGATCTACTGCATGATTTGAAGATATGATGGCTGAAATAAGGCACAACCAACTCAATGCATAGAGGGTTGATCCCTCCTTCAGATTCTTAAGCCAGAAGCTCAATATTTGTCTCCTCCTTCCTCGTCCACTGAATGCAACTGCTTAATACACAACAGTTGAGTAAAACTGCACTATCAAGGATGGAGAACCTATATCCTGATGCTAGATAATTAAAATCAGCTCAATAATGATGGAAATAATGAATACAAAGTGAGGATATGGTCCCTCACAAGATTTCTAGCTGAAATACTGGAAACTTCCTTCCTCCTTCATATCTACAGGGCTAGACTGCGCAATTCCTTGGGAAACTACTGCTTCATGGAGGTGTGAAATGTTGGCCTGAATGTCAAATATCAACATGCTGCTCCTGGAAGACTGATCTTGAAGAACAAGGTGAAAGGATGAATCCTCCACTGGTTTCTTAGCTGAAATGCCAAGAAATACCTCCTCCTCTAAAACCATCAAGAAGGAATGTGTAATTCCTAAGACTGAATGTGTTGTAGAGAGGGGTTGAATGTGGCACCAATTCCTCATGATGTATGGCAGCTAAAAATAACCTTCCCATAGTAGGGAATCAACGTCCCCCATGGGTAAGGGTGGTATCTATACTCGGAAACACTCGTGTGCTAAACAACATTGTAGACTTAACTAAACAGCTGAAACGTGCATAGAAATTTCAACCGACAAATCTAGATCTAAACAGATCAAACATCAAAATCTAAAGCCTCCTTCTATTGCTGCCTTCATCTTCCTTTTATGCTTTGTGGGCCTTCCATAGCCTTGGACCACCTCATAACTGTTCTGCACATGTGGCCACTAGCCTCCATGAAGACTGCATTGTCTCTCCATGTTCTCCACCATCTCTGCATTTAATTCCCACTCTCTCCATCATGTGTGCATTAGATACACCACTTCCTCCACTATGTCATCATTAGTGCTCTATGATCTTACTTTTATTGCACCATGATCTCATTTGACTTCCTCCATGATCTCCATGATATTCTCATTAATGATCCATGATCTCCACTCATACTTCATTAAGAAGTTTCTCCACTACTCCATAATGGAGATCTACTTCTAAATTATCCACATACACACATCAAAATTGGATTTATTCATCTATGGGGTTTATGGGTCCCTCCACCCTCTTATTTACTTACTTAATTAAGAAAATTAAGAACCCTAATATTCCAATTAGCTCATGGAAAATTGGGAATATTACAATCCTCCCCGCCAAAATGTTGCTTGTCCTTAAGAAACTGCAAAAGTGGATGCTACAACAATCCATCTCCCTCCAAATGACATCCTCATATTGAAGGTCTCCCCATTTCCTCTAATGTGCTATGAATGCCCAGCTCCATAGTTGCCTCTCTAGAATGTCTAGAATGGCCTCCAACTGAAGATTTAGATGCCTCTCCTCATTTATAAGTCTCCAAGTGGCAACCATATGCTGTCCAAGATCCTCCTCTATGCATGAGATACATAAGGTGAAGTGGTCTCTTCCCAAAGTGGAAAGTCCCAAATCATAAACTATCTCTCCATCCCATGCTACATGAAGTAGATTGTATCTCTTCATGCTTCCATCCTTGGCCCCGTTGGCCTTGTTGGATCCAAGCATCATCCTAACAATGTGCAAAATAAGAAGTAGAGACATATGGATAAACATGTACAATGTCAAACTATAATCTCCCAATAACAACCACCGCAGCAAATCCCTGTGTTGCCATGCCAAATCATCATTAAACCAAGTAAGAGAGCCATACTCTCTCAATAGAAGCCACCACAACAATCACTCTTGCCACCATGCCAAATCATCATCAACCCAAATATGAGAGCCATACTCTCTCAAAAGAAGCCACCTCAACAATACCTCTTGCTGCCATACCACATCATCATCATACCAAGTATAATGACCATAATATCCCAACAAAAGCCAACGCAGTAACGCCTCATGTTTCCAACCTCTATCATCATCATCATGCAATCTATGGTAGAAATTTAGCCCATACTCTCCCAAAAGTAACCAAAGAAACAAGGATTCTTGATGCTGTATTACATCATCATAATGCAATTCATGGAGGAAAAACATACTAATTGACATGTAGAATGTCACATTAGCCCAATACAAACAAGCTCCTTACTACCACATCATGTGAGAGTCATGCCATGCCCAAAACGAAAGTACATACTGGGACATAGGATATGTCATGTGATGGCCAAACTCTCTCAAAAATAACCAGCACAACCATACCTCCTCCTACTACATAACATCAATGATATACATGGCATGGATCATACAAATGTGAGATGTTGGGTAGTAGCCATACTCACCCAAAAGCAACCAGTGTAGCCATGCTTCTTGCTGCCCTGTATCATAGATCTGCAAGTAGGTTGTCAACCCCTTGCTCATCCTCCTTATCCATCCATCCCACTGTGGATGAGGAATAATGTCATGCTCAAACTTGGTATCCACCCAAGGTAGAATGCCATTCTCCTTCATTTTATAAGCTTTGCACTCCATGAGATGTTGAATTTCACCTCCCTTGAGGTGTCTCCATGAAATCCACTCATCAATGGCCCAATAGAACCCATAAGGTTCCATACATGATGTAGGTAGAAATTTGTATTTGAGTTGTGAGAGGCTCATCAAGAAAACTCCATCTTGATAATGGAAAATGCTCTCCATCATAAGATGTCTACCATGGTTCATCTGTCCCTATAGTGCTTCATGAATGAATTTGTCCTCAGAATGCTCCAAGAGTAATGGGGCCCTCATCTCATCACTTTTTCTCAGTGATACCGATGTAGATCTACATGGTGATACATATGTTGTCTCATGGCCATACACAATGCTGAACTCATAGCTCGACATTTTACTGAATAGGATTGTGCTCATCCCATCCTTTGAAACTCCACACTTCAACACAAAGTGTTGGGTATAGCTCAACAATGATAAACTAGGATAGCTATACATCTCCTCCTTGATCAAGTCAAGGTTCCTCTTTATAGTGAAAGTTTGCTGCTCCAAATCAGCACGGTGCTCTAATCCTTGGTTATGCAATGGATTTGATGGCATGCTCTCACAAATCTCAATATGAGGTACTAAAATAATATGAGATGGAAATGTTTGCAAACCTTGGATAAGCTAAATCTTGGGAACATCTTGCACAGCTCCAACAGTTCCTCCAACTGGTGCAATGGCCTCTCCAAATGCTAGTAATGTTTATGGATTCTCTTCTTCTAATGTACCAACAATTTTATCTTCCTCCTCTTCCTCATGCATCTCATGAATCATTCATGAGAATCCCAATATCAAGAGATCAAGACCATCTTGCAAATATGCAAGTGCTCCTTCTCCTAATGCAAGTACTTCTGCAGCTAGTGGTGGTGGTAGGGGATTCTCTTCCAGAGTGATAATGATAACATATTCCTTTGGCTCCTCATATAATATCTCATCAATGATGGGAAGTGTCTCAATGGGAAGTGTCTCTGGTTTCCTTCTCCCAAACTTATTCTTTAATCTTTGAATGAAATCTGCATAAGTAGTCACTGCTGCATGTTTCAGATGGATGAACCACCAATCCTTCGTTTCACCCTCAAGGTGAAGCAATACAATCTCAATAGCCTCTCTTTCTACTACTGGGTATAGCTAAAAGAATGCATCTAAATATTTCCTCCAAGCCTTCACTATGCTTTTGGATGATCCATCAAATGTGGGCATGAAGAATCTATGCCTCTTTCTTCTATTGTTTTTGCGGGATGTCCTCTCTTCTTTTAGATGTAAAAACTGTTGGAGAGTTAGATTCTCCTTTAGTGCTCTAGGTTGTGATTTGTACTCTGATAGATATTTACTTGGGGTCTCATACCCCAAGTCTCCTCCATATTCACACCATTCACCTTCCTTCTCAAAGAAAGTAGACCTAGTAGAATGTTGTGGAGCTCTTTTTTTTGTCGGTTGTTTATGTTGCTGATAGGAAGTGCTAGAATATTCCTCATTCTGAAATCTTCTCAGAGTCTCATTTTTCCTTTCTCTTTTGATTTGTTTTACCTCCTTGAAGATATCTTGCATATATCTAAAGATAAGTGTGGAAAAACTTAATCCCTCTGCCATTATAGATCTCTTCTTTCTGCTTCTTCTTCTGATGTCATAAGATGTATTGCCCACAAGTTGAGCCAAAGATCATGCTCTAATACCACTGTAATATCCCAAAATGGAAAAAATGGGAATATAGAAACAAAATAAATGAAACTGCAGCAATGTAAACATAAATAATAAACAACATCAAAATAGACAGAATAGTTGAGCCATTTTATTATATGGATTTGGATAAACAAGTACAATAGTCCTCAAACTATGAGATGCTCAAGCCAAAGAAGTAGGCTAGAATGACCCTAAAGTCCTCCCATAAAAGGGATTGTGTAACTGTTGGACTATTGGAGGTGATACTATGTTGTCTGTGTTGTAAATGTCAGGACTAAAACTGCAGGCTAAAAATAGAAGTGTAGATCTGACAGTTTTGGTGCTCAGATGATGTCAGGATTTCAGATCCGATCTCTATGATGATTACCCAAGATAACCCATATAAGGTTTTCATATCTGACAATCTTGGAAAATCACCCCTTAGGCCCTGCAACTATATCACTACTGGGTATGTGGATCTACTGCATGATTTGAAGATATGATGGCTGAAATAAGGCACAACAAACGCAATTCATAGAGGGTTGATCCCTCCTTCAGATTCTTAAGCCAGAAGCTCAAGATCTGTCTCCTCCTTCCTCCTCTACTGAATGAAACTGCTTAATACACAATAGCTGAGTAAAACTACATTGTCAAGGATGGAGAACCTATAGCCTGATGCTAGATAATTTAAATCAGCTCAAGAATGATGGAAATAATGAATACAAAGTGAGGATATGGTCCCTCATAGGATTTCCAGCTGAAATATTGGAAACTTCCTTCCTCCTTCATATCTACAGGAATGGATTGCGCAATTCCTTGGGGAACTGCTGCTGCATGGAGATGTGAAATGTTGGCCTAAATGTTAGATATCAACATGCTACTCCTGGAAGAATGATCTTGAATAACAAGGTGAAAGGATGAATCCTCCACTGGTTTCCTAGCTAAAATGCCAAGAAATACCTCCTCTAAAACCATCAAGAAGGAATGTGTAATTCTTGAGACTGAATGTGTTGTAGAGAGGGGTTGAATGTGGCACCAATTCCTAATGATGTATGGCAGCTCAAAATAACCTTCCCAGAGTAGGCACTCAAAGTCCCCCATGGGCAAGGGTGGTATTTCTACTCGGAAACACTCGTGTGCTAAACAACACTGCAGAATTAACTAAACAACTAAAGCATGCATAGAAATTTCAACTGACAAATATAGATCTAAACAGATCAAACATCAAAATCTAAAGCCTCCTTCTATTGCTGCCTTCATCTCCCTTTTATTCTTTGTGAGCCTTCCATAGCCTTGGACCACCTCATAACTACGCTGCACATGTGGCCACTATCCTCCATGAATACTGCATTGTCTCTCCATGTTCTCCACCATCTATGCATTTAATTCCCACTCTCTCCATCATGTGTGCATTAGATACACCACTTCCTCCACTATGTCATCATTAGTGCTCCATGATATTACTTTTATTCTACCATGATCTCATTTGACTTCCTCCATGATCTCCATGATATTATCATTAATGATCTATGATCTTACTTTTTTTGCACCATGATCTCATTTGACTTCCTCCATGATCTCCATGATATTCTCATTAATGATCCATGATCTCCACTCTTACTTCATTAAGAAGTTTCTCCACTACTCCATAATGGAGATATACTTCTAAATTATCCACATACACACATCAAAAGTGGATTTTATTCATCTATGGGGTTTATGGGTCCCTCAACCCTCTTATTTACTTAATTAATTAAGAAAATTAAGAACCCTAATATTCCAATTAACTGATGGAAAATTGGGAATATTACAGTCCTCCCCACCAAAATGTTGCTTGTCCTCAAGAAACTGCAAAAGTGGATGCTACAACAATCCATCTCCCTCCAAATGGCATCCTCATATGGAAGGTCTCCCCATTTCCTCCAATGTGCTATGAATGCCCAGCTCCATAGCTGCCTCTCTAGAATGTCTAGAATGGCCTCCAACTAAAAAGTTAGATGCCTCTCCTCATTTACGAGTCTCCAAGAGGAAACCATATGTTGTCCAAGATCCTCCTCTATGCATGACATACATAAGGTGAAGTGGTCTCTTCCTAAAGTGCAAAGTCCCAAATCATAAACTATCTCTCCATCCCATGCTACATGAAGTAGATTGTATCTCCTCATGCTTCCATCCTTGGCCTCGTTGGCCTTGTTGGATCCAAGCATCATCCTAACAATGTGCAAAATAAGAAGTAGAGACATATGGATGAACATGTACAAAGTCAAACCATAATCTCCCAATAACAACCACCACAGCAAATCCCTCTACTACCATGCCAAATCATCATTAAACCAAGTAAGAGAGCCATACTATCTCAATAGAAGCCACCACAACAATCCCTCTTGCTACCATTCCAAATAATCATCAACCCAAATATGAGAGCCATACTCTCTTAAAAGAAGCCACTGCAGCAATGCCTCTTGCTGCCATACCACATCATCATCATACCAAGTATAATGACCATAATATCCCAACAGAAGCCAACCCAGTAATGCCTCATGTTTCCAACCTCTATCATCATCATGAAATCTATGGGAGAAAGTTAGCCCATACTCTCCCAAAAGTAACCAAAGAAACAAGGATTCATGATGCCATCTTACATCATCATGATGCAAGTCATGGAGCAACAACATACTAATTGACATGTAGAATGTCACATCAGCCCAATACAAACAAGCTCCCTGTTGCCACATCATGTTAGAGTCATGTCATGTCCCAAAAAAAAGTACATACATGGACATAGGATATGTCATGTCATGGCCAAAGTCTCTAAAAAATAACTAGCACATCCATGCCTCATGTTGTTGGATAACATCAGTGATATAAACAGCATGGATCATACAAATGTGAGATGTTGGGTAGCAACCATACTCACCAGAAAGCAACCAACGCATCCATGCTTCTTGCTGCCATGTATCATAGATCTCCAAGTAGGTTTTCAACCCCTTTATCATCCTCCTCATTCATCCATCCCACTGTGGATGATGAATCATGTCATGCTCAAACTTGGTATCCACCCAAGGTAGAATACCATTCTCCTCCATTCGATAAGATTTTCACTACATCAGATGTTGAAGTGCACCTCCCTTGAGGTCTCTCCATGAGATCCTCTCATCAATGGCCGAATAAAACCCATAAGGTTCCATACATATTGTAGGTATAAATTTATCTTTGAACTATGAGAGGCTCATTAAGAAAACTCCATCTTGATAATGGAAAATGCTCTCCATCATAAGATGTCTATCGTGGATCATTTGTCCCTCTAGTGCTTCATGAGTGAAGTTGTCCTCAGAATGATCCAAGAGTAATGGGGCCCTCATCTCATCACTGCTGCTCAGTGAGAGCGTTGTAGATATACATAGTGATACATCTGTAGTCTCATGGCCATACACAATGCTGAAGTCGTAGCTCTACATTGTACTGAATAGGATTGTTCTCATCCCATCCTTTGAAACTCCACACTTCAACACAAAGTGTTGGGTGTAGCTCAACAATGATAAACTGGGATAACTATACATCTCCTCCTTGATCAAGTCAAGGGTCCTCTTTCTAGTGATATTTTGCCGCGCCAAATCAACATGGTGCTCTAATCCTTGGTTATGAAATGGCTTTGATGGCATGCTCTCACAAATCTCAATATGAGGTACTGAAATAATATGAGATGGAAATTTTTGCAAACCTTGGATAAGATGAATCTCGAGAAAATCTTACACAGCTACAAGAGTTCCTCCAACTAGTGCAATGTCCTCTTCAACTACTGGTAATGGTGATGGCTACGCAAATGTACTAGCGCTGGTATCTTCCTCATCTTCCTCTTTCATCTCATGAATCATGCATGGGGCTCCCAATGTCAAGAGCTCAAGACCATCTTGCAAAGATGCAAGTGCTCCTTCTCCTGATGCAAGTACTTCTGCAACTGGTGGTGATGGTAGGGGCTCCTCTTCCAGAGTGATCATGATGACATTTTCCTTTGGCTCCTCATATACTATCTCATCAAATATGGGAAGTGTCTCTGGTTTCATTCTCCCAAACTTCTTCTTCAATCTTTGAATGAAATCTTCATAAGCAGTCACTCCTGCATGTTTCATATGACTAAACCACCAATCCTTTTCTTCACCCTCAAGGTGCAGTGCTGCAATCTCAACAACCTCTCTTTCTGCTACTAGGTATAACTGAAAGAAATCAGCTAACTCTTTCCTCCAAGCCTTCACTGTGCTTGTGGATGATGCATCAAATGTGGGCAAGAAGAATCAATGCCTCTTTATTCTATTGGTGTTGTGGGATCTCCTTTCTTCTTTGATATGTCAAAACTATTGGAGAGTTAGATTCTCCTTGAGTGCTCTAGGTTGTGATTTGTACTCTGACAGATATTTACTTAGGGTCTCATACCCCAAGTCTCCTCCATATTCACACCATTCACCTTCCTTCTCAAAGAAAGTGGATCTAGTAGAATGTTGTGGAGCTCTTTGCTTTACCAGTTGTTTATGCTATTGATAGGAAGTGTTGGGACCTTCCTCATTCTGAAATCTTCTCGGAGTCTCCTTTTGCATTTCTCTTTTCATTTGTTTGACCTCCTTGGAGAGATCTTACATAGATCTAAAGAGAAGTGTGGAAAAACTTAATCCCTCTGCCATTATAGTTATCTTCTTTCTGCTTCTTCTACTAATGTCATAAGATGTATTTCCCACAATATGTGCCAAAGATCATGCTCTGATACCACTGTAATATCCCAAAATGGGAAAAATGGGAATATAGAAATAGAATAAATGAAACTGCAGCAATGTAAACATAAACAATATACACCATAAAAATAAACAGAATAGCCGAGCCATTTTATTATATGGAGGTGGATAAACAAGTACAACAGTGATCAAAATATGAGACACTCAAGCCAAAGAAGTAGGCTAGAATGACCTTGAAGTCCTCCCACAAGAGGGGCTGCGTAATTGTTGGACTACTAGAGGTAATACTGGGTATCCCTGTTGCAAATATCGGGACTGCAACTTCCGGCTGAAAATAGAAGTGTATATCTGGAACTTCTGGTGCTCAGATGATGTCAGGATTTCAGATCTGGGCTCTATGATGAATACCCAAGATAACCCATAAAGGATTTCCAGATCTGAAATTCTTGGAAATCACTCTCTTAGGCCCTGCAACTATATCACTGTTGGGTATGTAGATATACTACATTAGCTGAAGATATTATGGCTAAAATAAGGTAAAACCAACTCAATTCATAGAGGGCTAATCCCTCCTTCAGATTCTTAAGCCAGAAGCTCAAGATCTATCTCCTCCTTTCTCCTCGAGTGAATGCAGTTGCTGAATACATAACAATTGAGTAAAACTACGTTGTCAAGGATGGAGAACCTATAGCCTAATTATAGATAATGAAAATTATCTCAAGAATGATGGAAACAATAAATACAAAGTGAGGAGATTGTCCCTCATAGGATTTCCAGCTGAAATATTGGAAATTTCCTTCCTCCTTTAGATCTATAGAACTGAACTGTGCAATTCCTTGGGGAACTACTGATGCATGGAGGTGTGAAATTTTGGCGTGAATGTTGGATATCAATATGCTACTCCTAGAAGACTAATCTTGAAGAACAAGGTGAAAGAATGAATCCTCCACCGGTTTCTTAACTGAAATTCTAAGAACTACCTCCTCCTCTCAAACCCTCAAGCATGAATATGTAGTTCCTGAGACTGAATGTGTTGTAGAGAGGGGCTATGATGTGGCGCCAATGCATGATGATGTATGACAGCTCAAAATAACCTTCCCAAAGTAGGCACTCGAATTTCCTCGTGGGTAAAGGCGGGATTTCTGATTGAAAACACCTGTGTGCTAAACAACACTACAAACTTAGCTAAACAACTGAAGCATGCATAGAAATTTCAACCGACAAATCCAAATCTAAACAGATCAAAAAAATAAATTCTAAATCCTCTTTCTATTGTTGCCTTCATCTCGCTATTATGATTTGTGAGCCTTCCATATCCCTGGCCGACCTCATAACTACGCTCCGCATGTGGCCACTAACATCCATGAAGACTAAGTTGTATCTCCATTTTCTCCACCATCTTTGCATTTAATTCCCACTCTCTCCATCATGTGTGCATTAGATGCACCACTTCCTCCACTATTTCATCATTAGTGCTCTATCATCTTACTTTTATTGCACCATGATCTCATTTGACTTCCTCCATGATCTCCATGATCTTCTCATTAATGATCCATGATCTCCACTCTTTCTTCATTAAGAAGTTGCTCCACTACTCCATAATGCAGATCTACTTCTAAATTATCCACATACACACATCAAAAGTGGATTTTATTCATCCATGGGGTTTATGGGTCCCTCCACCCTCTTATTTACTTAATTAATTAAGAAAATTAATAACTATAGTATTCCAATTAACTGATGGAAAATTTGGAATATTACAAAAGCGTTGATGTTTTTTTTAATACTATATGGGATAAATAAACATGTTTATCACAAGAATTTATTTATAAATTGTTGTGGATATTCCACTAGAATAGTGTGTCACAACAAATCTTAGAAGCTTTTGCAATCTATTATTATCAAGTGATTTACTTGAGATTTAGATTTAATATTACTAACTTAATGAATGAAACAATAAAATAACTAAAAGTGAAACAAACGTAGCCAAGCAAATAACACACCATACATATAAGTAACCCAAGACGTACCTTAAGAAAACCCAATACAAGAAAATACCAGCTGAAAGGTCAAGCATCTGCTCTACTTTTTTCTTCTAATTATGAAATGCAAATACAAAAGAAGGGGCATTCACTATGGAGTTGATGTTGATATTGTGGCTAGCATGTATGTGAAAGGATGTTCTGCTTCCTCTATTATTCTTCAATATGCCACTCTTATATGATTTTCTCAAGTATGAAATAATAAACAATAATATAAGAATGAATAATATATATTTATTTGGAATGAAATGAAATAACTATTCAAACCAAAAAAAATATAGATACAACGAAACATAATTTCAATTAATAAAATAGCAACTGTTGAAAATTGTTTACATACATAAGAGAAACAAACTAGCTCCATCGATGGTAGCTTATCTATGATAAAATATGTGACGGCTACATGCCTTCTGAGTTGTGTTACAATGAGGAGCAGAGGCCTTTTTATTATTGAAAAACAATGGAAAACCCTAAACATCCAAAAATATAACCATAGGAGATGAAGAGCCAAAGGTTTGTGGGCCCCGCTGGGGCTAGTTAGAACAACAACTTCCAGGTGTCGTAAATTTGGTGTAGGATATTTTTTTTATGTGTAAGATACCTCATTAGAAACATCTATCCAATTATAATAAATTTTGACTATGGATCACTACTACATGAAATGTGTTTGGTCATTTTCCCAAAAAAAGGTTGTTTAGGGCCTCAAAATGGCTCCAGAAGTTTAGGGCCTGAAAAACTACCAAAATAGTAAATTTTGCTATAAATTAGGAAATTGAAAGGAAATAGTGTTGGGAATCCAATTAGGATAGGTGAGTGGTAACCAATATCCACCTGTATTGTTAGAATTTATTGAAGAAATAATAAATTTACCGAGATGAACAAAAAACCATAAAATAGCTAGAAACAAATCATAAACATAAACCAAGATGTTTATCCGAGAAAACCCCCAAATCTGGGGCAAAACCAAACCAATGAAATTTCATTAAGCATTGGCTAAAACCCTGGCCAATCCAGTCAAGTGAGCCTTCACCGCTCACCTCCAGCCCTACATTACAATGAAGTATTCCCAGCCTTTTATAGGCTCCATTACATGCAATACCATGGGCTGAAAACCATGGGTGCACAATACCATGTGCCCCAAAACCACTACTATTTACCCTAGTCAACATTGACTCTATCTTGAGTCAATTTTACCTAACAATCCCCCCCTTAAACTTGACTTGGGTTTTCTTGACTAAATCCAACCAAAATTGTTAAGTGAGACAACCGTGCTCGCTCTAGCTTTCCCCCCCTCAATTTATTTATTTATTTATTTACTTATTTTTTAACCCAGGTAATTGTTAACTTGACATCCCCCTTATCACCTAGATCTAACCCAAACTTTACCAGTGATTACACAGGGGTACGCATGCCATACCAAGTCTTACAGCAGTATGCCCATTTACATGTAATAAATTAACTCCATTATAATAATAATATTTTTTTTGTTTCATTGTTATTGTCTTTGTACATATGAAATCAATGTCCATATAAAAAGAACCCATCTACCGGATTACATGGGTCACCAGCCTCTGTAACCGCCAATCCTCTAGGAGTTATCTTTAGATACATGGTTCATCAATTAATTAATCCACGTGCACATATCCTCTCTCATTTTGACAGAATTTTCTCTCCTAACGCAGTGAAATTCAATGGCTCCGATACCATTTGTTAGAATTTACCGTAGAAATAATAAATTTACCAAGAGGAACAAAAAACCATAAAATAGCTAGAAACAAATCATAAACATAAACCAAGATGTTCATCCAGGAAAACCCCCAAATCTGGGGCAAAACCTAACCAATGAAATTTCATTAAGCATTGGTCAAAACCCTGGCCAATCCAACCAAGTGAGCCTTCACCGCTCACCTCCAACCCTACATTACAATGAAGTATTCCTAGCCTTTTATAGGCTCCATTACATGCAATACCATGGGCTGAAAACCATGGGTGCACAATACCATGTGCCCCAAAACCACTACTATTTACCCTAGTCAACATTGACTCTATCCCGAGTCAAGTTTACCTAACATGTATTAGTCCTCCCCCCTTAGGAAGGAATGGTCCCCATTGTGTTGAGTGACTCTATGAGATGGGGAAACTTGTATTGGACTTGGTCCCTGATGATCCATTTGCCTTGGTGCAGGAATTGGTCAGCTTTGACAACCCGATATAGTTGGATCCTTTGTTGGAGAGTGATCTTAATCAGTGTGTCCATGATCTGATCAATTTTGGTTTTTTCAATGCAATTTATGTTTAGCTCTATTGGTGTCAGATTCTCAGCAATGTCTAATGCTAACAATGGTGAAAAGTATGGCCGAAGGCATTCCACATTGAACACTGGGTGCAGGCCAACGAATGGGAGAATGTTGAGATCGAAAGAATTTTCACCAACGGCCTTGGTGATGGTGTAAGGCCCATATCATAGTGGTCTAAAGTTTTTATGGGCTCCAGTAAGGAATTCCTTATGCAAATTCAACCACACTTTGTCACCCACTTGAAACTTCTGTGGCACCCGATGTTGATCATGACGTTGTTTTTACTTGGCATTGGCTTCATCCAGAATTTCATGAACCTACTAGTGTTTGTGTTGGATGCATTCAATAAACCTAGTGACTTTTTCAGCTTCTGATTGAACATGTGTATATTTTGTATGTGTAATCACAAGAGGAACTACAACATCAATGGGACACAATGGTTGAAATATCAAGCCCACTTGAAAGGGTTTGTGGCTAGTCGAGCTATGGAGAACTCTGTTATAGTTGTGCAACACATAGGGAAGAATCTCATCCCATGTTCATGGATGTTTGGAGTTGTACATGTGTAGTATGTTCACTATCATCTTTTTGACAACCATTGTCTGGCCATTAGTCTTTGGATGGAGTGGAAACAACTTGGTGAGCTTAGAGTCCAACAATGACCAGAGGCTCAACCAGAATGCGCTCAAGAACTTGCTATCTCGATATGATATAATGTTTTTTGGGATCCCAAAATGTACCCACACTCGTTCAAAGAATATTTTGGCAAAGTCTTCTATTGTGATGCTCTTATTACAAGCCATCAGTATATCCATCTTAGAAAATCGATCGACGATCACAAATACATAGTATTTACCATGCTTAATCGAAGGATGCTAGACATATTATCCATGGAGATGGATTCCCAGGGCTTGCTAGGAGTAGGAAGAGGAATATACAGGACTTAATTCTTAATGGTTGGCTTGGAAATGACATAGGCAGTGCAGGATATAATATATTTTCCAACATCTTATCGAAGATTTGGCCAATAAAAATACCTTTGTAGTACTACTACTGTCTTCTCTACGACAAAGTGTCTTGCAACCCTACTATAGTGCGCCTCCCAAATAATCTTGGCTCACACACTTGAAGGAACATAAGGGTGTCTAAAGTAGCATAACAATGTGTCTTGAAGGAGGAAGTTTGGAAATTTCTTTCCATCCATCAGCATTTGGTATGTGGTTGTAACACCCTCCTCCCACATCTACCCAATTAACCAATCAACCAGGGTAAACATGTGACAAGATGATACTATAATGATATTCAACCTCCTAAGTGACCTTAATGAAGTGGAACTAATGGAAACACAACATACGGACCTTGTACAACAACAACAACACCCCTAGGAGGTAACCCAACCATTTATGCCTCTTACCCTTGGGTCACACTAACCTTTTGACCTATTTGAGCCATAGACACATGCATAGGCTTACAAGCCAACATCCAGGAGGCTATAGACGCAGGAATAACACAACATGCTATCGTCTAGGGCCCCAGTTCCTCAGTTATGTGCCAACGTTCTCGATATTTGAGCCACCTTTTCAAGCCCAGAACCTATTTCTCTGCCCAAAACTTCATGAAAATATCATAGATGTTAAATAACAATAGGAAAATGATACGGAAGAAATCACATCAATAAGAACTCATCTAGACCCCTCCTAGCCATGAAATGTTTTTTGTCATACATGTCACAAACATGAAAGCTACATGTATAAACAACAAAGCATAGCAAATGGGTCTCATACTTATCTGAGAATCGCTAAGAAGCATTTCTCCCCTACATAGTTAGATTCCATACAATATATTTAACCATAGATACATTGTGCATTCATTTACAAGTAAAAATATGGGGATATCCATACATCATCACTGTAAAAATGTGTGCTCATAACCAGCATAATAACAACAGAAATACCATGGATACAAAAGAAAGAGAATCCACATATAAATCAATACATTTTCATACCAAATACAAAGGGAATGAATTTCTCATTAATGAATGTAGAAACCAACTAGACATGGGACTTCCATGTTCCACTCGACCAGAGATTGGTTGAGCCAAATATCTCTTCATCCAATCAACCCCGTGCCATATTGCAAGCATGAATGTGGTATCACATCAAACGCATAAATCACAACCTATCCAGGGCTTCTAAAGGCCAAACCACCTCAACCCTCAACCAATGATTCAACCTCACGGACAGACATCACAACCATCACAGATTTGTCTCTACCCGAGTTGTTTCAAGGCTCTAGAGTGTTCTTTCCAACCAATGCTCTAGGACTAGTAATTCATCCCTAGTTGTTTCCGGGTTCCACAGTGTTTGTCCAACCAAGGCTCCAGAACTAGTAACTCAACCCACCTAGGGCTCCAGAGAAATTTTACAACTAATGCTCCAGGACTAGTAACTCAACCCAAAAGTTGTCTATCAGGATCTAGATTGTTTTTCTAACCAAGGCTCCAATAACTAATAACTCAACCCATAGCTAAGGGAACATGAGAACCAACCAGAAAACAATCAATGGAAATAAACCCACGACACCATGGATATATAGGAAATATCAAGGCTAGGACAATCCACTATCAATCCAGGAAATCCTCCATGCCATTGATAGATAATGACCAAGAAATCACATGCATATACCATGCATTACAAAACTAGTGAGGAAACATACATGCCACTCGGTACTTGCAATCAAAACCCATTGTAGCTTCTAATCCTGATGTCCACTTGTGCTTTCCTGATGAGTCCTTTTCCTTCTTGCTCCAAATCACCAAGTATGCCACACTCTCCAAGAGTGCTCCAAGAAAACTCTAAGTATCAAAGAGTATGAGAGAGAGATTGAGAATAATGAGAGAGCTCCAAAAATTCACTAACAAAATCCTACCAACTGACCATAAGAATCCCTTTTATTAATGAGGCCTTTATTTTCTTCGTTTTCCATTATTTTCCTTCATTTTTCTCCTCACATGTAACTTTTGACCTTTCACCTCCCTTTTCTCATAATTTCCATTATTTTCATAAATAAATTCCTCATGCCTTTCCAAATCCTTTTTCGTTGCATTTTCCAATTTCCTTTAGCAATAATAAGCAAAAATGAACAGCCGCTAGGATGTTTTTCCCACCATCCAGCTTGGAATACGTGCCCTATCACTGTGGTCTTATATATGTTTTACATGAATTTTTACCAGGGATGTTACAAAACCCTCCCCCTTGGGGGAACACCATCCTCAGTGTTCAAAAACACCTACAACCAACAAAATTTTTACAAAACATACTTCCCATGGATATTTATAACTTATCTCGTTGCAGTATTTACAATGATCAACCTACTAAAAACATGACAATAATACCATGTACTAGAGCTTTATAACACATCTCATTACGATATTTAAAATAAAAACCACATATACTCAAGCACATCTGCTTCATCCAACAAATAGCCATACTTTCTTTGGAGCTTTATAAACCAACTCGATACAGTATTTACAATAATATACACATATGCACATTTTCTCAACCATAAAATAAAAGGATATGGTGCCCTTATCAATAAACAAGGGAATCCAGATGCTCTCACCTCCACCCTCAAAGTAATACCAGGATTCACCTCATTTCCAGGAAGTCCATAATCCACGGTCAAATTCAAAGTTGCATCCAATGTCTAGTGCTACAATCTTATGCCTCTTGTCCTCTTAGTGAATAGTTATCGGTTCACCGTTCCAATTCAAACTCCCAATGTGCATTTGATTCCATCTGGAAATGTTAATTACCAAAAAAAAATCCATCTATGGCCTTCCCTTCTCTGCTACACATCCCCTTGGGAAATCCGGTCACCCCCTTCCATGCAGTCACTCACCTTCCAAGTTCCGATGGAACCCCCATCTTGGGCAGTCCATCCCTTGGCAATGTTTCCTCGCATCAAAAGGTCCAAAAACCAAGGCATACACCTGCCTCAAAACCATCATATCATTCATAGTATGATCATGGAAATCAATGGACGCTATTTGGTACCAGTGTCCCACAATGGCCCTACTCTTGAAGTGCTTTACCAACATACTGATTCATGTTTCAATTCATTTCGTTTTTGTTGCCAATTTTTGCAATCAGTTTCAACCACCCAATGTGGAATTTCCATGCTTTCTTGTACCAAGCACATAATTTCCATTAGATTCAAAATAAATTGAAATAAATTCACATCTTACCTCATTGGTAGCTTGTAAATAAGGTACACTTTCAAATCTGTTCACTTCGTGTCACAACAAGTCAAAATATTTGTTTGATCAATCATCATGTATAAACATATGTAATATCCCAAAATTGGGATTTTCTATAACAAATGGAATATCTTAAGATATTAAAAAGTTGGAGCTTCATAAAATCATGAGAATGTCAATGTAGAGAAGCTCATTAGATGTAAAAGAACATCTTACCGGCATATGTAAGAACCTCAGCAAGAGTATGGCCTATATTCTCCTTCCCGGGTGGGGAAATGCAACAATATAGGGCATAAAACAACTGTCTTCAACAAATAACGCAATAACAGTGGATACTGGGACTTGGATCCCTTAGTTTAGAAAATATGCAACCCACTTGTATAATTGGAGGTGAAACAAATGAATCTAGCTATACTAAACAGATCTCCTCAGCTCAAGATAGCTTAAAAACACCCGGACCCCATGACTTCTCTAAAACAGAATTTCTGAAGACTGTGAGAGCATAATTCCCATGAGGGTTTCTACAAAAAATGATGAAATAATACTGATTTTGATATTACATTAATCAAATATTAGAGAAATAGAGGTTTAACCTCTTTTATACAAAGAAAAAGACACCCGACAAGGGTTTTCGACAATATACATGTACAAAAAGCAGCACTGCAGAAAATAACGCAGTTTACTGCAACTCTGTATTAAGCATGGCTGAATATAAAATAAAATAGATGAATAATATATAAAATGGCCCTAGGCCCTCTTTATTAGAACTCCTGGAGGGAAATAAACACCTCCTCCTCAAACACTAGAACAAAATAACAAGGTTTAACCCATCAACAAATGCCCCTGCTGAAAAGACATAGTTCCTGAAGGTAACTACGTTGTAGGTGCCAATGGCTATTTGTACCTAAGGCAATTGATGGAATTGAAGCTCAGAACCCTCCTTTAGATCCCTTAAGCAAGCTGATCCAAGAACGGGATGGAATTCCCGCACGGGAATTCTTTGCACTAAACAGTGCTACAACCACATCTAAACAACTGAAGCATGCAAGTAGTCAAAAGACCAAAGATAGCTGAATACATGAATGATCTCCTTGATTCTATGCCCTCATTTTTATCTTTGGTGAGCCTCCTCACCCCGGACCCCACACATTGTTGAGGTGACTTCCTAGTGAAGATTCCTCCTTCAAAACTGTGTTGTCCTTGTTGGCTTCCCTCCCTCTTGTAGCAGCATTGTTGACTTGGTCAACTGGGACTAATCCACCTGCAAAGCCTCTTTTCACACTAAGGGGTCTTCAATCCAGTTCTCATATGTGTGTCTAGTCTGATCCTTGTTCACATTGAGCTAGTTTACTTGGGTGATCTCTTCCTCCTTAAGAATGCATGTTGACTTAGTCAAACTTGACTATGTCCACATCTATTTTGCCCTTGTTCACAACTGAAAGTGTAAAATCCAGCTCCTAAGGTGATCCCCTTCCTTATTAAGGTGGAAATTATTCATATTTTATTGTTCATGGGCCTCCTTACCCATTTATTCCTCTCCTAGGTGAAAGCAGCAAAATCTAATATTCCAATTTGCTTGTATGCAAATTTTGGAATATTAAAAAATATCACATATGGTTAGCTCAAAACATAACCATCATAGGTAAAAATCATGAATCACATGCAATAATCATAAACCATAATCATAAATCACATGTAACCATCATAAGTCGGGATCGTAGATCACATGCATAATAGAACTGAAATAAAATATTGATAGTTATCCTTCATTGGTCCTCACTTCTGCCTTTGTTCTTTATGTACACACACCAGATCAGTTGCCACACCCAGTGAGCACCCAATTCCTTTGCTTCTCTTCAATCATGTGTACATACACATGGTGTACATCACAACACGTACACCCACATACAACATACAACACCATACAATACACACACCCTCATTGGCATACGACACATACACCTACACTTGGTGTACAATACAACATAACACATATGCCTACATCTGGTGTACAACACCACACAATACATACACCCACACTTGGTGTAAAACACAACAAAATACATATACATACATAGAGTACAACACAACATATACACATGTCACGATACCACAAAAACACCATGCACATACATAGTATTGTATGTCCGCAACACAGCATGTACAACATGCACACAGTACCACATGCATACCAATACCATATGCACAACATGTACACGGTACCACCTATACATAACACTACCAACACATTGTGTGCATAGCATCACACATACACGACACCACTTCCACAACATGTACACAATTCCAAATGTACACTGCACCACCTGTAAAATGTGTACACAATACCACATGTACACAACACCACATGCACGACATGTATACAACACCACATGTACACAGTGCCACATGCATGACATGTACACAACACCACATGTACAACATTTACACAATGCCACGTGCACATAGCACCACATGTACAATCATGCACACCACACCATATGTACAACACGCACACAACACCATATGTACATAGCACTACATATACAACATCTACCTAGTGTAGAAATTATACAACATGCATGTATATATTGGACTCAATCCGATCTAACAATGTACTAAAGTTAAATACTGAATCACTTCTACAAATCTTTTGTGGAATTAAAAACATAATCTCCAATCACATGAAGCAAAGAAGAATCAAATCAAACCACAACATAGATAATTTCCCGCGGAAAGATTGCTGCTCAAAACCCCGCTATCTTCTATTGTATATTCAGCATGGATCATGAAATAATTACATACAAACTCTTCTCACAAGGGCCCTCCAGTACTCAGCTAATTGTCTTACACTATCACACATAAAATTGACCAATACTTAGCCAATTTACTACCTCCAGACAACCTGACTTGGTTGCGCAATCCCTGATGAATGCAATCCCTAAAAGATAGGAATTTTAGTAGGCTTCCTTGACTGTGCAAGTATCATGGGCACTCAAATGGGTGTTTTGTTGCATGGGTGAAACCCAATAATCGTATAACTGATAGTCAACTTCCCTTTCATCTAGATCTCAACTGGTCTCCACTGGATCTGACATGCATGCAACTAATAATAGTAAATCCTCAATTGCATGTGAGATCATTGATTGTGAATTAATTAATATTTAATTCACTTGACCTCTCACTAGTGTATCTAACAGTTACAACTTGCACAACCAAGTTTAACTCACTTAACTGAGTTAAAATGATTACAACCTGCATTAACTAATGCACCACTGCACTTCGAACTCTGTTACAACTAGAATGACTCTGCATGCCTCACCAACTACCTCTAACTCGAAATCCATGATCTAACTGAGTTTATCACTCTTAGTTAACTATTACAAGTTAATTTTGAGACTATATTACATTTTATTGTCCATCTTAATTAGGGGATAAATAAAATAGACATGCACCAAAAATAACACTATGGGCCCCACCCTAGTGTAGGTGCTTAATGCACTAGGCGTGGGTGCTGAAATTTTCTTGTTTAATATCAACACTCCCTCTCAACAAGAAAGGGATTATCCTTCACCCTTATCCTGTCTCTATGGTATTCGAATTTTCTCTTGGTGAGTACCATCATCAGAATATCTACATCTTGATCTTCCGTGGAAATCTATTGAAGCAACATTATTCTTCTCTGCACACAATCTCTGAGATGATGGTACCAGCTATCTATGTGCTTGGACCTATCATGAAACACAGTATTAATCGAGAGTTTAATGAAACTCTGATTATCACAATGTATCAATGTTAGATAAATCTAAGAACCAAACAAACCAAACAAGATATTTCTGATCCAGATAGCCTCACATGCAGCTTGACTTGCTGCCATGTTTTCTACTTCTGCTAAACCGAGTGCCACAGATCGTTGTCTCCTACTGTACTAGGAAAATTTTGTCGATCCTATGCTAAAGATCCCTCCTGATGTGCTCTTTCTGTCTGATGGACTGCCCGCCCAATATGCATCCGTGAAGCCTTGAAGCTTCACTCCCTCTGTTTTTATGTACCATAAACCATACTCTGATGTGCCCCTCAGGTTTCTCAAGACATGCTTCCCTACCTTCCAAAAGAGCTTAGTAGGCTTAACCATAGCTTAACTCAGTTATTTAACTGTGTAAAAAAATTTTGGTCTGGTGTTCACTAGAAACATCAGTGAACCAACTAATTTCTTGTAGACAGTAGAATCCACTACCTCTCCAGAAGTAGCATCATATTTCCTCCAATTTCCTAGAAGAAGAGTATCCATGGGTTTACAGCTCTCCATGTGAAACTTACCCAATATATCCTTTGCATACTTTCCTTGAGACACAAAAATTTCACCATCCTACTGCCGCTATTTCCAATCCAAGGAAATAATGAAGGAGTCACATGTCCTTCATTTCGAACTCCCTGGAAAGATCCTCCTTGCATGAGTGTATCATCTGCTCATCACCAGTCAAAATTAGATCATCAACATAAAGAACAATAATCAATAGCTTACCCTCAACCACAATCTCGTACAATTTTGCATCTGCTTCACTTTTTTTGAAGCCTAGTCTAGTGAAATAGCTGTCGATCCGAGTGTACCAAGCACGGGGTGCTTGATTTAGCCCATAAAGTGATCTTTTGAGTCGGCACACATTTGACTCACTATTGAATATCTTAAGACCTTCAGGTTGCTTTATGTACACCTCTTCTTCAATGATCCCATTGAGAAACACAATTTTCACATCCATCTTATGAATGCGCCAACCCATATGCACTAAGAGTGCAAGGATGGATCTAATGGAAGAGTACCTTGCAACAGGTGCAAAAGTCTCATCATAATCGATCCCCTCGATCTGTGAAAATCCTCAGGCCACAAATCTGGCCTTGTATTTCTCCACACTCTGATCAGCAGCTTGCTTTACCTTGCATATCCATCTCGATCCAACCACTAATTTTTCGACTGGTCTTGGGACAATCTCCCATGCACTGTTCCTGAAAATGGATTCATAATCCTCCACCATTGCATCAATCCAAGTTGGTTGCTGCACTACTTCCTGAAAGGAATATGGTTTAGTCACAATACATTTTCTCATAAGAGCCATGTATCCATTAAATCGGTCAGGAGACTGTCTCTATATATGTTGTGAAGTAGGGGCTCCTACATTCTCTGCAACATCAAGTCTCAATCTATCAGCTTCCATGGTGCACCTTCTTCCATTTCTGATGGATGGCTCTACATGAGTGTTTTCCTCCACTCCATGATCCTCTGCAAGTGGATAATCCACATCTTAAGGCTCATCCATGGGAACCAACAGCTCCTCCTCTGCATGCAAGTCCAGCTCCCTCTCAAGGGACAACCACATGGCTTTATCCTCATCAAATTTTATATCTCGTTGCATAACAGTCATTCTATTGTTTTGAAAATACACACAATAATTATGGGGTGTTTCAGTGTACCCCACAAAAATCTCGATCTCAGTTGTTGGTTCCAGCTTCTTCCTGGTGTCCTTGGTCACATGCACATAAAAAGATGAGCCAAAAATATTAAAGTGTGAAACATCAAGTTTCTTACCAGTGAAAGCCTCTTCAAGTGACTCATGCTAAGTATCCTATGAGGACAATGGTTCTACACAAATACCACAGTGTTGCATGCTTCCACCCACAGATGCATCGGTAGGCCTTGATCATGCAACATCGCTCTTGCTACACCCATGATCGTTCTATTTTTTTCTTTCCATGACCCCATTCTGTTGTGGGTTATGAGGCGCTATTAGTTCTCTTCGAATTACTTCTTTGTTGCAGAAGTTATTGAATACGTTAGAGATCTATTCTCCACCATTATCGCTCCTAAGAGCCTTCACTTGCTTCCCTGACTTTTCTCCAACAGTTCCTTAAAATCAAGAAACTTAGAGAAAGTCTGATATTTCTTCTGCATGAATAAGGTCCAGCACTTACGAGAAAAGTCATCAACAAATATTACATAGTACTTATGTTTTGTTGTCGAAGAAATAGAGAATGGTCCACACACGTCTGTGTGAACTCTCTCAAGGATCCCCGAAGCTCGGTTCTCCTTATCATGAAAGGTGGCCTTTACATATTTTCCCATAGTACATCCCTTGCATGTGTCTGATTGTGCAAGTGTACACCTGGGAAAACCAGTAGAAATCTATTGTATGACTTTCAAGGGTCCATAGTGAAGATGGCCCAATCTCTTGTGCCATAATTTGCCCTCATCCTGGCTCACCGCTTAATCTTCCTTGCCCATCATTGCTGCACAACCATCTACCTCCAACTTGTAGATATTATTAACTTGAATCCCTATCCTCTTAGATTTTCCTATTGTTTTATGTTGCAGGAAATATTTTCCTTCACCAAAAACAACATCATGGCCTCTATCCTCCAACATTGTGACTGAGACTATTTTTTTTTCAAACCTGGTACATGCATTACATATTTTAATTGAAAGGGTTTACCTGAATACCTCTGGAAGGTAATGGTACCACTCTCAGTAGCACTATACCGACCGTCATCACCCATTTCAATATGCATCTAGAGATCCTTCTCCTCCAAGTCACTGAAAAGTTCCTTGTCTCCCGTCATGTGAAAGGAAGCGCCACTATAAAAATATTGCACAGATCCAAATGCACTTGACACCATGCATGAGAATTCAAGCTCAAATTGCGAGGCCAAATCCTCACCAGCTGCAGATCCTCCGTATTTCTTGTTCTTCTTCTTTTGTGGACAGTTAGTAGCAAAATTCCCATGCTTGTGACACTGAAAACACCTCACCTTGGACATGTCCTGCTTCTTGCCATTCTTGGACTCAGACTTGGAATGGAATTTCTTCCCCTTACCCTTCTTCGCCTTGGAAGCCAAAGCACAATCTTCTTCATATTCATTCTTAGATGAAGATCCATCTCTAGTGCTCTGTCTAAACTCCTCCTACACCAAATTCGACCACATTCATTCCCAATCTGGAAATTTTTCCCTTCCATTGACAGATTCTTGATAACTGTTCCAACTCTTGGGAAGTCCTAGGAGATCCAAGCTTATCAAATCATCATCAAATATAGTTATACCAACGCTCCCCGTTTCATCCTGACATTGGAAAAAATTTGTTAGATATTTTGGTATGGATTCGCCCTTCTCCATCTTGATCTTCCTGAGTTTATCTTTGAGCGCCTATTTCCTATGGTCATTTTTGCTCTGAAATAGATCTGTCAAAACCTTCCACATTGCATATGGTGTGGATTTCCCATGGAGGCTTGAGAAAATTTGGTCTCATACTCCCTCCAAAAGGATCACCCTCGCCTTTGCCACTTTCTTTTTTCATGCATCAAGATTTGCAACATCTGTCATAGCGAGTTTAGGAACATCATTGTCAATGAATTCCTTCAATCCATTGTCTTCGAGTCCTGCCTCCATCCTATCCTTCCAAGAAATATAGTTTTAGTTTCTCTCGAGTGCATACTCCAACCTCAAGCCATTGAAATCCATTTCGATATTTAATTAGTTGTAGCACCAAGAAAGCCTTTCTACAAATTCGAATTCTATCCAGTCACAAACTCAGCTCCTCCTTCACAATTGTGATTTCCTGTGCTCTGATACCATGTATAAATTATACATCATGCATTTATATCTTGGATTCAATCCGATATAACAATGTACTAAATTTAAATACTGAATCTCTTCTACAAATATTTTTGGGGAATTAAAAACACAATCGCCAATCACATGAAGCAAAGAAGAATCAAATCAAACCACAACACGGATAATTTCACGAGGAAAGCTTGCTGCTCAAAATCCCACTATCTTCTATTATATATTAAGCATGTATCATGAAACAATTAAATAGAAACTCTTCTCAAAAGAGCCCTCCAATACTCGACTAATTGTCTCACACTATCACACATAAAACTGACCAATACTTAGCCAATTTACTGCCTCCAGATAGCATACCTTGCTTGCACAATCCTCGATGAATGAAATCCCTAAAAGATAGGAATTTTGGCCTTCCTTGAATGCGCAAGTATCATGGGCACTTCAATGGGTCTTTGGTTGCATGGGTGCAACCCAATAATCCTACAATTGATAGTCAATTTCCCTTTCACCTAGATCTCAACTGGGTCTCATGGATTTTGTTATTGCCTAAATCTACCTCAGCCTGAAGGAAGGCAGAGTCTAGGGTAACATCAAACCACGCATAATCTGGTAGCTAGCCCTACCAGATCAGGAGAGGGCTCTCTCTGGGTCAATTTCAGCAAAAAATAATCAATGAGGCTTGAGATGACTTGAAATAAAGGCTGATTTTAGGCTAGGTATGTATGTGGAAGAGTTTGATTTGGTTTTGGGGGTTTTGTTGGAATCAAAGGGAAAGGCAGATTTTGGGTCCAGGAAATGATCAATTTTGCAGAGGGCTGAATGAGGCAAGGAAGGAAATTGTTTTGATGCTTCGAAATTGAATGAAATGAATAGATCAGACTGGTGAGGAGTTGAAGAGGGAAAGAGGCATTCAAGAATCCTCTTTAGACCGTTGAAAACATGGAAAATTAAACAAAATTTTAAAGTAGAGCACTGCAAATCTAATGGATTCCACCTTTATCACTTATTTGTTTAATTTAAGAAGAAATGAGAAGGGAAATGATACATATTAAACATCAATAAACTTACAATCACAGAGAGAAACACACCATCAAAACATAGAGCCACATGGATCCCAAAGAGTGCTGCAAACCCTGGTCTATTCCTTTGCCAAAATGCAGAGATGAAATGTACAATGAAGCCCAGAGAAATCCCAAATGTCAAACCCTCTGCCAAAATCCAACCCCTACACTATGAAATTCATAAAATATACACATTTTCTCATCCTTGTACTAATGGAATTGAGCTCAACCATTTTCTTCAAAATAGAATCAGTTACATTAAACTTGGGCCGAATTTCTGAAAATAGGTGTTGAAGATGAACTCGTATCTCCTAAACCATAGCACCCGTTACAAAACCGAAAGAGTTTTTTGTAGATAAGGTCATTCTGGAGAAAAAACTCTCTCAAATTTATGAAATCCATTTCCAGTTGCTCGCAATATGTTCCACAAAATCATCTCTAAAACAGAAAATCATTAAAAATTTAAATATGTGAAAATGAGTTGTAAAGATCTAGTAACATATCCCAATTCGTGACACCTGTGAATAAAATGAAAGAGGTTTTTGTTATATGGCTCGTGGTTAACAAAAACCTCCTGGAGGTTTGCAAAATTAATTTCCATTTGTTGTAAAATGGCCCCACACTAAAATGACTAAAACAGTAAAAAATATGAAAAATTTGCTTTGTTTTAATGTAAGCTCCAAATATCACTGTATATCTCCCACCTAGTAGCACTTGTGCATAAACTGAAGGACTTTTTTGTTATTTGGTATGTGATGAACAAAAACCTCTTTCACTTTTGAAAAATTCCTTACCATTATTTCACAAACTGATTTTGTACTAAACTTGTCATTGTGTGCAGCAACTGACCTCAAAAAATGCATAACCAAGAATCACTCATTCATTTCGATCATATCTTCTAATCCGGGAGCCAGTTACGGGAGTGTGATATACCATTGGAAATATTTTTCCGAGCTTCTTCTGATGGATACACATGTAACAAGTTTTGTGCTGAACATCATGTGCAAAACATCTAACAAAACCAGACATAGTAAGAGCTCATGTTGATCTCTTGTGACAGGCTACGAAGACTGGAACTAACATCGGCTCCATTGGGGATGGCAGCTCCTTGGAGGTGTCAAGAACATGGTAGAACAAGTGCCTCATCCATTGGCATGGATGGTAAAACAACTGCAAACCCAAAACAACTCATACCAATCCAAAAACATATACATACTGCAACCTGTACATAAACAAATACCAGAAACTGAAATGTTGCCTTTGGCAGCTTATTTATTTACAAATCTACCCTACTTTGCTACAAAACCAATAGATCAAGTAACGCTGTAATGCCAGATCAACCAATCAAGTAACTGTGACAAGGATGCTACTTGAAAGTGCTTCAACCGAGACACAAATGTAAATGCTGAAAACCATACATGCACATAACGAGTCTGGTTATGTAAAAGAAAATTTGATCTATCATTCAAACTGAAAAAAATTTCCATGTACATTGCAATAGGATCGCAAAAACCAAACTCTATTTGCTGCCCCAACTCCACAATACATGCTTCCAGCTGCAAACTGTCAATGCAAACATCCACGGTAGCTCTATTGTTTCTTGTTTCGGAGGGAGAGTTTCCAAGAAATTTTTGGGATCTCAAAATTCATATGATTGGATCTGATCATTTAAATACTGAATCTCCTTCTCAAAATTTTCAACAACTAACTCAAAGAAACCAGTTTTAAATTTAGGAGGAAACTTCGGAGATCTCAAAAATTGAAGCACGACAATGAAAAATACTTCATCAATTTCAAAATCCACTAACTTATCTCTAACTTATTTTAAAACTTTACAAAGCACGGGGTTTGCCACATACCCTACCATTTTATTTTAGTGCATGAATGGATCAGTGAGCACTAGAATCTCTGGATTGAGTTGGAGTCGCCAGGTGAATGTTTCACCCTTCATATGTGTCTGACTGTTGTCCACCATTAGCAATTAGATTTGCAACTTGAATGATCTTTCCTGGAGAATATCTGCCACCTCTTCCCTAGTTTAATGTAATGGGGTAATTTGCAAGTCAGATGTTCAGTTTATAAGACTAGACCGGAGATTCACTGAAGCAGCTTTTATCTACTTATGCACTCGCAAAGAAATGTGCATTTCGAAGGCTACCTGGCTAACTTCAGGCTCCATCTGTAGTTTATAAAACAAAGAACACTAAAAAACAAATAATATTTTCATCGCCAGTGGAGTTGCCACTATGTTATTGCCTAAATCTACCTCAGGCTGAAGGAAGGCAGAGTCTAGGGTAACATCAAACCACGCTTAATCTGGTAGCTAGCCCTACCAAATCAGGAGAGGGCTCTCTCTGGGTCAATCTCAGCAAAAATAATCAATGTGGCTTGAGATGAATTGAAATAAAGGCTGATTTTAGGCTAGGTATATATGTGGAAGAGTTTGATTTGGTTTTGGGAGTTTTGTTGGAATCAAAGGGAAAGGCAGATTTTGGGTCCGGGAAATGATCAGTTTTGCAGATGGCTGAATGAGGCAAGGAAGGAAATTTTTTTGATGCTTCAAAATTGAATTAAATGAATAGATCAGACCGGTGAGGAGTTGAAGAGGGCAAGAGGCATTCAAGAATCCTCTTCGGACCGTTGAAAACATGGAAAATTAAACAAAATTTTAAGGTAGAGCACTGCAAATCTAATGGATTCCACATTTATCACTTATTTGTTTAATTTAAGAAGAAATGAGAAGGTAAATGATACATATTAAACATCAATAAACTTACAATCACATAGAGAAACACACCATCAAAACATAGAGCCACATGGATCCCAAAGAGTGCTGCAAACCCTGGTCTATTCCTTTGCCAAAATGCAGAGATGAAATGTACAATGAAGCTCAGAGCAATCCCAAATGTCCAACCCACTGCCAAAATCCAACCCCTAAACTATGAAATTCATAAAATATATACATTTTCTCATCCTTGTACTAAGGGAATTGAGCTCAACCATTTTCTTCAAAATAGAATCAGTTACATTAAACTTGGGCCGAATTTCTGAAAATAGGTGTTGAAGATGAACTCGTATCTCCTAAACCATAGCACCTGTTACAAAAATGAAAGAGGTTTTTGTATATAAGGTCATTCTAAAGAAAAACCTCTCTCAAATGTGGGAAATCCGTTTCCAGTTGCTCGCAATATGTTCCACACAATCATCTCTAAAACAAAAAATCATTAAAAATTTAAATATGTGAAAATGAGCTGTAAAGATCTAGTCACATATTCCAATTCATGAAACTTGTGAATAAACTGAAAGGGGTTTTTGTTATATGGCTCGTTTTTAACAAAAACCTCCTTGGGTTTTTCAACATTACTTTCCATCTGTTGTAAAATGGCCCCACACTAAAATGACTAAAACAGTAAAACATATGAAAAATTTGCTTTGTTTTAATGTAAGCTCCAAATATCACTGTATATCTCCCACATAGTAGCACCTGTGCATAAACGGAAGGAGGTTTGTTTTATTTGGTATGTGATGAACAAAAACCTCTTTCACTTTTGAAAAATTCCTTACCATTATTTCAAAAAATGATTTTGTACTAAACTTGTCATTGTGTGCAGCATCTGACCTCAAAACATGCATAACCAAGAATCATTCATTCATTTCGATCATATCTTCTAATTCAGGAGCCAGTTACGGGAGTGTGATATACCATTGGAAATATTTTTCCGAGCTTCTTCTGATGGACACACTTGTGACATGTTTTGTGCTAAACATCATGTGCAAAACATCTAACAAAACTAGACATAGTAAGAGCTCATGTTGATCTCTTGTGACAGGCTACGAAGACTAGAACTAACAGATCTGACATGCATGCAGCTAATAATAGTAAATCCTCAGTTTCATGTGAGATCATTGATTGTGAATTAATTAATATTTAATTCACTTGATCTCTCACTAGTGTATCTAACAGTTACAACTAGCACAACTGATTTTAAGTCACTTAACTGAGTTAAACTGATTACAACTTGCATTAACTAATGCACCACTCCACTTCAAACTCTGTTACAACTAGAATTACTCTGCATGCCTCACCAACTAGCTCTAACTCGAAATCCATGAGCTAACCGAGTTCATCACTCTCAGTTAACTATTACAAGTTATTTTTGAGACTAGATTACATTTTATTGTCCATCTTAATTAAGGGATAACTAAAATAGACATGCACCAAAAATAGCACTGTGGGCCCCACCCTAGTGTAGGTGCCTAATGCACTAGGCATGGGTGTTGAAATTTTTTTGTTGAATCTCAACACCTAGCACCATACGTACACAACATCGCATATCCAACATGTGCACAACACCATATGCACACAACATCGCATATCCAACATGCACACAATACGATATGTACACAACACCACATATCCAACTTGTACATAGCACCATCTATACCTAGCACTGCATATGTAATATACACACAACACCATATATACAAGAGGCATACAACATCATATTTACACAATATTCCATAAGTTACATGTACGCATCACCATATGTACAATCACTAAATATACAAAATGTGCAACATATACCCAACATTAGAATTGTACATCCATAGACCACACACTTACCCCACAAGCAACCTTGATTCTAGTGTCTTTACGCTACCCATGCTTATCATATCATGTTTTATATCATACTAATTTCATTTCGATGATGTACCCCTCAACATTACATGTCCATAACATAAACATAGACATAGTACAAAAATATAATATCAATTCATGTCCACTTGACATTGACCTCATATATCTGTCAAGGTTACTCTCCGCACTTGATTCCTCATAAGACCAAGAACCTCTTCATGCCATTCACCTGCATAAGAAATCATTCCTCCATAAGAATGATCCTTTAAAACCTTGTCATACAATGACATAGATAGATACATATATATAATCATTGGCATGAAAAATCATGATCTTTTTATAAAATGACATACATACACACATATATACATATAAACATCAACATTAAACCATCACGATCCATGACGGCCCTGTTAGAAACGACATACATGTATACATATATAAACTTCAACATAATCATGATCAAAACACAATTTCTAGATATCATAAGGTATAGGTTATGAGAAATTCTTTTATTTGTGCACAACATGCACAATTTAGAGAACAACAGTTACCAACATTTCCAAGGCATATAACACCTTAGATCCATTCACTTTACCTTTTTTGTTTCCTTTCTCATGTCTGTACTGCCATCATCCATTTACCATAATGGACCAAACTATTCCAACTGACTATCATATTCTTACCTTCTATTACACTTACTCATGCACAGAGCTTCATATATGTCTTACATTAACTGTTGGGTACCACATATCTCTCCCCGAGCTCCATTAACTTCCTATTTCCCCAACCAATCCTCAAGACTCTCAAATCATAAAAGGAAAGAACAAGAGAAAGCAATAATAATACCATGAAAAAACACAAGCAATACGACACTGCAAAAAAATGGCATGTCCATGCACTAGACACAATCAAGACTGTAAACTAAGCGCAAAAAAACACAAAAGACAAAAAGCACAAGACTAGTAACAAGCACCATGACTCAATCCCTATGGTTCCCAATACTTCCAAAGGAAAGATCAACCCAAGCCTTCTTCAATATTTCATGGCAATCTCTTGCCATGTGATCCCCTGCATCTTACTACCATAAGCACATAACCGTAAATGCATAAATAAACATGAAAATATACCAGTTATCTTATATTTTGGTTCCAAGTGCAGTGCCTCACAACTGAATAGATCCATAACATCTCTCAAGGGACTTCAATTCCCTTGACAAATCTAGGTATAGCTAGAAACTAGTTAATATACCTGTCAAATACATTTTCATGACTATAGTACATACATCCACATAATGTCAGGAAAATTTAAGGTTAAGAAGACTTATTGTTTCCATGCAAAGCGCTCATTTTTTTGAAATTAGGATTTCCAAACATATCCCAAGGAATTATTACCCAATTCCTTTCTTTTACCATTTACCTTGTTACAATTGAGTCTTACTACAAGCTATCACATCGCCCAGTTGTTAGTTATATAAACAATTCAATTGTTACCTTGCCATTCTAATACCAAGCATGTTACCCTGCAACTGCTCACACATGTCGATCACATGTTCCAAATATCAAGGCAATCATATCTATTGACTAAAATCAGCCTCTGCCAAGACTAACATCCATTTCATAATCAACTAGTAATCAATATCACAATACTACAACAATCACGTACTTGTACTTAAGTTATCTCAACACATATTGCGTTAGTATAACCATATTAAAATAAAATCATTTCTTCATGTAATCTTATAGACACTTACTCATATATTTTGATTAATCAAAAATTCAACAATAAATAGATAATATAATAGAAACCAACTCTAAAATACCAAATAGAATACATAATCAAACATTCAAGCACAAAGTAAACGACATAAGAAAACTCATACCTGAATGCAACTCATGGGAGGCTATCTTGTATGCACAATCAATCTAGATTAGCAAAATATAACTTCAAAACACATCAACTCAGCCTAAATAAGGTCATGATATCCCTAATAGTAACTAGATAACATGTTCACATCATAGACTCATAAAAAAATGTCATTCTTGCATAACAATCACATATGCATAGTCAACCTAGATTAGTATGACATAATATCACAAATAAGTTGACTCGTACCTTAATGTCATAACCCTAACCAGTTGCCTAGGCCAATCCAATTTAGCATTATACATATAACATCAAGATATTAATTCTATAACCCTAATCATCAAGTTAACTAACATATAACAACAATAACTTAACATATAGCATGCTCATAAACAACATATAACATAATCATCAAGTTAATACCATGCTTGACTAACCAACGCATGTACATATGATAACACTAATTAACTAACATCTATCATGTATGTAACCATAAAATCAACAGACTGAAAGGCATACACATAACCATAATGCATATGACTACACAGATCAACTAGCATTTATCACATATGTAACCATAATAATAATAGAATGACAAACATATAAGTAACCCTAATTCTTACAACAACCATGAATCACATACCTCCATGCCAAGCCTACAAACTTGTATGATGATCTACTCTTACCCCAAAGCCCATTATTGCAAAGTCACTTTCATGATTTGCATCTCTTGCTCTATCTTAGGCAACACATTAGCATCATAACATACCAATATCATTATGATGACCTAATTGCATACAAAGACCTTATGCACAACAACCTCAACCATGACAGTGCATGCATAACAACATATAGAAACCGGCATGCATAACAAATGCACATACAACCATACACTCATGACGACACATCCCACAACAACACCATTAACCTTCACATGACGACATCACTACAATAATAATCAACACCATGCAAATGAAACAAGAATATGGAATACAAGATTAAGGAACACATATGAAACTGACGTGACTGCATGACCAACACACCGCACATTCAATTTGATGGTTGAACCATGCTTTGATACCACTTTGTAACACCCTCCTTGCACATCTACCCAAGTAACCATCCAACTGGGGTAAACATGTGATGAGTGGCTACTATAATGAGATTCAACCTCCTGGTGACATTAAGGAAGTGGAACCAGTGGAAACAAAACGTACAAAATTTGTACAGCAACAACAACACCCCCAGAAGGTAACCCAACCATTCAGGCCTCTCACCCCTGGGTCGCATTGACCTTTTAACCTCTTTGAGCCATAGACGCAGGCACAGGCTTGCAAGCCAGCGTCTAGGAGGTTATAGAAGAAGGCATAACATTGCATGCTAGCATCTAGGGTCCCAATTCCTCAGTTCTAAGCTAGCATCCCTGAGATTTGAGCCACCTTTTCAGGTCCATAACCCAATTCTCTACCCATAACTTCATGAAAAATTCATAGATGATAAATAACAATAGGACAATGATACGGAAGCAATCACATCAATAAGAACTCATATGGACCCCTCCTAGCCATGACAAGAATTTTGTCATACATGTCACAAACATGAAAGTTACAGGTATAAACAACATAACATAGAAAAGGGGTCTCATACTTATCCAAGAATCACCAAGAAGCATTGCTCCCCTACATCATTAGCTTCCATACAATCTATTTGACCATGGATACATTGTGCATTCATTTACAAGTAAAAAAATGGGGAGAGCCATACATCATCACTGTAAAAACACATTGTCATAACTAGCATAATAACAAAAGAAATACCATGGATACAACAACAATAAAGTCCACATATAAATTATTACATTTGCATAGCAAATGCCAAGGGAATGAATTTCTCATTAATTAATGTAGAAACCAACTGGAGATGGGACTTACATGTTCCACCTGACCATATATTGGATGAGCCAAATCTCTTTTCAGTCAGTCACCCTTGTGCCATATTCCAAGCATGAATGTGGGATGTCATCAAACACATCAATCACAACCAATCCAGTGCTTCCAGAGGCCAAACTCCCTCAACCCTCAACCAGTGATTCCACCTCATGGTTGGACATCACAACCATCATGGATTGGTCTCTACCCAAACTGTTCCAGGGCTCTAGAGTGTTTTTTCCAACCAAGACTCTAGGACCAGTAACTCAACCCCAGTTGTTTCCAGACTCTAAAGTGTTTGTCCAACCAAGGCTCCAAGACTAGTAACTCAACCCAACAATTGTCTGTCGGGCTCTAGAGCATTTTTCTAACAAAATATCTTGGAACTAATAACTCAACCCATAACTCAGGGAGCATGATAAATAACCAAAAAACAATCAATGGAAATAAACTCAAAACACCATGACTATCCAAGAACTGGAAAGGCTAGGAAAATCCATTGTCAATCCAAGAAATCCTCCATGCCAATGACATATCATGACCAATAAATCACACGCATACACTATGCATGTTAAAACTAGTGAGGAAAACATACATTCATCTCGATAGCTGCAATCAAAACTCATTGCAATTGTTGATCCCGATGTTCGCTTGCGCTTTCCTGCTCTTCATTTTCCTTCTTTCTCCAATCACCAAGTATTCCGCACTCTCCAAGATTTCTCCAAGAAAACTCTAAGTATCCAAGAGTATGAGAGAAAGAGATAATAATGAGAGAGCTCCAAAAATATACTAACAATTTCCTACCAACTGATCCTTAGAAGCCCTTTCATTAATGAGGCCTCTATTTTCTTCATTTTCCATTATTTTCCTTCATTTTCCTCCTCACATGCAACTTGTGACCTTTCACCTCCCTTTTCTCCTAATTTCCATTATTTTCATAAAATTTAATAAATGCCTCATACCTGTCCAAAGCATTTTCAATTTCCTTTTCCAATTTCCTGTAGCCATAATAACTGAAATGAACACCTGCTAGGATGTTTTTCCCACCATTCAGCTTGGAATACGTACCCCATCACCGTGGTCTTATATATTTTTTACATGAATTTTTACCAGGATTGTTACAGTGGTGGAAAATTCTGGATCATTTTTGTAAAGTTGCATCCATCCAAAAGTATCATGCCCACAAAAGTCGAGAAAAGTGGTCAGTGCCACAACCAATGGTCGATTGAGGAAATTAGAAAAATTATTTGTGTTTCCCTTCCTATACTTAATGTTCATATGAAATTGTTGCAAGTATGTGTACCATTTATAATGGTGGTTGTTTTTGAACTTCCCTTGTGATAATATAAATTGAAGAGGTCAATGATATGTGTGGATGATCGCCTCCTTCCGTAGATTGTAATGTTTCGACTACCAGCAAGCCTACACAGTGGAATACATCTCTTTATTGTAGGTTGGATATTTATGAATTGTATCAAAGTGTGTTTCATTGTGATAGGCCATTGGATGCCCTTTTTGGGTCAAAAATACACCAATGGCATAGTCGGATGCATCTGTCTCAATTTCAATCAGTTTTTGCACGTCTAGCAAGGTGAGTACTAGTGCAAAGAAAATGCAGTGCTTCATCTCAACGAATGCCTTTTGTTGGGACTCTAACCATAAAATATTTTCTTTTTATTTTCCCTTAGTAACTTAACTCAAAGGCTAAGTGATATGAGAGAATCCCAACATGAACCTTCAATAGAAATTGGCAAGCCCCAAAAAGCTGTGAATATTTGTTAGAGTGGTCAAGGTTGTCCAATCTCAAATGAATTAGATATTAGCTAGATCCACATGAAAACCTTGTTTATCAATTATGTAACCCACATATTGGACTTTGTTCATGCCAAAGGTGCATTTCTCCAAGTTGGCACATGTTTTGTGTTTCCGCAGGGTTTGAAGGACCGATCGAATATGTTGTGAGAGGTCTTCCAAACTCTTGTTGAATATGAGGATGTCATCTAGATATACAACCACGAATGAGTTGGTTAAGGGCCGCAATATGTCATCCATTACTCTCATAAAAGTTTCAAGGGAATTTTTCAACCCAAAGGGCATGAACAACCACTCAAAAAGGCCCTTTTTGGATTTGAAGGCATTCTTCCATACATCTGTGGGTTATATTGAAACCTTGTGATAGCTAGACTTCAAATCAATCTTGTTGAAGTAATTGGCCCCCATGATTTGGTAAAGAAAGATGTAAATATATGGGATTGGATAATTGTTCTTGATAGTGATTTTATTCAGTTCATGATAATAAATGTAGAGTCTTTAGGTCCCATCCTTCTTCTATACGAGTACAATTGGGCTCCAACAAGGTGAGGAACTTGGTTGGATGTGCCCTTTTTGTTGGGTTTCTATTATATTATTTCCACAACTAGTCACACCTAGGTGGGTGGACCTACCTATGGTTTTTTGAAAGGGTTTTGCATATGGTTTTGGGCATGATGGTTTTCTTCCCATGGTATTTTGTAGATATGGTCAAGGAAACTATAGTTATGTTCTAATCCAGGGTTGATGGATTGGTGTTTATGAATGTTTCGGAATGTATATATATGTATTGTAACATTGAAATGAATATAATGAAAAAATAATCTGGTAGTCCCAGTTTTTGGATCTAGGAGAATATATTTGTGTATGTTTGTTTTATGTTCTCCCCATTATTTATTTTTCTATTTTAAGAATTCATTTGAAAGTAATTTTTGTATAGAGTTGAAACCTACATTTGGAATCAAATTTGTTTCAGCTTCAAGGGAACGTCTTTGTTTTTGATGAGTTTTGCTCGGGCCTATGGTAGACCCTGTTCAGTGGGAGATCTACGGGATCAATTATTGTGGTGAAAGAAGATGGCGAGCACTGTAAAGATAGAAATCGAGAAATTAATGGTCGAATTTTTGAGTTTTGGAAGATCAAGATGGAGGATATGGTAGTGCATACATATTAGTGGATCGCGGTAGATCTGGGTACTAAACCAATGGAAATATCAGATGAATATTGCACGAAGTTGGATCAAAAATCAAAGAGAACAATACGGTTGTGTATCTCAAATTAAGTATTGTTGAATGTATTAGGGGTAGCTATGGTTAAGGCTTTGTGAGATAAGTTAGGGACTTTGTACCAATATAAGTCTCTGGTGAACAAATTGTTCCTACAATTTTTTTTGTTTAACCTGAGGTTGAAGGATGGAGACTCGATGATATAGCATATGAACACCTTTAATACTATGGTAAATTAATTTTTATTTGTTGATATAAAATTTTAGAGAAAGATAAGTGCATCATTTTGTTTTGTTCTCTCTACTAGTTTCATGGGATATCCTGGTTGTTGCAATAGGTAGCAATACAACTACCTTGAAGTTTGATGAAATTGTTT
The DNA here is from genome assembly GCA_034641835.2 of Pinus albicaulis. Classification (NCBI taxonomy): domain Eukaryota; kingdom Viridiplantae; phylum Streptophyta; class Pinopsida; order Pinales; family Pinaceae; genus Pinus; species Pinus albicaulis. The sequence continues at coordinate 887,392,399 of CM076582.1, forward strand.
TATCCTTGTTGTTGGAGGAGATGAGACAGAAAAATATGGAGAGCCAGAATGGAGATGCCTTGCCTATACGAGGACGGTCCCAGAACATAAACGAAAATAATTCCTCGAGTGGGATATATAAATCTAGAAGGAGATATAAATATCATGGAAAACTTGTAAATATGTGCTGGAAATGCAGAAAGGAAGGGCACTTCAAATAAGATTATAGATCTAAATCTCATAATAGAGTAAATGGATCTGATGATTCTCCTTCTATAGAGGTGAAAACCACCTCAGATGAAGGTGGGGATATGTACTTGGCTTATTCTTCAAGTACACATGTAGATCATGAGGCATGGTTGATTGACACAGGTGCATCCTTTCACTTCACTTCCCATAGGGAGTGGTTTTGTGAGTATGACAAATATGATGGTGGTGATGTCTTCTTAGGGGATGATAGGAAGGCCAAAATTCTCATAAATGGAAAATTCAAGCTGAAGTTGCAAGGTGGAAGGATTAGAACACTTCTTGGTGTTCTGTATATTCCTTCATTGGCTAGAAATATTATTTCTATAAGCAAGATGGATGATGCAGGTGTAAAAATAGTGTTCGAGAAGGATACCTGCAAGATGGTTCGATGATCACTCGTACTGATGTGGGGATTTCAGATTGGAAATATATACAATTTTATTGTAGCACTGTCATTGATGGGTGCAATAGTTTTGTGGTTCCTGAAATGGAGTGGAAAACCTTCTGGTCTTTGGAAAAAAGACCATGTTATGACATCAAAGGCTTGGACATATTGGAGAGAAGGGCCTTCGAATACTTCATGGTAATGGTATAGTAGAAGGCACATCTAATTTCTCTCTAAATTTGTATTTATGTGAACATTGTGTATATGGGAAACAAAACCAAGAAAGTTTCCCTTCTGGTGCTAAGAGAGCGAAAGGGATATTAGAGCTTGTGCACAGTAATGTGTTTGGACCTGTGTTGGTTCCATCACTGGGTAATTTTGTGTACTATGCATATTTATATATGACTTCTCAATGAATACATGGATATGTTTCCTCAGGAAGAAATCTAAATTTTTTTTCAGGCTTAAATAATTTAAGGCTCTAGTGGAAAATCAGACAGAGAAGAAGATAAAGGTGTTGAGGACAAATAATGGCGGAGAATTCTGCAGTAATGAATTATAAGAGTTATGTAAGAAGTGTGGTATAGCACAATAGAAGACTAATCCATACTGATCTAGATTTATGCAGGAACACAACATAATACACATATAACCATAAATACAAAGATGCAATGGAAATAACACTTCATTTAATTAATACAAAAGAACTAAAATTTTCTTACAGACAGAATGGAAATAAACTAGCTAGGGCTCTGGTAGCTTATCTCTGAGAAGAGATCTGGCAGCTACATGCCTCTGAATTGTGTTAAAATGAGGCTCAAGGGCCTATTTATTATAGAGAAGCAATTGAAAGCCCTAAACATCCAAAAACCTAACCCTAGGAGATGAAGTGCCAAAAATATGGGCCCCGTTTGGGTAAATTGGTATTTCAACTTCCCGAGGTCATAACTTTGGCATACTATCTCCGTTGACGCGCATGATACATTGTTAGAAATATATATCTGAGAAATACACCTACTAATTGCGAATATCAATTCTATAATGAAATCATATGCACCAAATACGTAATGCCCAAAAATCATCGGTTAGGGCCTCAAAACGGCTCGAGAAGTTGAGGACCCAAAAAACTGCTAAAAATGGTAAGTTGTGCCGAAACTAAAAAACTAGAAGAGACAATGGTGGGGCCCCAAGTGGAATAGGTGGGTGGCCACCAATATCCACCTGGATCATTCCTCCCCCCTTAGGAAGCAATGGTCCCCATTGCATTGAGTTCCTCCATGACATGAGGAAACTTCTACTGAACTTGGTCCCTAGTGAACCACTTGCCTTGGTGCAGGAGTTGGCCAGCTTTGACAACCCGATATAGTTGGATCTTCTGTTGGCAAGTGTTATTGATTTTCATTTCCATGATACAATCTATGGTGGCTTGTTCCATGTAGTCTGAGTTTAACTCTATTTGTGTGAGTTGTTCTGTAATGTCAGAGGTGTCCAATAGATGTGGGAAGTAGGGATGAAAGCGGTACACATTGAGTACTGGGTGCAAACCAAGGAATGGTGGAATACTGAGCTCGAAGGAATTATTTCCTACAGCCTTGGTGATGGTGTACGAACTATTTTAGAGTGGGCGAAGCTTGCAGTGGGGTCCAGTGAGGCACTCCTTCTGTAAATGTAGCCACACTTTTTCGCCCACCTGAAGTTGTGTGGCACCCGATGTTGATCATGTCGTTGCTTGTATTTATCATTGGCTCTATCTAATATGTCATGAACCTGTTGGATGATGTGCTGAATGTGCTCGATGATGATGTTCCCTTTGTTAGCTTCAGACTGGACATGAGCCGAATTTCCCTGAGTAGTCGCAAATGGCATGGCCACGTCAATAGGACATAGCGGCTGGAATGCCAAGCCCACCTGAAAGGGGTTATGGCCGGTTGAGCTGTGGAGAGCCCGATTATAACTTTGTTGTACATAGGGGAGGCTCTCATCCCATCTACGTGGATTCTTTGAATTGTACATGTGCAAAATATGTACAATCATCAAGTTGATGACCTCTGTCTAGTCATCAGTTTGGGGATGGAAAGCTGTGGACTTGTTGAGCTTGGTGTCCAGCATTGACCAGAGGCTGGACCAAAATGTGTTGAGGAACCTACTGTCCTGATCTGATATGATAAACTGTGGGATCCCAAAGTGCACCCACACTCATTCAAAGAAGATTTTAGCAGTGGCTTATGTTGTGATATTCTTCTTGCAGGCTGCCATAATGGCCATCTTCGAGAACCTGTCGACGACCATGAAAACAAATTTGTTTCCATGCTTAGTAGAAGGAAGGCCTAACATGTAATCCATGGAGATGGATTTCCAAGGTCAACTAGGGGTAGGTAGCAGGGTATAGAGGCCTTGCTTCTTGATGGTCGATTTGGCAATGGCGCAAGAAGTGCAAAATCTAATGTACTTCCTGACATCCTATCGAAGGTTTGGGCAATAGAAATACTTTTTCAGTACTGACACTATTTTCTCGACCCCAAAATTCCCAACGACTCGACTATAGTGCGCTTCCCATATCATCTTGGCACGCTCGATTGAAGGAACACAAAGGTATCCCAGGTTACCTAACAATGCATCTTGGAGGTGAAAATTTGGAACTTGTGTACCTTCCAAGAGTGCCTTGTATGTGTGGCCAAATTCTGGATCGTTCTTATAGAGAATCAACCAGTCAGAAGTCTTCTGCCCACAAGAGTTGAGAACGATGGTTAATGCCACGATCGGTGGTTGGCTGAGGTAGTCTGCAACATTATTGGTGCTACCCTTCTTGTACTTGATGTTAAAATGAAATTGTTGCAAATATTTGGACCACTTCTTATGGCGATTTTTCTGCAACTTCCCTTGTGTCTGTATGAACTGCATGGGTTGGTGGTCTGTGTGGATGATTGTTTCCTTCCCGAAAATGTAATGCTTCCATTGTCTACAAGCCTGCACAATGGAATACATTTCTTTGTCATAAGTGGGATACTTGCGAATTGTGTCAGACAATGTCTCACTTTGATATGCTATTGGATGCCCCTGTTGAGTAATAACTGCCCCAATATCATAGTCAGAGGGACTTGTCTCGATCTCAAATGGTTGTTGAAAATCTGGTAATGTGAGCACTTGGGTAGAATAGAGGCGATATTTCAATTCTACGAACACCTTCTGTTGATATTCCGACCAAAATAAATTTTCTTTCACTCCTCCCTTGGTGACTTGACTCAAGGGCCAAGTGATATGAGAGAATCCCAACACGAACATGAGGTAGAAATTAGCAAGAACCAGAAAGCTGAAAAGCTCTGTTAGAGTGGTTGGGGCTGGCCAATCCCGAATGAATCTTGGTTGGATCCACATGCACCCCCCTTTCATCAATAATGTATCCCAGATATTGAACCTAGGTCATGCCAAAAGTGCACTTCTCCAAATTGGCACACAACTTGTGTTGCCGCAGTGTTTGGAGGACTTGTCAGATGTGGTGGAGGTGCTCTTCCCAAATCTGGCTGAAGATCATAATGTCATCCAAGTACACCACTAAAAATGAGTTGTTGAATGGCTGCAAGATGTCGTCCATCAACCTCATGAAGGTTGTGGGAGCATTCGTCAACCCCAAAGGCATGACCAACCATTCAAAAAGGCCCTCCTAGGCTTTGAAGGTAGTATTCCACACATCAGAGGGTTCGATTGGTACCTAGTGATACCCAGACTTCAAGTTGATCTTGCTGAAATATTTTTCCCCTTTGAGTTGGTCCTGAAGGTCATCAATCTGTGGGATTGGGTACCTATTTCGGACAGTGATCTTGTTCAACACCCGATAGTCAATACAGAGTCTCCAAGTCCCATCCTTCTTTTGTACCAACACGATCGGGCTCCCACGGGGCGATGAACTTGGGAAGATGTGACCTTTCTACAACAGCTCCTAAATTTGCCTCTTGATTTCATCATTCTCCATAATAGAGCGTCGATAGATCGGCCCATTGGGTAGCGGCACACCTAGGGTCAGATCAATTGGGTGCTTGACCTGACAGTGCAGATGAACCCCTGTGGGTGAGGATAATATGTCCCCGTACTCCTCCACAACCTTGTCCATTTGTTATTGTTGTGTGAAGGAGCCCTGTTTGGAGGTCGTGGCCACAATCTTCTTCTTGCCTTGGGGGCGGAACATCAGAAAAACAAATTTCCTGGTTTTGGAAATGAGCTTACTGCATTGTTTTGCAGTAACCAAAGAGATAGCGGCAGCTAGTGGTACCTCTGGTATCCTGTAAAACTTATTCCCAAAGTAAAAATAACAACTCAAGGTCGGGACTCATACATAGCATGTCGCTTCCACAAGTATGGTTGGCCTGATAATATATCAGAAACATCAAGAGGAGAAATTTCACATAATACATCATCTGTGAAGGGCTTGATGTTATAGGGAAGGTGGCACTGCAGGCTGACGCGGAGATCCCGTCCTTGGTGAAGCTACCCAATGGTGTATGGATGTGGGTGTATTATGGTCGACAATCCCAACCGCTTCACGATGTCTTCTAAAATGAGGTCCTTTTGGCTCCCAATGTCGACAAGGAACTGTAGCAGGAAACCCTTTACCCACATCTGGGAGTGGAAGAGACGTTCCTCCTCCTCTGGATCTTCTGGTTCCTCCTTCTGAATCTTCGCAGTGGAAACAGTGGCATTGGGCTCCACATCAATAATCTGTTTCCCTTATCAGGTTCTGATTCAGAGTCGGAGCATGCATCTGATTCAGAAGCCCTCATCTCAACCACCAGCGACTACTTGGCCCGACACTCACTTGTGTTGTGAGTGGAGCTCTTATGGAACTCACACCACTTTCCCGTGTCCTTCTTTGGCTTCACGATGTTGATCTTTACTTGTGGCTTTGGCAATTTGTCTTGGGCCTCCATGCCTTGGCTTTTTCCTTTTTACTACATTTTGGGGGCACCTTTCCCTTTCTTTTGATTCACAGATCCAAAGTCTTGCTTCTTCTATTTGAATTTTTGATCAACCTTGGTAGTATACCGGTATGCTGTACCAAGCGAGGAGATGTCGAGGAACTCCATTTCCTCCTGAATGTATATGTGCAGATAACTGTGATACTTTAGCACCAAATGTTTCTCTAAATCTTTGATACCCAACTTTGTGCGCAGGGTATGGAACAGATTTGTCAGCTCATGCACATCTTGATCCCTTTGTTGCCACAACATGGTCCATTGTATGTACTTGTCCTCATAGCTCCCCATGGGATAGTATTGTTCCTTGATGTCATATCGAAAATAATTCCAAGTGGGTACAGCTAAGAACAAAAATGGTTTTGTCTCTTCCTTTTTCTCACAGTAGGTTTCCCACCAGTCCTTGACATGGGGGGTAGCTTTGAGGAGTGAAAAAATAATATTCTCCCGGTCATAAAAGTCATGAACCGATAAATATCCTTCTAATATATTCAACCATCTATCTACGACATCTGCATCTATTTTACCCTCAAATATGGGAATGATAAAGTTTACTTGTACCTTAAAGGGGGTCACGCCTCCAGAGTGGCTGTTGGATGCAGATGCGCTGTTGGTGGGTAGTCGTTGAAGGATTTGGGAAAATTTATCCATCATCACATTCCTTTCTTTTTCGAGGGCCTCCTTAAGCAATATTTTGATAGGATCTCTTGCTCCCTCATCTTTATTTTCATCCCCCATGTGCAGCCGTCGGGGTTTGCAAGGCTGATCTTGCAAAGGTTTAACCAGATCGAGCCCTAACTCCTTATACCCTGACCTCGTTGGGGACATGCAAAGAAGGATCGAGAGAAAGCAGACTGATCTTATACCAGTGATATGGATTTATGCAAGAACGCAACAGAATACACATACAACCATAAATACAAAGATGCGGCGTAAATAACACTTCATTTCATTAATATAAAAGAACTGAAATTTTCCTACAAACATAATGGAAATAAACTAGCTAGGGCGCTAGTAGCTTATCTCTTAGAAGAGATGTGGTGGCTATAGGCCTCTGAACTGTGTTACAATGAGGCTTAAGGGCCTATTTATTATAGAGAATTAATGGAAAACCCTAAACATCCAAAAACCTAACCATAGGAGATGTGTAGAAATTATATGCACTAAGCATGCATATGTCCTTGATTCACCTGATCTCACACTATTTAACTTTATGCAAAATACTGTATCAATTCCACTTGTTAATCTTTCGCAGAAAAATTAATTGCACACACATGTGAAGCATAAACAAAAATAACAAATCGCACATAACACAGTTTTTAACCGGGAAAGCCTGAAGCTAAAAATCCCAACTATATATTATGTATCATGGAATCATATGACAATCCTCATACAAAGCTTATCAAGCTCTCAGTATATTACAATCGTCATACACTAATCAGAACCAATCTTGCAAATCCATGCACCGATCTTTGCCTCTTGCTAGCCTTCCTCCACTGCACAATCCCTGCTAAATAATATCTCTTAATGAATTCAAATTACTCTTGCCTTGACTGTGCAATCCTCATTGGCAACTCCAATGTGTGTGTGATGCAACCAATGCATCACTATAGTCACAACAAATAGTCTATCTTTCCCTTTCACCTACCTCTCCACTAGTTCTCCACTGAAACTGCCATGCACTATAGTTAACTGTTGTATTGTTCATTTGATTAACAAGTTATTATTTGTGAATTAATTAACTAACTAATTCACTCCACTCTCACTAGTGTATCATTAAGTTAGACTAGATACAACTAGCTCAATTGAGTCTAACTGAGTTAAACTAAATACAACTCCATAACTACTTCTTCCAGCTGTGTCATAACTCTGCCACTTGAGTTCTAACTGAGTCCTCCATGCATTAGCTCCAGTAAACCCTTGGGAATTGCGTAATTCCATCAGTCCATTGATGTGCCAAATATGTGCACTTAACTGAAGTGCTCCAAGAGAATAAGTTGTTGTTTAGTGTCTGATTATTATTAACAGCTAATAATAATCGACATGCATCTATTTTTAGATCAGCGATCTATAAATAGACTTCGCCCAATATTATAAAAATATAATTTCATCTATTTTTCCAACTTTATCAACCATCCACAAATAGCATCCTGTAACTTCTGAAATATGATCATCATGTCTAAAAATAGACATAGTCTAAAATAGACTTGCGCCAAAAATAGCCTACAGGCCCACCTAGTGAAGGCGACTCTTTTCACTAAGCTCATCATCTTGTTGAATCTCAACAAGATGAAGCACCAAAACTATGGGCCCTGTTTGGGTAAATTGGTGTTTCAAATTCCTGGGGTCGTAACTTGGGCATACTATCTCTGTTTGATGCACATGATACATCGTTAGAAAGATCTATGAGGACTACACTTGCTGACTGCAAATATCAATTTTGGAATGAAATCATATTAGCTAGAAGCGCGATGCCCAAAAAATGTCATTTAGGGCCTCAAAACGGCTCCAAAAGTTCAGGACCTGGAAAACTTCTAAAAATAGTAAGTTGTGCCGAAACTAAAAAACTGAAAGAGAATGGTGGGGCCCTAAGTGGAATAGGCGGTTGGCTACCAATATACACCTGGATCACATACACACCTCAGAAAAATGGAGTTACGGAAATAATGAACAAGACATTGATCAAAAAGGCAAGAAGCACGCTCAGTGGTATCAGGTTAGGATAGGAATTCTGGGTAGAGGCAGTAGAGACTACATGTTACCTGGTTAACAAGTCACATTCTTCAGCGTTGGAGGATAAGACTCCACATGAGGTATGGACTGGTAAGAAACCCTCTCTTTCACATCTTAGGGTATTCATATGTGATGCATATGTATATGTTCCAAAGGAGAAAAGAACCAAGTTGGATAGTAAGTCTGAAAGGTGCATCTTTATTGGGTATAAGGATGGTTTAAAATGTTATAAGATTTGGAACCCATAAATAAGGAAGGTTTTGCACAACTAAGATGTGGTTTTTAGGGAGGTGAAAGATGTTATTAAACATGAATTACTACTAGAGGAACTTAAGAATATAGAGTTTGAGCTAAAGGAGGAAGAATCGGACTCTATAGCAGAAGAGGAAGAGCCACATACTCCAGCTTTAAGAAGATCATCTCAAGAGAAAAGGAAGCCGTAAAGGTATAGTCCATCTTATTTATGTTCAATTTTTTATTTATCTATTACTGATGATGATCCCAGAACTTTCAAGGAGGCAGTAGATTCATAGGATGGAAAACTCTAGAAAGAGGCCAAGGTTGATGAAATGGATTCCTTGCACAAAAATGAGGTATGAGATTTGGTGGAGTTTTCGGCTAGAAGGAAACCCATTGGAAGCAACTAGGTGTTTAAGAAGAATATAAATGTAGAAGGAAAGGTGGAGAAATAAAAATCTTGGGTGTTGGGAATTTATTTTCTTGATATTTTTTCTCTTGTTTCCAAGTTAGCTTCTATAAGATTACTTTTATCTATTGTTGCTTCTTTTGAATTTGTGGTATAATAAATGGATGCGAAGAAAACATTTGTTCACAGGGATCTCAAAGAAGAGATCTACATGAAGCAACCTAAAGGCTTTGCGATGAAGGGTATGAGAGAACTGGTATGCAGGTTTAAATTTTTTATGTATGGGATAAAATAGTCACCAAGGATATGGTATCAAAAATTTGATACATATATATGGGTACTTGGCTTCACCAGAAGCAAAGCAGATCACTGTGTCTATTTTAAATTAATTGGTGACAGTGTTATTTATTTGGTCGTGTATGTGGATGATATGTTACTGATTGGAAATGAAAAAGAAATTATCCAGGATTTGAAGACCCAATTGTCCTCCAAATTCAACATAAAGGATCTTGGTGTTGCAAACTCTATTTTGGGCATGGAAATTAAACAAGATTGGACAAAGAGTAATTCAACATGAAGGATCTTGGTGCTGAAAAATCTATTTTGGGCATGGAAATTAAGCAATATTGGACAAAGAGTAATCTCTATCTAAACTAGAGGAAGTATGCGAGAAAATACTACAGAGGTTTAACATGCAGGATAGTAAACTAGCGAAGGTTCCTATTCCTATAGGTGTAAAATTATTTGTTGAATAGTGTCCCAAGGCACAAGAAGAGGAAGAGACATGTCTCGTGTTCCATATGCTAGTGCAGTCGGTAGCCTGATGTATGCAATGGTCTATATGAGACCATACATTTCACATGTAGTGGGATTTTTTATCAGATTTATGTCAAAATGAGGGAAGGATCATTGGGCAGTAGTGAAGCGGGTTTTCAGGTATTTGTGTGGCACTAGTGATTATGGTTTGTGCTACGAAGGAAGACGAGGATTGGACATATTTTTGGACATTTTTGGCTTTTTTGATGCAAACTGGGTTGGAGATCTAGATCAGATAATATCTACAAGTGGGTATGTGTTTAACCTATTTGTAAGAGAAATCAGTTGGATGATCAAAATATAGTTTGTAGTGGTTTTTTTAATTAAAAAGGTTGAAAACATGGCAGCCACTCTGTTAGGTCCTTATATTACTAGTATAGTCCCTTATTGTTGTTAGTGTAACCCCCTTATTGTTATTTTTGTACCCCTGTAAACCCCATATTGTTATTATTGTGCCCTTAAATTATTATCGTTAGGTCGGCTAGGATTACATTGTGGCCCCATGGACTCCTATATATAGAAAGGAGGTTTTTTAATTTGTATCATCCAATAATTGTTCATTTATGTAATGTATTGGAGGTTTCCCCCTTTAAGTGGCTGATTTATAAGTCGTTGATATCACTTTTCTTCTATTTTTGGAGCTAGTTTCACAACATTTGGTATCAGAGCTTTCGATTCTAGGGTTTCACTGCTCCAAACAGGTCCTCATGGAATTTTCGCTATAAATTGTTTTCTATGAAGGTTCAGAAGCTGAAATTTTTAGAGTGCAAAGCCGAAATCCTGAGGAACATAGTCACAAAATTTCAGAGCTTGGTTCGCAATATTTTCGGACATATGATCTGTGGAAGTTAGGTCTTTGTGCAGGCTCCTGAATTTAACCTAAACTGGTCATCGCGGAATTTTTGCTATAACGTTTTTTATATGAGGTTTTAGAAGCTGAAATTTTTATAGAGAGTAGCCGAAATCCTGAGGCACCTCCTCTAAAAATTTCAGATCTTGGTTCGCAATATATTTGGAGATATGATCTGTGAAAGTTAGGATTATTTTAGGCTCCTGAATTTCATCTCAAAGAGGCGACCATGGGAAAAACATCATAACTCTCTCTCTGAGTGCCAGATTGGGATTCTGTAAAACGTGGCCACAAGTGCACGGACTGTAGTTTTGGTTATATCAATTTCATACCCAAAGGAGGAAACAATGACACGTGGCAAGTCATAAAAGTTCTCTCTACTAAACCAGTCCATAATTAGGTCATCGTGGGATATTGGACATAACTTTTCCTTGAAGAATCAAAACCAGGTCAAACCTGTGGCATTCAAAAGAAGATTCAGAGGGCTACTTCAGGGCCAAATTTCAGCTATTGAAGATCCAAAATTACAGAGATAATTCAATTTCAATATTGAGCTCCTCAAAAGCAAGAAAAATGTGTGTATTTTTTTCGAATTACATAAGTTTCGTTTGAAAAAAAATAGTTTGAATTTATTCCAAGGGCATATTGAAGAATAGATATCAGTATTGGGTTCTAAAATTCCCCTTAAAAATAATTCAACACCCATTAAGCCTTAAGAAGGCTCTACTATGACTCATGAAGAAGAAGTAACACAACATGAGATATCAAAATTACAAGAGCAAGTGAACCAAATTTCGCTATCGCAAAGAGAAACCAAAAATGAAATGGAAGTTTTGAAGAAAGGTGTGGAAAGTAAGATGGATGGTTTAAAGAAAGGCGTGAAAGCTAAGATGAATGGCTTGGAAGCTAATATGTATGGCATGGAAGTGGGCATGGAAGCTAAGATGGATGATATGGAAGCTAAAATCGATGAAAAAAATGAAAGTCAACATGGAAAACATGAAGAATGATCTAAAAGTAGACATCGAAGGTTTGGCAAAGTTGATACAATAATTTTTTTCCTAATGGCGAAAAGATAGTAGAGGAAACTCATGATGAGAACAAAATAAATGTTAATCGTGATTTCATAAACTCTAATGTTGGATGGAAGAACCACCATATTCCAAAGATGGATATGAGAAATTTTGATGGCAAGGATCCCGTAACATGGATACTACAGATGGAGCAATATTTTGATCTCAATAATGTGCAAAACACACAAAAGGTACGCATTGCAACTTTACATTTAGAACAAAATACATTTGTATGGTATCGATGGCTTTGCTCCAGTAAAAAAATTGTCACTTGGTCAATTTTTACAGAGGAAATGATAGCACATTATGAGGATACAAAGAGCAACACCTTCTTTAGCCAATTGATAAATCTCAAACAAAAGGGTTCAGTGGCAGAGCACATTGAGGAATTCCAAAAATTGAATATAAGGGTAACTGATATTTGAGAGGAAAATAGGATTGATGTCTTCATAGGGATTTTAAAGGATAACATCCAACATGAAGTTCACATTTGGGAACCTGATTAATTGGAGAAGGCATTCAGGTTGGCAAGAAAAATTTAATGTAAAATTATGGCGACAAGGAAGCCTACCACTCACATCTATAAAGATGGAAGTGTTGCTACTCCTAGACTTCCACAACCTACAAGGTTGAGACCACAACAATTGGAAGAAAAAAGAGAAAAAGGGCTTTGCTACAGTTGTGATAGAAAATACACTAAAGGTCATAAGTGCACTGAGAAGAAATTATTTTACATAGATTGTGAAGAGGAGGAAGAAAATGAATAAGAAACTTCAAAAGTAGAGGATATACACCAGGAAGAAACCCTAAAAGAAGAATAAATGAGTCTGACCATATCATGTAATGCATTGGCAGGAATTACCACTCCCCAAACTCTCAAGATAGAAGGACATATCAAGAAGAAAAGGTAATAGTGTTGATTGATTTAGGTAGTACCCATAATTTTATTCATTGTAAGCTAGCCAAGGAATTGAATTGTTTCCTATACCTAGCACCAGAATGTTAAGTGATGGTTGAAAATGAAGGAACTATAAATTGCTCTAGAAAATGCCATGATATCAAGCTATCCATGGGGGAATATGTATTGAATAGTCCAATGTTTTCCATCCCAATGGGAGGTGCTGATGTTGTACTAGGAGTACAATGGTTACAATCTTTAGGGATGGTAGATTTTAATTTTCAAGAACTTTTCTTGAAATTGTTTCCATAAGGAAAGGAAATCGAATTACGGGGTATCGCAGGGAAGCCAGGAAAGATAATAAGCTCTAATTTCATGACAAATTTTCTGAAGAAAGAACAACTGGGCGTAATTGCACAATTATGCTCACTAGAAGTTCCAACATCAAAATCATCTATTTCTCCATATCTCCAAAAATTCTTGGATAATCATTCCAAGGTGTTTGATACTCCCAAAGGACTCTCACCTATTCGTGATCATGATCATGCTATTCATTTGATTCCAGGAAGTGTTCCTCCAAACATTAGGCCTTACAGATATCCTTATGTCCAAAAGAGAGAAATTGAACGTATGATTACAGAAATGTTAGAGGCTGGTATAATTCAACCTAGTCAAAGTTCTTTCTCTGCTCCAGTAGTATTGGGGCACAAGAAATATGGATCATGGCGCATGTGTCTGGATTATAGGGAGCTCAATAAACTCACTATTAAAGATAAATTTCCCATTCCTGTGATTGATGAATTATTGGATGAATTACATGGAGAAATTTATTTTACCAAGTTGGATCTTTGTTCAGGATATCATCAAATTAGAATGAAGACTGAAGATATTACGAAAACAGCATTTTGAACTCATGAGGGTCATTATGAATTTTTGGTCATGCCTTTTGGCCTTACCAATGCACCTTCTACATTTCAAGGGTTGATGAATTCCAGTTTCAAACCCTTCCTTAGAAAATTTCTGCTAGTATTTTTTTGATAATATACTAATATACAGTATGTCTTGGAAGGATCATGTTCTACATGTTGACAGGGTGCTCAAACTATTGGAGGAGAAAAAATTATATTCAAAAACATCCAAATGTTTCTTTGGAGTACAAGAGGTGGAATATTTGGGTCATATGGTATCTCACGAGGGTGTTAATGTATACCCTAACAAAATTAAATCCATTAAGGAATGGAAAGTCCCCCACAACCATAAAGCAGTTGCGCAGATTTCTCGTGTTAACAGGGTATTATTGCAATTTTGTTAAGAATTATGGGAGAATAGCAACACCTATAAAAACATTATTGAAGAAAGATGCATTTTCATGGACTCCTGAAGCAACTAAGGCCTTTGAACATCTTAAAGAGGCAATGGGCCTAGCACCAGTCTTAGCTATGCCAGACTTCACAAAAACCTTTATTGTGGAATGTGATGCCTCAGGAAATGGAATTGGTGTTTTTTTAATGCAAGAAGGAAGACCCATTGCTTTTGAAAGTCGTTCAATCAAAGGAAAGTATTTACAAAAGGCTATTTATGAGAAGGAAATGTTGGCAATACGACATGCACTAAAGAAATGGAGACCTTACCTAATGGGAAGACACTTCAAGGTAAAAAATGATCATGATAGTGTTAAACACTTTTTGGAAAAAAGATTATCTTCAGAAGAGCAGCAAAAATGGGTCACAAAGATGTTGGGTTATGATTTTGAAATCGTCTACAAAAAAGGAAAGCTAAATTTTGTTGCAGATGCACTCTCAATAAAAGATGAAGAGGTGGAATCATTGCTTTGTGTCATTTCAATTATCCAACCAAATTGGATAACCAAAGCAAGGGATTAATGGAAGAAGGAATAATAAGTGTGGACTCTCATTCAAATTTTGCAGCAAGATCCTAGTACATCTAATACATTTAGTTGGAAAAATTATTCCTTATGGTACAAATATTCTCAACTAAAACAAAAGATTCTTTTGGAATCGCACACTTCTCCTTTAGGAGGACACTCAGGATTTTTAAAAACTTACCACAGGGTGAAGAAAGAATTTTTTTTGGATGGCCTTAAATCTGATATTCAAAATTTTGTGGCAGAATGTTTGGTTTGCCAACAAAATAAAGTGGAGACAATTAAGACCCCGGGTCTTCTACAACCTTTATCCATTCCAAGTCAACGTTGGGAGAATATTTCAATGGATTTTATCACAGGTTTACCCAAGTCCAAAGGAAGGAGTGTCATCATGGTGGTAGTTGATAGACTTACCAAGTATGCAGACTTTTGTGCATTATCTCATCCATTTAAAGCGAGTACAGTTGCTACCGCATTTATGGAAACAATTCAAAAGCTACATGGAAACCCAAAGATTATTGTAAGTGACAGAGATCCAATTTTTACAGGAAATTTTTGGATGGAATTATTTTCTTGTTTGGGTGCTCAACTAGCTCATAGCTCATCTTATCATCCTCAATCCGATGGTCAAACATGTTGGAAATACTGAGAGGGGGGGTGAATCAGTATTCCTTTCAATTAGAGAATTAGTTAATCTTAAATTATTATCAGTGTATGTACAATTATAGCAGTGAACAAAAGGAACACAAATGCACACAATTTTTAAGGTGGAAACCCACTCCAGGACAAAAACCACCTAATGCTTTTCTAATAATTCTTTAATATTCAACACCAATTGAAAATAAAGCTCCAACTTCCTAGAATCTAGAAAAGAATTCTTCTCCAACTCCCACTGGATGGATGCTCCAACGCCTGAGATTATTCAGTAGTCAACTGAACATATTCCCCAACACCCAATGAGCTATAACTCACCCTAGCACCACCCTACCACCCTGTAGAAGAATAAAAAAAGAATGGACTCTCGTACCAGGGAAAATGGTCCACTTTACAATGATATAGAATGATGTATAAGAAGAAGACACACTAGAACATAACCCCAACTATGACACAACCACCTAATGATGATCCTAAACCACCTGACACTGCCTCTTCAACTCTTAGCAGATAGACACTAGTACAATTTTTACAATAATATATTTACAATGACTTAGTACAATGATACCTTTACAATGACTGTATGTAGTGCTTCCCACTTGAAGACTTCATATGATGAAATTATTGTTGTTTTTATGCACCTTGGCTGCTACTCTTTTCATGCTACCCTCTACTGCACCTTTCTTTGCTTTGCTGCCCTAGAAAGTCTGGTCCTTTTCAGCCCTTGACAACACATGATCTAGCTTTTTCTTGCCTTCTAGGAGTTGATATTGAAACTAGTGTATCTATGTTATTTCAGATCCCCAATATGTGCTTTTCGGTCCTGTAGTATTCCTCTGAGTCTTCTTTCCAATGCCATAGGTTTGACCCAATTTGGATTCTTCAAGGGAGAGTTATGCCCAATCTCTCACATTGCCCTAATTATGGACTGTTTCAGTAGAGTGAACTTGTACAGCGTGCCACGTGTCACTGTTTCTTCATTTAGATTTGAAATTAATATATCAAAAACTAAATTCTATGTACTATCTGTCACTTTTTATAGAATTCCAATCCGATACTCAAAGAGAGATTTATGATGATTTTCCTAAGGTCACTTCTTTGAGATGAATTTCAGGAGCCTGCACAAACACTGACTTCCATAGATCATATCTCCAAAACTATTATGCACCCTGATCTGAAATTTTCGCAGGAGCTTCCTCATGATTTCGAATTCACCTCATCAAAATTTCAGCTTCTGAACCTTTGTAGAAAAAAAGTTAGAGCAGAAATTCCACGATGACCTATTTCAGATGGCGAAATCCTTTACATAAGGAGGATATGAGGATCACAATTTATATAAATTCTTAGGTTGAGAGAGGCTTCAACAAGTGAATGTGGGAGGGATTTTAGGAGCTTAAAAAATATTAATTATGAATTTTCAATGACCCATACCACAACCCTATGGGGTTTTAGCCCACTAACTGGGGGTATAAACTTCAAACATGAATATCTCTCAAACCGTGAAGAATTACGTGGCATGCCATATATCAACAGAAACATATCGACAAGTAGAAACCATCAAAATAATTATTGAATCAGAATAAAGTAATTTGGTAGGTCAAAATTCCCATGCAATATAGGGTTAGCCCCTAGTGTAGCTTGGGTTGACATCAATGACAACTGCTGATCAACAATCTCCCCCTTTGGCATTGATGGCAACACAAGTACTCCCCCTGAGATCATGACACCTCTTACCACAACATTCTCTCCCTCTTTGACATCAATGGAAAAGGGTAACTCCCCCGGACACACAACCATCCTGCGAACCTGTAATCTAATGAGAACTTGGGATAATCCCAAGCTTCTGGTGAAGATATTCAAATTCTTCATGAGGTAAAGGTTTAGTGAAGATATCAGCAATTTGTTCTTTTGTACCAACATACTCAAGTTTGATATTATTTTCAACGACTTTTTCTCTAACAAAATGATATTTGATCGGAATGTGTTTCATTTTTGAATGCATGACAAGATCCTTGGAGATGCTGATGGCACTAGTGTTGTCACAGAATATGGGAATAGGCTCATTGAATTGTACTTGAAGTTATTGCAAAGTTTGTTTCATCCAAAGGACTTGAGTAAAACATGATGTTGCTGCAATGTATTCTACTTCCGCTATAGATAATGAGATTGAGGTTTGTTTTTTGCTCAAACATGATACGAGACAACCACCTAGACAGAATGATGCTCCACTAGTACTCTTATGATAATCAACTCTTCCTACCCAATCTGCATCTGTAAAGGCTTGAATAATGAGATTGTTACCCTGGGGATACCACAAGCCATATTCTTTTGTGCCCTTTAGATATCTAAGAATTCTTTTGACGACAATAATATGTGATTCTTTTGGTGCTACTTGGAATCTTGCTACTTGTCCAACATCTTGCATAACATCTAGCCGGGAGGCTATTACATATAGAATAATACCAATCATAGAACTATAAAACCTCTAATCCACATCCTTAGATGAGTTGTCTATGCTCAATTTGCACCCTGTTACCATCGGAGTAAGCACGGGTTTGCAATATTCCATTTTGAATTTCTTGAGAATTTCCTTGATGTACTTGGCTTTACATATAAATATTCCTTTCTCTTGCTGAGATATTTGAAGCCCTAAGAATTATGTCAGCTCACCAACTAAAAACATCTCGAACTCACTTTGCATCTTTGTAGAAAATTTCTTACTTAGTCGATCATCATTGCTACCAAATATTATATCATCCACATATACCTCAATGATTGTTAAATTATCTTTATCTATTTGTACATAAAGATTGTTATTAGCGATACCTTTCTTGAACCCTTGTTGCCGTAGAGATCCATCAAGACGAGTATACCATGCTCTGGGAGCCTACTTGAGACCATATAGAACCTTCTTTAACCTGCAAACATAGTCTTCTTTTTCTGATAGTAGAAAACCTTCAGGTTGTTCGATGTAAACTTCTTCTTCTAATTCTCCATTCATAAATGTTGACTTAACATCCATTTGGTAGACTTTGATTTTTCTTGAACATGCATAGGCGAGAAACATTTGGATGGCTTCCATTTTGGCAACTGGTGCAAATGTTTCGTCGAAATCAATTCCTTCCACTTGTGCATAGCCTTTGCAAACCAATCTTTCTTTATCTCTAGTAACCTGTCCATCTTCATTCAATTTCTTCCTGAATACCCATTTAGTCCCAATGGCATTTTTATCTTTTGGTCGTGGAAATAATTCCCAGGTGTTATTCTTCTCGATTTGATCCAATTCTTCATTCATAGCTGCTACCGAATGTTCATTCTGGCTGGCTTCCTCAAAACTACTAGGCTCAACGGTTGCTAGAAAAGCAATGTGAGCTTATTGTGATGAACGAAGTTGTCAACATTCATTTATGTCACCAATGATTTGATCTGATGGATGGTTCTTTTGAATCCATTATTTTGTTCTCCTTGGAGGAGCTTCTTGTTTTTGTTCTGGTATATCTTGATGATCATTATTTACTCGTTCCTCGTTGATAGTTGCTTCTTGTTCTACAATTTTATCTGTCTCATTTTCAGCCTCTGTCTCAAGTTTCAAAGATTCTAGATCCTCATCATTATTCGCTAGAACACCATCTTCGTCAAATGTAACATTTATTCTCTCCACTACCTGTTTTCGTCTTAGATTATAACATTTATAGGCCTTTCTTTTGCATGAGTAACCAACAAAGATACCTTCATCAACATGTGATTCAAACTTACCCAAATTTTGATCTTCTCTTTTGATATAACATTTTCTTCCGAAGATTCTGCAATATTTTACATTAGCTGGTTTTCCTTTCCATAATTCATATGGGTTCTTGTTGCAATTATTTCTGAGAAGACTTCGGTTGATAATAGAGACTTCCATATCAATTGCTTGAACCTAGAATTTTTCATCCAATTTTGAGTCCTTCAACATTGTTCTACCCATTTCCTATACAGTTTTGTTCTTTCTTTCAAAAACTCCATTTTGTTGAGGTGTTCGTGTCGTTGAAAATTGTCTTTTTATTCCATTTTCATCATAGTATTGTTGAAATAATTTGGAAGTGAATTATCCACCATTATTTGATCTTAGACACTTTATTTTCAAATCGGTTTCATTTTCAACCAACTCCTTGTAGATCTTAAAGCACTCAAATGCTTTAGATTTTTTCTTTAAGAAACTGACGACTGTCATCCTGGTATAGTCATAAATCATTAACATGAAATATAATTCTCCATCTAAGCCTTTTGTATTAAAAATCATGAGAGCATATGCACACAAAATAATAGATTGTATTACTGCACACTAAAATCAATAGAGATTACATACGTACATATAGTTGAACTCAAATCTAACTAATTATAATCTTAGAGAGAGAAGTTGAGAGAATCTCTCAACTTCCTCAACAAACCCAAACCAAACTAAGTAAGCATAATCCTAACAAATCCTAGTACCCTCCCTTAATGCTTACTTTACAAAACATATAATACTTAATCACAATTACAACACTTTGAACTTTCGTCTCTTTTTCTGATCTGGTCTTAATCAACAAATTTACCCACTCTGCAGTTTTCTGGACTCCGATCTTTCTTTCTCCACATCTTCAAGCTTACCTTCCAACTCATTTAAATTACACCTAATTATGACCAGCAATGCTAAATTTGTAAGATTAAAAAATCTTGACACCCCCAAAGAAGAGTCTCGACACTGAACTACCCTATTGAAATATTTCCATCTGTGAAATAATCCCGAAGAATAAATTTCAACAGTCATAGAGGAAAATATTCTAGGTACAGGATATGATCAACGATCAATCCTACAAAGTGACCTTTACACACTTACAAACTCACAAGGTAAAGGTAACCTATAATTATCGATCTTAGAGCACCGAAGTACAACATATAATAGATTCTCACAATCAAATTAGTGATACATTCTCTCGGCATCGAAGAACGTCGAGAACCACTATTTTAAATTGTTGAAATCTATTCAATAATTGGTTCTTTATTATAAAATTTTACAAACCAACAAAACACTACTCTCACCAATAAACTCACAAATCCAATGTAAATAAAACCAATAGCATGACCAGCAACAATTGTGTTGACTTTCTCCTCATTCCCTTTCATTTTGATTTCTTTTTTTTGTTAAAATGTGGTAGTGGTAGGAATGTCGTTTTCTACCAATTCCATATTTTTTATTTTTTTTGGTTGGTGGCCCAGCAGGTCAGAGGATTGAATAGTCTAATCATCAGGGGTGGAGTAATCTAAATTCATTTTGCTCCAAAACCAGTGCTCTTGCCACACTCACGTCATCCCTTCAATATGCACATTTGTGGTCTCCGAGAGGAGAAAATAGACAAACAGGGTCATGATCACCGTCCAACCCGCATAAAATAGAAATATGCGGAATCTCAAATGATAGAGCATCGACAGGAAAGCCTGTGCCAACACAGAGGTGGCCATAAGATTCACCAAAACGTTGATAGTTTGTGGAACGAATTTCAAGGGGAAAAAATCTCACTGGGATTGTTCTCTATCTACCTCTGACGAAAGCCTGAGACTTTCGAGACGAGAAGTGAGGGAGGCCCGTGCACAGCTCTGGACGAAGAAATCAGACGGATTTTGTTCTTGCGGCTTGCAGTGACTAAACTAACTAAATCCGTACAAAACGCCGCCTCTATATCTTCTCTGCGCTAATTTAATGACCGGTTAAGTAGATACTTGACACGGTTCTTCAAACTAATCTGCTCAACTACTTATAGCCACATGCAGTTAATTCAACTCCATAACTGTAAATCCATAAACACACTGCCAGAAATTCCAGATACGCTTAAATATTGAATACAACTTCAACAGTTAGCTGAATATGAAATCTGCGACTGGAATCTGACTCCAATAGCAACGGCTCCTCAAGACGAATAGCACCTTACCCACAGCAAGAATCAGGAGGAGTTGTACATCAAAGCAACAAAACAAAGAATTGTCAACAACGCTGTAAGGGAAATAAATCTTACATTAGATAGCTCACACAAACAAACAAAAAAACATTTCACTTTCACATATATACAATCAGTTACTTAGACTCTCACATCTTTTTGGGCACTCTTGTGAGGGATTAAGCCCAGCTAGGCTCTGATACCATATTAAAAATCATGAGAGCAGATGCACACAAAATAATAGATTGTATTACTGCACACTAAAATCAATAGAGATTACATAAGTACATATATTTGAACTCAAATCTAACTAATTCTAATCGTAGAGAGAGAAGTTGAGAGAATCTCTCAACTTCCTCAACAAACCCAAACCAAACTAAGTAAGCATAATCCTAACAAATCCTAATATTTTGTTCTCACGGGACCACATAGATTAGTATGTATCAATTCCAATGGATGTGAAGCAAAGTGTTCTTTTGTTTTAATTTGGACTTTTGTCTGCTTGCCGTGCCAACAAGCCTCACATAGTGTGTTGGAAGGTTTTGAGATTTTCAGCATTTCTCGTACTGCTTCCTTTTTGCTTATCCTGTCAAGATTGTCAAAGTTTATGTGACCCATTCCTTTGTGCCATAACCAACTTTCATCTTCTTTAGCTAGTAGACATGCTTTAGTTTCTTCATCTATAACATATATGTCATTTGGAGCTCGACTTGTTGTAGCCACAATTTTACCATACCTTCCTTTCCTAATTTCACATTTTGTGGAGTTGAATAGCATTTTGTGTCCTTGATCACAAATTTTTCCAACACTGAGCAGATTGTGATTCATGTTTTCAACCAATAGAACATTCTTGGCTATAACATCTTTTCTTCCAAGAGTGACAACACCTGATCCTATAACATTTGAAGATCCATCATTTCCAAAGGATACGGTTCCATCCTTCTTCTCTTCCAGAGATACAAATTTCCTTCCATCTCCAGTCATATGCATTAAGAAACTGCTGTCAACATTGGCACACATCTTTTTTGTTTTGAGCCTTGAGAGCGAGAGCACAATTATCAGTCTTCTTTGTCTTCCATGTTCGTTCATTCTGTGGCTTTGAAGATTCTTCTGGAGGATTTTCAAGCCTGCAGTCTCTCGCCATGTGTCCAAATTTCTGACATTTGTAACATTCCATATTATTTCTTAAATATTCTAATCTATTGATGTTTTGTTGAGCCCTTGGAGGTTCATATTTGAAGGATCTCCTGGAATTGTATTGGTTCCTAGGGTACGTGCAACATTTTACAGCTTTATGACCAAATTTTCCACATGAATAACAATAGCCATGAAAAATATGTTGGTGCCTGGATGGAAATCTTCGTCGAGGAATTGTCTTCCAAGGATGTGCTTGCGAATATTGTCCAATGAAGTCTACATGCATGTCAAATCTCATAGGTTCATTATATTTTGTTGTAGAAGGTCCTGCTTCTTCTTCTTTGTAACTGAGGCCATTTTTGTCGTTGTAAAATCATTGATTGTTGATGATTTCTTCCAATGCCCTTGAGTTGTTGGCATAGTTTTGAACAATTTTTCCCTTCTTCACTTCCTTACGCAACGAGACTACTTCAACATATAATGCTTCCCTTTCTTGGTTTCTTTCTTCCAACTTCTTTTGAAGTGACTCTTCAATACATTTGTGTTCTTCATCTTCAATTTTGAGACCTTGAACTTGTTCTTCAGGAGTATTGGAACGGATCTTCTCAACCTTGAGCTCTTTTATAAGCTTGATTGCCTCCTCAGAAAATTCTTCTATGGTCAAGCCTTCTTCTTCATTGTTTGATACCTCTTGTTTATTTTGCTTGGTCATAAACAATACTTTCTCATTGGCTTCTTATTTGTTGTCACTTTCTTCATCGGATAATGAGATATCTTCTTTAGAGCGAAAGTTCCTTTTGGATCCTTTCTTTTTTCCTTGATTTTTGAATTTCTTAAAGCCTTTCTTTCCTTTTGAGTTTCCATCACTTTTGTTTGGACATTTTGCTGCGAAATTCCCAACCTCACCACGACCAAAACATATCAATGGAAGTTTACCTTTGAATTTTCCCTTACCAATTTTTAGTTTTCTCATAAAGTAAGCTCTTCATCTAAAAGACCTTCTCCATCATCTCCCTTTTCTTCACACTTGTAGGTGCATGTCATTTCAATTGAAGGTTGTTTGTCCTTATTGGTTTTCTTAGATGCAACAAATGCAGTTTCTAGATTCGAAGTACCCTCTTCTTCATCAAGTCTCATTTCATATGCTATGAGAACTCCATGTAATTCCTTTTTGCTGAGTTTGTCCAGATTTTCACTGTATTCTAAGACCAATACCTTTGGGTTGAATCTCCCTGGTAACGTTCTAAGAATATTCCGTATAATAGTCTTCTGATCAACTGGCTCTCCCAATCCTTCCAAAGTATTGGTTATTTCATCAACATATTGGAAGTATGCAACAATGTTGCAATCTTCTTTCATTCTGAGTTGCTCAAATTTTTCTCTATAGATTTGAAGCTTTGCTTCTTTGACATTTAAGTCACCTTCATATATATTCTCAAGCTTGCCCCATACATTTTTGGCAGCTTTACAAACCAAAACCTTATGAAAGCAAATTCAATAAGTCCACTGATAATAATACTCTTTGCTTTTGCATCATTTACCAAATTCTTCTTACCTTGTTCATCCGCGGTTGATGTAAATCCATTTTGAAAAGTGTCACATACTTCGTAACCTTGTGCCAAGAGATAGACCTCCATTCTTCCTCTCCAAAGTGCATAATTATTTTTCATTGAACAGAGGTACACCATTCTTGGTATGCTCCATGACCTCCTTCCAGCTGTTAAACTGCTATTGAAGGAACCAAGCTCCGATACCAATTGTTGGAAATACTAAGAGGGGGGTGAATCAGTGTTCCTTTCAATTAGAGCATTAGTTAATCTTCAATTATTATCAGTGTATGTACAATGATAGAAGTAAACAAAAGGAACACAAATGCACATAGTTTTTAAGGTGGAAACCCACTCTGGGACAAAAACTACCTAATGTTTTTCTAATAATTCTTTAATATTCAACTCCAATTGAAAATAAAGCTCCAACTTCCTAGAATCTAGAAAAGCATTCTTCTCCAGCTCCCACAAGATGGATGCTCCAACACCTGAGATTCTTTAGTATTCAACTGAACGGATGCCCCAACACCCAATAAGCTACAACTCACCCTAGCACCACCCTACCACCCTGTAGAAGAATAAAAGAAGAATGGACTCCCGTACCAGGGAAAATGGTCCACTTTACAATGATATAGAATGATGTAGAAGAAGAATACACACTAGAAAATAACCCCAACTATGACACAACCACCTAATGATGATCCTAGACCACCCGACGCTGCCTCTTCAACTCTTGGCAGATAGACACTAGTACAATTTTTACAATAATATATTTACAATGACAGTACAATGATACCTTTACAATGACTGTATGCAGTGCTGCCCAGTTAAAGACTTCATGTGATGAAATTATTGATGTTGTTATGCACCTTGGTTGCTGCTCTTGTCATGCTACCCTCTTCTGCACCTTGCTTTTCTTTGCTACCCTAGAAATTCTGGTCCTTTGTAGCCCTTGACAACACATGATCTAGCTTTTTCTTGCCTTCTAGGAGCTCGATATTGAAACTGTTATATCTCTGTTATTTCAGATCCCCAATATGTGATTTTCGGTCCTATAGTAGTCCTCTAAGTCATCTTTCCAATGCCATAGGTCTGACCCAATTTTGATTCTTCAAGGGAGAGCTATGCCCAATCTCTCATAATGCCCTAATTATGGATTGTTTCAGTAGAGCGAACTTGTATGGCATGCCATATGTCACTGTTTCTTCATTTGACTCTGAAACTTATAGAGCGAAAACTAAAGTCTGTGCAATATATGTCACTTTTCACATAATTCCAATCTGATACTCAGAGAGAGAGTTATGACAATTTTCCGAAGGTCACTTCTTTGAGATGAATTTTAGGAGCCTGCAAAAACACTGACTTCCACAGATCATATCTCCAAAAATATTGTACATATTGATCTGAAATTTTCATAGAAGCTTCCTCAGGATTTCAGCTTCACCTCATAAAAATTTTAGCTTCTGAACCTTCGTAGAAAAAAAGTAAGAGCGAAAATTCCACAATGACCTGTTTCTTATGGCGAAATCCTTGCATAAGGAGGATATGAGGATCACAATTTATATAAATTCTTAGGTTGAGAGGGGCTTCAACAAGTGAACGTGGGAAGGATTTTAGGAGCTTAAAAAATATTAATTATGACTTTTCAATGACCCATACCACAACCCTATGGGGTTTTAGCCCACTAACTGGGGGTATAAACGTCAAACATGAATACCTCTCAAACCGTGAAGAATTACGTGGCGTGCCATATATCAACGGAAACATCTCGACAAGTAGAAACCATAAAATTCATTATTGAACTAGAATAAATTATTTTGGTAGGTTAAAATTCCCATGCAATATTGGTTTATCCCCTAATGTTGGTTGGGTTGACATCAATGACAACCGTTGGTCAACAAAACAGAGATAGTGAATAAATGTTTGGAAGGATATCTTCATTGTTTTGTATCTGATAAGCAAGCACAATGGGTCATGTGGTTACCTCTGGATGAATGGTGGTATAACACTTCCTTCCATATTGTAGCAAAAATGACCCCATTTATGGCACTTTATGGATATCATCCACCATCCATCACATCTTCTTTAAGGGAAAATGCTAGGGTTCAAGCAGTGGAGGATCACATCGAGCATCAAAAAGAAGTTCTCCAACTCTTAAATGATAACCTAAATTTGGCACAAAATCGAATGAAACAACAGGCAGATCAACATCGCAGTGAGAGAAGTTTTGATGTGGGAGACTGGGTATTTTTACGGCTACAACCATACAAACAAATGTCCTTCAAGCAAGCTAAGAAGGATAATAAATTATCACCAAAGTACTATGATCCTTACAAGGTTTTGCAAAATATTGGTACTATGGCATACAAATTGGAGCTTCCTGCTTCTTCACGAGTGCATCCAGTTTTCCATGTTTCATGCTTAAAAAAGGTTATAGGGGACAAACTTCCAGTTCAAACAATATTTCCAGAACTTGATGAGGAAGGAAAAACCATATTGGAACTTGAAGCAGTCATGGAAACAAGAACTCGACAACTACGAAATCGGTCAATTTCATAGTATCTCATCAAATGGAAGAACTTACCCACGAAAGATTCTACATGGGAGGATGAGAATTTTATACAAAAGCACTCAAAGCTACTCAAGTGTTGAGGACAACACCTTTTTGAAGGAGAGGAGCATGTTAGGTCCTTATATTACTAGCATAGTCCCTTATTGTTGTTAGTGTAACCCCCTTATTGTTATTGTTGTACCCCTGTGACCCCCATATTGTTATTATTGTGCCCTTAAATTATTATTGTTAGGTCGACTAGGATTACATTGTGGCCACATGGACTCTTATATATAGAAAGGAGGTTTTTTCATTTGTATCATCCAAGAATTTTTCATTTATGTAATGTATTGGAGGTTTCCCCCTCGAAGTGGTTGATTTCTAAGGCATTAATCTCTCTTTTCTTCTATTTTTGGAGCTGGTTTCACAACAAACTCATGGAAGAAAGGAAGCAATTTGGCTACAGATATTGTGTTCAAGTATGGGGTTGGTACATCGAGCTATAAGGATAGATTGTGACAGCCAAAGTGCAATTTCCTTGGCAAAGAACCCTGCTTATCATTCAAAGACAAAGCGCATTGATGTACAATATCACCTTGTGAGGGATATGGTTGAGGAAAAAAAGGTGTTCTTGGTAAAGGTAGACACTTTGAACAATTTTACAGATGCATTGATGAAGTTTGTGACCAATGAGAAGTTTTCTTGGTGTAGAGAAAAAATGGCCGTTGCAGGGTTGGACCAATGACTAAGCTCTCCTGTGACCCCCTGTGTGGAAAAGAAAAAAATAAGTGGAATAATGTTGGGTGTGTGTTATATTATTTCCACGACTAATCGCACGCGCAGGGGGGGGTCATTGGGAGGGAATAACCCCCATTATTCGTTGCACCAGGTGTAGCAGAGGGGTCATAAGGGGGGCTCAGCCCCCCTTTCGGGGGGGTTTATAGGGGGCGTTAGCCCCACTAAATAGGGCCCAGGGTAGAGTCGTAGGAAAAAAAAATTGGAACCTATAATAGGTGGGTGGACCTACCTATGCTTTTGTGCATGGTTTTTGCACATGGTTTTGGGCATGATGGTTTTTTGCCCATAGTTTTTGTAGATCTGGTCAAGGGAACTATGGTTATGTTATAATCCATGGTCAATGTATTGGGGTTTATGAATGCTTCGGCATGTATATATATGTATTGTAACATTGAAAGGAATATAATGAAAAATCAATTTGGTAATCTTAGTTTTGGGATCTAGGGGAAAAATCTATGTGTGTGTTTGTTTTATATTCTCTGCATTGTTTATTTTTTGTTTTAAGAATTCGTTTGTAGGTAACTTCTATACAGGGTTAAAACCTATACTTTTTATAGCAACTCTTGGATATTCCACTTGATTTCTTCACTTTCCATGATAAAGCAATGGTATATTGGCCCATTGGGTAGAGGTGCTCTGGAAGTCATATCGTTTGAATTCTTGACCTAAAATTGAAAAGGTACCCTTATGGGTGAGGAGAATACTTCCATGTATTCTTCCACAACCTTATCAACCTACTTATACTACATGAAGGAACCCTTCCTCATGACCATGGATGTGGCCATGATCTTCCCCTTAATTGGAAAGCGAATCAGAAAGAAAAAAAATTTCCTGGTCTAAGAGATGGTCTTACTACATTGCTTAGCAGAGATCAAAGAAATGGCAGTAGGTCAGGCTAACTCCATTATCTTGTATAGCTTATTTCCCAAAGTAATATTAATAGTGTGAGGCATAACATGACGCTTACACAAGTACAGTTGGCCTAATAATACATCACAAAATTCAAGGGGAGAAACACCACATAGTTCCTCATTCATGAAGGGTTTGATGTTGTATGGTAGGCGCCACTATTGGTTGATGCAGATATCTCACCCTTGGTGGAGACACCCGATGGTGTGCAAATGTGCATGTGTTGTTTTCAATAGGCCCAATTGCTTCACGACCTCAACTAAGATGAGGTTCTTTTAACTTATGATATCTACAATGAATTGTAGCAATGAATACTTCACCTACATCTGTGAGTGGAAGAGACGCTCACCCTCCCCTGGATATTCAGGATCAATCTTCTTGACCTTAGTGGTGGTAACGGTGGCACTAGGTTTTGCACCCATAATCTGCTTCCCCTTGTCAGTCTTTGGCTTAGAGTCAAAACATGCATTAGAGGAAATTTTATTTTAAAAAGCTAACATTGAATTTCCATATCATAATGTGTAAGCCCATCAAAATCCTTTAAAGTTCAAAAGAGAAAAAGGTGTGACTAGGAGTCATCAAATTTTTTAATAATATAATTTACCTACCTTAAGCGTGAATGATGCCCAAGTGACCCAGAACTACATTAAATGTTAAGAATAAAAGAAATATCTTAATTTATGTAAGTTATAATATTGAGTATAATTTTAAAGAAGGGTAAATCATGGGTTGAGTGATTTTTTAATGACGCATAACTATTTTTAATTTTTAATTTTTAATTTTTAATTTATTAAATCTTGTGTGTGTGCGCGTTTATAGTTATTTTGATAAAAATCCATTTATTTGGGTAATTTAAATTTGGATTTAAATTTTAAATTTACTTTTTTTAATTTAACTTTTATTAAATATCGTGTTAATATATATATATGATAAATTTGGTTAATTTTGATAAAAGTGAAATAATAAAAATGATATATTAAAAAATTGTCTACCTAGCATTATTTTACTAATTTCTTATTTTTTTCTTAGGTGGCTATTTTTTATTTAAATTTTCTCTAATGCATCTGACTCTGAAGCTCTTAGTTTGGCAACCATTGAATACTTATAACGACACTCATTTTTGTTGTGGGATGGGCTCTTGAGGAACTCACACCACTTTTTGTTGTCCTTCTTCCCCCTTCATGGTGTTATTATTTGATTGTGGCTTTGATGGGTTGTCCTGAGCCACTCCACCTTAGCTTTGTCCTTTATTTTGTGGATTGGATGTTCCTTTTCCCTACTTCATATTCACATATCCAAAGTATTTCTTTTTTTTTTTAAATTTTTCTCGATCCTCACAGCATATTGGTATGTTATGCCAAACGAGGATATGTCCAAGAACTCCATTTCTTCTTGGATGTATTTGTGCAGAAAACCACAATACTTGAGTATCAGATGTCACTCGTAATACTTGATACCCAACTTCGTGCATAGGGTATGGAAAATTTTTGTGAACTCTCGCACATATTGGTACCTTCCCTATTGTAGTGAGGTCCACTACATGTACTTATCTTCATAGCTTATGACAGGGTAACATTTTTCTTTGAAGGCATCTCATAAAAAATTCCAATAGGGTGTGGCTGAAAATAGGGAGGGTTTATCCTCTTCCTTCTGCTCATAGTAAGTTTCCCACTAGTCCTTGATATGGGGTGTAGGTTTTAGGAGTGCAAAGGTAATATTTTCCCTATCAGAAAAATTATGGACTGGAAAATATCTCTCTAGAAGATTTAACCATCTATCTAGGGCATATGAGTATATTTGGCCTTCAAATATATGGATTCCTTGAAAGGTGCGGCGCTTCCGAAGTGAATGTTGGATGAAAATGCTTCGCCCGCTGATACTCGTCGAAGGATCTAGGAAAAAATTGTCCATCATCTCATTCCTTTATTGCTTAAGGGATTCTTTGAAAAATATTTTGAAAGGATCCCTTGTTCCTTCATCTTTATTTTATTCAGGCATGAGAGGCCATTAGGGTTGGCAAGGATGTTCTTGCAAGGTTTCAACTAGTTCAAGTCCCAACTCCTTATACCCTGGCCTCGTTGGGGACATGCATAGAAAAATAGAGAAAGAGAAAAATTCTCTAATACCACTTATCCAAATTTATGCAGGAAAAAAATGAAATACAAATTCAAACCAAAACACAGAGATATAGCGAAACAAAATTTCTATTAATAAAATAGAAACTATGGAAAATTGTTTACATACATAAGAGAAACAAACTTGCTCACACGATGGTAGCTTATCTCAGAAAATATATGTGATGGTTACATGCCTTATGAACTATATTACAATGAGGCTCAGAGGCCTTTTATTATTGAGAAACAATGGAAAACCCTAGCATCATAAAGCCTAACCCTAGGAGATGAAGCACCAAAATTTTGTGGGCCGCATTGGTGTTAGTTGGTACGTCAACTTCCCAAGGTCGTAATTTTATCATATGATCTTCATTTGATGTGTACGATGCCTCATTAGAAAGATCTATCTGAGGAAAACAAAATTATAAAACCCCTATTGCAGGTGATGGGTCTTCCCATTTTCCAAAAAACGTCGTTTAGAGCCACAAAACAGCTTTGGAATTTTAGGACCCAAAAAACTCCCAAAAATAGTAAATTATGCTAGAAACTAGGAAATTGAAAGGAAATAGTGTTGGGGATCCAAGTGGAATAGGCGGGTGGCCACCAATATCCACCTGGATCAACAGAACCCCTTCCTTACTTAGTATCCTAGCATCTAACATGTTCTGATAACCATCTAGGGTTAGGGTCAAGGGTTTTGCATGCCTTAAATTATGATTAGGATTAGAGTTTTGTACCATCTAGAATCTTCTTGAAATTCCGCACATGACTAGCTATAGGTATTAATCACGTGAGTTAGCATGGCATCCACTCAAGATCATGATGGTCAACATGACATTTCAACTTACGGGAGGCATAAATTCCACAACAAACTCTAATTGATGTGATATTCACACCATCATAAGGTTCTTGAAGTGTAGAAGAGTGTTGAGAGGGTAGGAACTTTGTCTTCAAATTTTTGACCTAAAACATGGTCATTTAAGACCTTAAATGTGTTTGAAAGGTTCTAGATCCCAAAACACCGAAGTGGGACCTATGCTTATAATGGACTCTACAAACAAATAACTCCAATTTTTCCACCCAAAAAGTACCAAAATAGATAACAAAATTATATAATGATCCATTTCATATCATGAAGGAAAGAAAAATTATGCAAGTTAATCAAGATATATTCAATAATAAATGATTCATAATGAATTAATGATATTACAATGAGCCTCATAAAAATATACTTTATAATACAAATGTAATGAAACAAAAACATCAATTATTATAAGCAAATGCCACAAGTTCCTTCTATATGTGAGTCCCATTATGTACTATGTCTCTTGCAATTTTCCTTCTATAACACCCTCATCTCACATCTACCCAAGTAACTGTCCAACCGGGGTAAACATGTGACAAAGAGTTACTATGATCTGATTCAACCTCCTAGGTGACCTTATGGAAGTGGAATCAACAGAAACACATCACACAAACCTTCCACATCAGCAACAAAACTCCTAGGATCCATCCCAGCCACTCAGGTAACTAGCCCTTGGGTCCCACTGAGGTTTTATATGTTAAAACCCCGGATACTCCCACAGTATGGGCATGGGTGCATCTCGGAGGCTCTGGACGCTGCCACAACATAGTCATGCATGCATGCAAGGAATTTTTCCCTCATACCTATGCCAATGTCACCGATATTTGAGCCACTTTTTTAGGCCTAGAGCCCAAGTCACTGCCCAGAATTCAATGAGAAGTTCATAAATGAATTATAACATCGAAACAATGATATATTTGCAAAAACAATGACAATGCCTAGATTGGATCCTTACTACCCATGACAGGCATTTAATCAGACATGTCACAAATATGAAATCTACAAGTTTAAACAACATATCTGAGCATAGGGGTCTCATACTTATCTGAGAATCGCTAAGAAGAATTGTTCCCTTACATCATTAGCTGCATTATCACCTATTAGGTCATAGATACATTTTTTATTCATTTACAAATAAAAACATGAGGAGAGCCATAAAAATTTAGTGTTAGAATACATGCTTATAACCAACACAATAACAATAGAAATATCAAGGATACATCAGCCATAGAATCCACATATACAACCAGTACATTTACAACACTGTTACCGATGAAATAGGTAACCACACTGTTACCTACTTTTTTTTGGTAGCATAAAAAGCACCCGATTTTGAAAAGTGGTGATGCAGAATCACCCCTTTTTTTTTGTACACATTTTTGACACTCTAATATTTTTATTTATGAAGTATGAATATTTGTTTTAAAATGTTAGTGATTTTCATGCTAATTTTGAAACATATTGATGCAGCATCAACTTTTTTTTTAGAGCGGTGATTTTCATGCTAATTTTGAAACATTTTGATGCAGCATCAACCTTTTTTTTTTAGAGTGGTGATTTTCATGTTGGTAATAAAACACAAAACTTAGATAAAAAATATATATATAAAAACAATAAAAAAAACCAATAAAAATGTAAAAAAAAACAAAATTAACTCGTAAAAATAAAAATTTAAACAAAAATAAATTTAAAAAAAAAAACAAAAATATTCGAAAAATATATCAAAAGAAATGACAGAATTTGAAAAAAAAACACTCAATTTGAAGAAAAAAAACAAAAATTAACCAAATTTTTTTTTAAAAAAACATCAAAAACATTTTTTTCTAAGTTATTAAAAAAAACCATATAATTAAAAAAAATATTTAAATAGAAAATTTAAAAATAATTTAAATTACAAAATTAAAATTTAGATTAAAAAAAAATAAAATACAAAAAAGAAAAATTTAAATTTAAAAATTTAAATTAAAATAATAATAATAATAATAAGAAAAAAAATACAAATTTTAAAATTAACCAAAAAAAACAAATTTAAAAAAAAAACAAAATTTAAAATTGAAAAAGAAAATTAAATAAAAGAATTAAAATAAAAAAAACTATCATTAAAAAACAAAAAAAAAAACAAAAAAACCACGTGCAAATAATTAAAAAACAAATATCCATAAATTTACTGTTTTTTTTAATAAAACAATTTATAAATTTCAAAAATGAAAAACTAAATAAACTAAAAGATTAAAAAAAATTAAATTAAATTAAAATTTAATAAATTTAATAAATAAATTTTAAATTTTAAAAAATAATGAATCTAAAATATTAAATTTAAAAAAAAAAAAAACAAAACAAAAAAATTAAAACAAATTAATTTAAAATAAAAAATTTGAATTAAAAAATAATAATTTCGAATATTTTGAATTTAAAAAAAAAAATTAAAAAATTAAAAAAAAATCAAATTAATAAAAATATATTAAAAATAAAAATTAAAAAAAAAAAGAATTTTTTGATCGTGGTGTGCCACGGGAGGCTGATTCGCCCGGGTGGCGGCGGAGGCGTGGCTGGTGGGCGGGGAGGCTACATGCATCCTCACCGCCGCCAGCGGCGGCCCTCACTCCTACTGAGCGGGGGCCGGTCGGAATCGCCCTACGGCGGCGGGAGGCCTTCCTAGAATCGGCCTCCGCCCGAGGTGGCGGCGGAGGGCGGCCCACGTGGGCGGCGGGGGCTACGGCCTCACGCGCGACGGTCGGCTCCGCTGTACCCCAAACGAGAAGCAGTGGCGGCGCCACCACGATCAAAAAATTCTTCTTCTTCTTCTTCTTCTTCTTTTTTTATATATATTTTTAATAATTTTTTTTTAATTTGATTTTTTTTTTAAATTCAAAATTTTTTTTTTTTTTAAAATTTAATTTTTATATTTAAAATTTAATTTGTTTTATTTATTTTTTTGTTTTTTTGTTTTTTTTTTTTGTTTTTTTTTTAATTTTATTTTTTTTTTTTTTTAATTTTTTTTTCTAAATTTTGTTCATATTTTTTATTAAATTTTCTATTTTATTTATTTATTTAATTGATTTTTTTTTTAATTTTCATATTTTTTTATTATTAAATTTTATGTTTAGTTTTTTCATTTAATTTTTTAAAATTTAATAAATTTTGTATTTTTTTATTATTATTTTTTTAATTACATAAAATTTTTATATTTTTTTTTATTTCAATTAAAATTGTGTATTTAAAATCAGATTTTTTTTTAATTAAACTTAATATTTTCAAATTAATTTGTTTTTTATTTTATTTTTTATTTAATATATTTTATTTAATTTTTCATTTTTAATTGATTTTTAAAGTTTTTTAACTTTTTATTTTAACAATGTTTCTTTTTTTTTCTTTATATTTAATTTATTTATTTTTTCAAAATTTATTTGTTTATTCATTTATTTATTAAAATTTAATATATATATTTTTTTAATTTAATTTGTTATTTTCATATTAACCCTTTTTTTAATTTAATAAAATCTAATATACATATTTTTAATATATATATATATATATATATATATATATATATATATATATATATATATATATATATATTTATTTATTTATTTTATAATTTAAATTTAATTTATTTTTTAAAATTTATTTGTTTTTTTAATATATATTCTTTTAAATTTAATATTTTTATTGTATTTTATTTTTCATTTTTTAAATTAATGTATTTTTTTTTTTTTTTAAGTTTTAAATTTATTAAAATTTAATATATTTCTTGAAATTTTTTTTTTTTAAATTAATTTTTTTTTTTTAAATTTAATAAACATTTTCTTTTTCTTTTTTAAATTTAATTTCTATATTTTATTTTTTATAATTTTTTTCTTTTTTTAACTTGTTTTTTTTTTTTAATTTAATATTTTTATTTTGTTTTTTTTTTTATTTTTTTTATTTCTATATATTTTGAAATTTTAATCTTTAATTTTTTATTTTTTTATTTTCTTAAATTTTGAAATTTTAATCTTTAATTTTTTATTTTTTTTTCTTAAATTTTAGGTTTTTTTTAATGTTTGAATTAAAATTTTTATTTTGTTTTTATTTTTATTTTTTTATTCCTATATATTTTTAAATTTTAAGCTTTAAAATGTTTTTATTTTTTATTTTTTATTTTTTGAATTTTAGGTTTTTTTTAATGTTTGAATTTTAAAAATTAAAAAATGTTATTTCTATTTTTAAAAATGTCAAAAATATGACACAAATTTATTTTTTTGTTATTCCAGCATCAATTGGTTTTGTTTTGAGGGTGTTTTTTCAATCCTTTTTTCAAGAAACAATATTGTTTTTAGCATAATTTTACAAAATGTTGAAATTTGACCTTAAAAAAAAACCAAGTGCGTTCTGGAATACACTTTTTTTGTTTTTGGGGTGTTTTTTCATGTTTTTTGAGCCTTTTTGGGCTAGAGTTCCCGTTTTGAGGTCAGGTTACCTATTTCATCGGTAACAGTGTTTTACACATCAAATTCCAAGGAACGAACTTCTTATTAATGAATGTAAAAACCAACCAGGGATGGGACTACCATGGTCCACCCCACCATAGATTGGCTAAGCCAAATCTCTCTTCATCCAATCACCCTTGTGCCATATTCCAAGCATGAATGTGGGACTCATAACCAGCCAAAAAGAACCAAATAATCATGTATGCTACCAGAGTTATCCACCTACACCATGAGGAGTTTTACTTCCTCCTAGTGTCTCATGCTTTATCGTAATCCACAGTATGATCCATGGATCACTAGGCCCTACACTAAGACCCACTCTCCAGGTTTTACTGTACATCCCATCCCAGGACTACTAGGCTTGATGGAGAGCACCCACCTCTTGGATTTACCATATATCATGACATTCACCGGCTAGCATTCTTAGGCCCACCGAGACACACAATACTTAGCTTTACCGCAACCCACAATTTGGTTCAGGGGTCACTAAGCCAGTGGCCTTACCGCAATCCACAATCTGGTTCAAGGATCACTAGGCCATGTGTTTTTCATTTTAGAGATCCACCTCACTCAGCTTCAAATCCATCTGGAAATCTAGCTCCACGAAAACACGAGAACCCATCACCTCAAGGTTATCCTAAAATGGAAAGGCTAGGCTGAAAATACTGTCACACTTGGAAAAACTCATGCCATGAATGAAAAGAACCACATGCAATACCATGCATGCCAAATCTAGAAAATAAATCACACATTCAAATTGATACCTCTAAATAATCCTTTTTTAGTTTCTTGATCATGCTCTTCCTTGCTTTCTCCTTCCTTTCTCTTGCCTTCTTTTCCTTCTTGATCCAATGCCAAAGTGCTCCAAGAAAACTTGAAGTGTCCAAGAGTGAGAGAGAGAGAGAGAAAGAATAGAATGAGATCCATAAGTGTGAGAAAAAATCTTTCCAACTGATCCTCATAAGCCCTTTTATCAATGAGGCCTCTATTTTCTTCAATTCCCATAATTTTCCTTCATTTTCCTCCTCACATGCAACATGTGACCTTTCACATCCATTTTCTCATATTTTCCATTATTTTCATAAATAAAATTAAAATTAATGCATCATGCCTTTCCAAAGCATTTTCCAATATCCTTTATCCATAGTAACCAAAATGAACACTCGCTAGGATTTTTTGCCCAAAATTCATCTTGGAATATCCCATCAACTGCGGTTATTATTGTGACACCCCCATCCCACATTTATCCAAGTAACCAGCCAATCGCAGTAAATATGCGATGAGAGGATACTATGATCAGATTCAACCTCCTAGGTGACCTTAATGAAGTGGAACCGATGGAAACATATCATATATACCTTCCACATCAGCAAGAAGACTCCCAAGAACCATCCCAACCACTCAGGTAACTAGCCCCTTGGTCCCACTGAGCTTTTAGCCCACTTAACCCCTAGACACTCCCATAGTATGGGTATGAGTGCGGCTGGGAGGCTCTGGATGCTCCCACAAGCATGCATGTCTATGTCCAGGAACTAAATTTACCATACCTATGCTTGTGTCTGTGGGATTTAAGGAAATTTTCAGGCCTAAAGTGTTGGCCACTGCCCAAAACTCAATGACAAGTTCATAAATGAAATAAAACAGCGAAACAAAGATGTATTTGCAAAAATCATGACAATACCTAGATTGGACCCCTACTAGACCTGACATGAATTTCCTTAAACATATCAAAAATTTGTAATCTACAATTGCAAACAACATATCTGAACATAGAGTCTCATACGTATCTAAGAATCTCTGAGAATCATTGTTCCCTTATATCATTAGTTGTTGTACCATCTATTAGGTCATATATAAATTGTTTATTTATTTACAAATAAAAACATGAGGAGATCCATACATTATCACTGTTAGAATACATGCTCATAACCAACATAATAAAGACACAAATATCAAGGATACATCAGCCATAGGATCCACATATAAAATAGTACAATTACACATCAAATTCCAAGGAAATGAATTTCTCATTAATGAATGTAAAAAACAACCGGGGATATATTGGTTGAGACAAATATCTCTTCAGCCAATCACCCCCATGACATTTTCCAAGAATAAATGTGGGACTCATAACTAAGCAAAAAGAACCAAACAAGCATGGATGGTACCGGAGTTCTCCACCTACGCTGTGAGGAATTTTACTGCCTCCTAGTCTCTTAGGCTTTACCATAATATGTAGTCTGATCTAGGGATTACTAAGCCCTACACCAACACCCACTCTCCAGGCTTTACATTAATTCCTATCTCGTTACTACTAGGCCCAATGGAGATCAA
This sequence comes from Pinus albicaulis, assembly GCA_034641835.2. Taxonomy (NCBI): domain Eukaryota; kingdom Viridiplantae; phylum Streptophyta; class Pinopsida; order Pinales; family Pinaceae; genus Pinus; species Pinus albicaulis. The sequence goes on from CM076582.1 coordinate 887,430,215, forward strand.
TCCACCTCTTGGCTTTACCGTATATCCCGCCATTCACCGAAAAATATTCTTAGGCCCACTAAGGCACACAATCCTGGCTTTACTGCAACCCACATTATGAGTCAGGGGTTACTAAGATAGTGGCTTTACTGTGATCCTTAGTCTAGTTCAGGGATTACTAGGCCATCGGTTTATCAATTTGGAGATCCACCTCACTCAACTTCAAATCCATTCGGCAATCCAGCTTGACCAAAGCATGAGAACCCATCTCTTCAAGGCTATCCATAAATGGCAAGGCTAGGCTAAAAACACTGTCACACCTAGAAAAACACATGCCATGATGACATGAAATACCGTGCATGCAAATTATAGCAAGGAAATTACACATGCAAATCAATACCTGCAAAGAATCTTATTGTAGTTGCTTGATCTTGCTCTTCATTGCTTGCTCCTTCCTTCTTCTTGCCTTCTTTTCCTTTCTTGATCCAATGCCAAAGTTCTCCAAGAAAACTCTAAGTGTCCAAGATTGAGAGAGAGAGAGAGAGAGAATAATGATAGAGGTCCAAAACTGAATTGGAAAAAAAGGTACCAATTGATCCTCGAAAGTCTTTTTATTGATTAGGCATTTATTTTCTTCATTTTCCTCCTCACATGAAACATGTGACCTTTCACCTCCCTTTTCTCCTAATTTCCATTATTTTCATAAATAAATGTGCCAAAAATTTTTTTTTCCTCTCTAATGCCTTTTCCATTGCCTATTCCAATCTCCTTAGCCATAAACCAAATGAACACCCACTAGGATGTTTTTCCCAACATTCATCTTGGAATAAGTGTCCCATAAATTGTGGTTATTATTTTTAACTTTTCTTACATGGAATTTTCACCAGGGATGTTACAGAACCCTCCCCTTGGGGGAGACCATCCTCGGTGTTGAATCATACATATAACTCATCAAAATCACTATAAAGAAACATATTTCTCATGGAGCTTTATAGAATAGTTTGATGTAGCATTCACAATGACCACCCTGCTGAAAATCAAACTAACATGACAACATAACAACATGATGACTATAATGACATGAAAACCATATTACTTATTGGATATTTATAACATAGCTCATGGTGGTATTTACTTACATACACATATGTACATATACATTAACATCACATCAAAACATATACCAAAACATCACCAAAACATATGCCAAACATATACCAACTTCATACCAAAACTGCTTTGCCTCAACTAGAAAACAAGGAAGGATACATAGCTCGCATTTGATCTGCCATCTCCCATGTAGCTTCATCGGGCCCAAATTTCTTCCATTGAACTTTAACTTACTCTATTGCTCGATTCTAGAGCATGAACACCTTTTTCTGCAATATACATTGATTCTCCAGTTGGAATTCTCCATTTAGATCCACCTCCAATACAGACCAGTCAATCACATGATTAGCATTTTTAACATACTTCTTAAGAAATTATATATGAAAAACATCATGGAATTTCAATATGGAAGGTAGTGAAATTTGATAGGCTACTACTATGGTCCTCTCAATAATCCTGAAAGGTCCACAAACCCTTAGTGTCAACTTGGCACATGATCCAATTCGCAAGGTGCTCTTCCTGGGATTGATGCGCAAGTACACATGTTTCCCAACTGGAAACTCCTTAAACAACATGTTTCAGTCTGCATAACTCTTCAAAATCTTCCTGATTACCTAGATTTCTTGTTCCATCTCTTCCAACATGTCTGATCCAATCAATACACTATTAAACGGATCACTCCAATTGATGGGAGTATTGCAACTCCATCCATACAATGCCTCAAATTGACTCATCCACAATGATTCCTAGTACACGCTTTTGTAGGTGAACTCTACCAATGGAAGATAATATTCCCACTTTTGTTTTTGATGCATCACATACATCCTCAACATATCCTCCAATATCTTGTTGACCCTCTCAGTTTTTCCATCTGTCTGTGGATGATCAGTTGTGCTTAAGGCCAACTCTACGCCCAAACTTGTGCAAAAAAATCCTTCCAAAACTTGAAAGTGAACTTCGCATCCATGTCTAACAGAATATTATTCATAACACCATGTAATCCAACCACATCTCTAGTGAACACATGTCCCACATCACTATGGGAATATGTAGTCTTCACTGGAATGAAGTGTGAAACCTTTTCTAACCTGTCCACAACAACTGGTGAGCCCTGGTATTGCACCAATAATATTGCAACTCCCAGAGGCTACCCTAATTTTATTTATCAACTTGGGTTTCATACAAACTTGGAGGTGACAGTGCTAATACACAACAGATACATTCTACTCATGTCATCCTCTTCTGAGTCCTATGAAAGGGTGTTATTTCTAGGGTTTCTAAGTGAAGTCTACCACACTTCTAGTTTAGACCTAGAACTACTAGTGACTCAAAATCATTACTCTATTAACCATCAAATGACTATTCGGAAGAAATAAAATACATCTAGCTATTCTTCAAGGAAATAAATCTATAATTAAAGCTCTGGAAATAAATAGAAGCAAACTAGGTATCTTCATGAAGTAAATGGTTGAATTAAAATTGTAGAAAGAAGGCTAATATACTCACAAATTTCTGGGCCAAATGGATAAACACACTCTATCTACTTCATGCTTTAACTATCATTCTTTTACTCATGCATCTAATCATGACCTAATTATGCTTGTAAATGCATTGTCTTGCATCAAGGAGGAGAAGGTGCTAAGGTAGCTTAGGAAGGTTTTGAACTCATGGATGCAGGTTTGAAGGTGTCTTGATGGTTTTGGCAGGTCTATATGAGATTGATGATGGCTTATGGGCTTAATGAGAGGCCCATTGGTGTTTCTACTGGTTCTGCTACATGTTTCCTATAGTGCTACAAGAATGTCTTGAATTGCTACAGGAAACAGTCTAAGGGAAATTCGAGGCCAAAAATGATGGAGAAAAGCATAGGGGAGGTGGAGTGAAGGTGTACTTGCATGAATGGAAGGTGGCCAACCCATTTTCCAAGCTCAAAACCTAGGGTTTCTCATGGTGTGAAGGTGAAAATCTTAAAAACATGGCTGAAGGTGATTTGATGAAAATAAGGTTGTTTATGGGTGATAAATGAAGTTAAGGGTGTTGCTGAAGTCCTCCTTTGTTGTGCTACTTGAACCTACAAGTAGTATACTTGTTCATGCAACAAACATTGGAACATCTATGTTGAAGGAAATGGAAAGGTGAGTTGAATTTGGAAAGAAATCATACTTAAGCATTCAAATAGAAGTCTAACTCAGTATTATAGACATGTTCATGACACTACAAAAACCTAACTATTATTTCTAGGAAATCATAAACTAAAGAGAAAATTTGGCATGTGGTGAAGATCTTCCCTCCTCAAGCTCCAACGAAAGAGATGAGAGAGGGAGGCTTGACACACATATTTATAAGTTTATAAGCTATTCTACCAATATTTGTGCAAGCTTAAATACAACCAAGACAAATGGAATCAAACTAAAAACAGTGAATTAAAATGTAAGCAAACTAGCTAAAACTCATAAACAAAACTAGCTACAATGACATAAAAATAAGCATGAATACACAAGACAGACTAAGACCAATGGATTGGGCCTTAACCCACAAGCCTAGCCCTCTGAAACTAAATCAGTGAAGGACAATCTGAATACTCATCTTATTGCAGAAAATAGTCTCATTAAATAATCATAAAAGTCTTAAAAACCTATTACAAGAGATAAGAGTCTATTATCTTCCTCCAAAGTTCGAATCCTAATGAACTCTTGATCAACCCTATTTAACCTAGAGGGTAGCTACCAACATCTCCCTAAAAATTAGGTGATGTGTCCTCTTTTACTGCAAGAAAAGGGGAGCTTTGGTGCACTTGATCTCCCACTTGCTTGGTTGCCTTTGATTTTGACCTGTTGGATGGAATCTCGAGTATCCGTTGGCTACCTTTGGGAGTTAAGGAGGTGGATAACCCTCATATAATATCTCCTTGATGTCTACTCTGAGCTTTAATTGAAAAATCTTCATCAAAAGTGTAATATCTTCGTGACTATCCTCTGTTTAACCCATGTTAAGCATTCAAAGTATGACAAGCCTTAATTGCCATCTACACTAGCAACATAAGACCATAATATAATTTAATTGTGAGAAATAGAGACTTAATAAGGCTAAAAATGTGACAATTAACCCCTCTAATTATACTTAATAATGGAGCTCATCGTCACCCCCCTACCAAATGGTTGCTCATCCTCTAAGCAACTTAGTCCTCCTTCTGCATCTCTTTCAAAGCTTTAATGGACCCTATAACTTCCCAAGGAAGAAGTGTGGGAGACCCTTCAGGAGGGTAAAATCCATCATTATTTTCTGCTTCCTCCCATTCTTTGTTCTTCTCATATATTTTTTTTCCCATCACTCAGTCCCAGCAAAAATGGTGGACTGAGTTTCAAACCAAGCCACTGAACCTTCCTGGTCTGCATGGGCCTTTTTTATAGTGGTTCCCTTTCTAGAGCACTTATAAATATTTCTGGTGTGTGGTATTCCATGTTTCTAAGATTGTGAGGGAGTCTATTCCATCTCCTTTGACTAGCCATTATGCATTCAGCTCCCAATAACCTATAAACATCATAAAAATGGGCCATGGCTTGTGCTTGTGTGTTGAGATACTTTTCTGCAAGTGCATCATCCTTTTCTATCTTGAGATGGTTTTTTATGACTCCACTAGGGTTGAATAGTTCTGCCCTAATGTGCATAGGCTCCATGTTTTCTCTCCTCGTGACCCTCTTTACTTCTTGTGCTCTATTTTCCTCATTAACCATGCAAGAGGCTAACTCCATTAACTGCATGTCTCCCATTCTAGGATTAGGGTCCCAAATGTTCAAGTCTATTGACACAAGATTGTGCATGTAGAATTCTGCCACCATTTCCTTGTTTGTCGTACTTAACTGGTTGCAAAATTCAATGAATTGTATGCGGTTATGAAAAGGTAAGGATCCATGAGAGGCTAGTGTCTTGATTTGAAATAGGATCCACTGTTCTTTGAGGTAGATTGCATAGGATTTTGATGGGTATCTATGTCGAATGGCCTCCATGCACAAATCTACCATGGTGGTCATTTGTTTGTCTTTTTGCTGAATTTGATCTTCCAATATTTCATTCTCTACTTGGGCTTCCTGAAGCTTCTCTTTCAACATCGATTCTCTGAGCCTAACATCATACAAATCCCTTCCCAACTCAGTCATGTTCTCGTCCATGGCCCCTATGTCATGCACACCTTTGGTTGTAGAAATCTTCATCCAATGATGAGTGTGTGTCCTCTCCTCTTCCAACTAATAGAATAAAGGCATTCTAAACTTCTGAGGAATCAATCTTCCCCCCTTCAATAAATGTATAGTAGAAGTTGATATTTGGTTGAGGGATAGGGTGTGACACTATTGAAACATCTTTGGGGACAGGTTTTGGTGAGGCAGGATCCTCCTTGTCATATTTCCCTTCATCTTGTGCTTTTTCCTCAACTTTGTGGGCCTCTTTCCCGTCCATGGGTCTCTTTTCTCCCTCATCCAAGGCTTATTTCTCTAATTTTTGGCCTGCTGGAGTTTCTAGTAGAAAAGACATAGTTTCCTGAGGAAAAATCTATTTTTTTTGTGGCAACCCCTCTTTTTCTTGCTTTCCCTTTTTTTCTGTCTTTTGAGGGTTTGTGGGGGTTGGTAGATGTGTAGGGGATGCCAAAATTGTTTAATGTCTTCTTATGTAGGTCACATGGGTCCCCATAGGTGAGGTGACATCTTGAAACTTTCCTTCTTCTATCCTTATTTCATCATCCTTCTTGGGTGACTCCTCAATGGTAATAGGGCTTTTAGTTGGAGTCTGTGGTATCCCCTACCTCACCCTTTGGCTCTTCTTAGTCCTAAAATACATGGGTGTTTTTATCTTCCTCTTTGCTTTCACTGGTGTGCTCAAAGTGGCTAGGGTAGCAGCCACTTCCTGATCTGTTATCGCTGGTGATATGCTGGTGCATTGAGGAGACATATCAGTGCCTAGCATAAGGTCCAATATTTCCCTCTCCTTTTTCTTATCTTCCTTCTTCCCCTCAGTCTCTTCCTTCTATGTTTCATTTCCATCTTTTTCTTTTTCTTTTTCCGGTTTTAATATCTATGTGGTTTCTATTTCAACCTCCATCTCTTCTTCTTCCTCCTCATCTTTAGCCTCCTCTTATTCTTCTTCTACCTCCCTCTCTCTAAGACTAGCAGCAAAGGTTTGTCCTGTTTGGGTGGCTATGAAGGCTTCCCTATCCATGTCTATAAATGAGGACCAAGACACAAGGAGGTTTAATCTACTCAGAGAATCACTCACTATCAATTTGATAAGGCCACGATGAGCCAAATTCTGGTATTTTCTTTCCCTCGCCTTTTTTCTCATGTCTATTATTGAGTTCAAGAGGAAATGAGGGATTCTCAATCTTTGTTATAGAGGGATTTCTCCTTGAAATCTAAGTTCATTCAACAACCTGAAATGGTATCCATAGACTACACTAAGTATGCATTCACAGGAAATGAATTTCATGATATGGAAAGCTACTTCATCCCAGGGGTATGGAAGGCTTTCTCTCCTCACTCCATTCTTGTACTCAATGAAATATTCTCCTGGAAGAAAGAAGCTTTTCTTGGCTGCAGTGCTTGGCATCCTTTCCTTAATCCACTTGAACCCTAAGGGAAAAGTGGTGAATTTTTTTATTAGTTCAGGTAAAAGTGTGATGAATAGGCCCCTAACCACAATGGTTGCTCTCTCCTCTGAGTGTGATTTCAGATCCACTGCAAACTCTCAAGCTATCTCCTCATAAAAATCCTTAAAATCTCAAAGAAACCTAGTCATTAGTGGTTCCTGAAAATCTCCATTACTTGAGGATGTTGTCTTATTCCTTTAATATATCAGTGGGCTCCCTTATGTTAAATTCCCCTCCCAGTTTTATGGCTATGATATAAATATCGTAAGATGTTTTCTGTATGAGAGTTACTTGTGAAGAGGTCTTGGAGATTATGGTCTCAAAAAAATTTAGATTTCACCATTTAATTCCCAAATTATAACTGACTGTGTAAATTTCATGGAGAAATTGAAATTCTGGAGGGTGGCAACCACTTACCTCTATCCTCTGGTGTTTTTTCTTGGGAGATGGTGGCCTTAAGAAGTAAATTCACCTAAATTTGACTCTATTTTTCTCTCCTTATCCCTGTTGATCTTCCTATGTAGTTTCCTGTAGCACTTCACTGTTTTCTATAGCACGAGGGTGCATGCAAGCTCAGACTTAGCCTTCAACAACGCGTCTCTCTTTGATGGATCCTCTCACTTCCTATGCTCATAATTATCTTGAAATGCTCAACGTAGTGGGTATAATAAGCCATACCTTACCTTTATGGTATTTTTAACCAAATTTGGAGCGGGGTGTTGACTTGTCCTTGGCACGATTTTTCCTCTTTGGGATCATTGGTCCCACTCCAGTTAATCATTTCCCCAACCTCAGAATCACCTCCTTGTCCTTGTTCACTCCCCCTTGACTGATTTTACTTTCCCATGTGGCATGTAAACTTAAATTTTCACTCATTTTAACTTTACGAATTTGGCCAAGTTAATTGGCCACCTTTTCGCCCTTTAAGTCTCTAAACCTTGACCTTAAATTATTTTGATCATTATGAGTGCGTAGTGAGAGGTGAAGGGTCATACCTGAGCCTACCTAGTTTTGGTGTGTTGCAGACATGATCTAGTTTAGGGAGATGGAGTTTTGTGTTGTAGAAATAATATTTCTCTTGTTGTGTTTTTATTTATTTATTTATTTTCTGAGTGGGCAGCTTGTTTTCTGAGTGAGCAGCTTGTTTTCTGAGTGAGCTGCTTAAACTTTTATTTTTCTTTTCTTATTTCAGGTGTTACATGGAGGTCCTCAGGTTCCTTGGCTGGTGTGTTCACTTTCTTGGAGTATGCTGATGGTCCTCTAAAGCCATCTTCTTCAACTTATCTTCATATTTTGTCATTGCTGTGCCATACACAATTGCTAAAGGAAACTTTCCAACTTCCTGTAGCAACCTTATTTATACATCTTGGGGATCCAGATTTCTTAAGGATGAAGTGAAATGGTTTATGGAGGTAAAGGATGGAGTGATGGAATGATTGGAGTGATGGAGAAGTAAGGGGAGAGGTCTCATGCCAAGGTATAAGGGATTTAGCTGCTAGTGGCACAAAATAGGGTTTAAAGAGTGAATCCTTGTGCATGGAGTGAAGTGAGGGTTAGGAGTGGTAGGTATAGGAAAAAAATAAATTATCACACTCTTTTTGAAGTTTATAAACCTTTGAGAGAGCTTATTTCCTAATAAAAAATTTCTTGTATCATTTACAGGGTTTCCTGTAGTGCTACACTTTCATGTAGCAATTACAGTCAGGAAAAAAATGGAATTTTCTACCTACCTGTGAGGTAAAATGAATGAATGGGTGCATGTTGGAGTGGTTCATGGAGTGTGTAAGAAGAGGAGAGGGAGAAGTGAGTAAAAATTCTCCTCTAGATCAAAAAACCATCTTTGATCAATAACCTGCAAAACAAAAAAAGTGAGTGCATAGGTATCATCTTTCTCTTTTCTTCCTTTTTCTCTTTTTTTTTTAAGGCAGGTGGGCTACCTCCACAGAGGTTTTCAACCCACAAGCCTACCTTGGGCGACTCCAGGATTTTTTCACCCAAGGATATTTTATTATTTTTTTTTCCTTTTTCTTTTACTCCAGGATTGCCTCATGGAGGTTTTCAACCCTAGAGTTGGCCTTGGGCACCTTAGAGAGGTTTTCAACCCACAAGCCTACCTTGGGTGACTCCAGGATTTTTTCACCCCAAGGATATATATATATATATATATATATATATATATATATATATATATATATATATATATATATATAAGTATATATATATATATATATATATATATATATATATATATATATATATATATATATATATATATATATATATATTTTTTTTTTTTTTTTTTCCTTTTTCTTTTAATCCAGGATTGCCTCATGGAGGTTTTCAACCCTAGAGTTGGCCTTGGGCACCTCAGAGAGGTTTTCACCCATGCTTCTTTATTTTTATTTTTTTCTCTTCTTTCTAGGAGGGGGAGGCAGTGGAAAATATGGAGTCTCCAATGACATACACCTCCTTGTTTATGAAATTTATAAATTCAGCCCTAGACTGAGTCATTTTGTAATCTTTGAGCCTGTAACCATTGACAAGCAGGGGAATCCCCTCCTCATCTATGGTCCTAATCTGAAGTGTGCCATTATCATAACATTTGTCCACTTTGTAGGGTCCCAGCCATCGTGTCATCAGTTTTCCTTTGAAATCTTTGAACCTTGAATCATATAGAAACGCCCAATCTCCTTCTTGAAATATCTTCTACTTAATGTGATTTTCAAGCCAGACCTTCCTTTGCAGCTGAATCACTTCTGTGTGAAGGAGTGCTTGCATCCTAAACTCATCCAACCCATTTAATTATAGTAACATTTCTTATTGGTCCTTTTTTATATCCAGGTCTAACTCAGCGACCATCCTTAAGGTGTTGAACTCAAACTCAATTGAAAGCAAAGCTTTCTTCCCATAGACCAAGTCATAAGGAGTGACCCCGTTGTTGTTTTTCAAGTAGTGTTGTAAGCCCAAGTAGCTTCTACCAATATGTCCACCCAATATTTTCTGTTGTTGCTCATATCTTTGGTGAGGATATTCTCCAAGGCTCTGTTGGTCACTTCCACTTGGCCATTTGCTTGAGGATGGTGTTAGCGTTCTCTAATTTACTAGAGATTGTGAGAAATAATCACATAGGAAAACATAAAACCAACTTTGGAAACTGGGATCTAGCCATGCCAGTTTCAGAGAGGGCTCGCTCTTTAAGATCTAACTTGGTTTGGATAAGTTTTAGGCTAGTTATGATTGTACTTGGGTTTTGAGTTTTGTTTTGGATTTTGGAAAATTGATTGTATTCAATTGATTAATGTCTATTTGGGCAATGGAGTCAAAATATAACTAGATATTTGCATCAAATTCTCATAGAGTAAACACAGGGAAAGCTAGGAGTATTTACTGGATATTTTAGAATTTATAAATGGATTATGACATAAATATGAAAAATATTCAACAGAACTAAAAAGCAATTAAGAATTCTTTAGTTTTGCATTTAGTGGAAAACATTATGATTGTAAACGCAACCAAAATAAGGTACTCAAAAGTAAATCCTATTCATCACGCTTTCTACTTTGCAATTGGAATTAAGATGATTACTGTTATCAATCATATATAACCTCAAGCTGAGAGAGGCAATCCCGAGGTAACCTAAAACCATGCTTAGCCAAGTAGCTAGCCCTACTAGGCCAGGAGAGGGCTCTCTTCGTATAGATCACAGCCAATATGACTGAGGAAAGAATATTTTAGGATAGGTATAGTAGCTCAGGGTTTTGATTTTTTATTTGTGTAGGGTTTGCTAGATCAGGAGGAGTCAAAAATCTAGGGCAAGGAAATTAGGTCAAAATTTGCAAGGGTTCTAAGGGGAAAGGAAGGTAGAAGGTTTGACATTCAAAGGATTATTATGGTTAGGTGAATAGGCTAGTGAGGAGTTAGGAAGAGAATCTGAAATGAATTCTCCCTAAACCGAAGAAAATAAACAAACTATGCAAAATTTCCCAAAACAGAGCATGAAACATGAATTATGCCTTTCAACTTGAAATTAAGCATATCATAGACATGGAAATAGTTTATGAGCTTACAATACATTCATACAAATGATTACAAAGAATAAAATATGTCAAAAATTTCATACCACATGGATCCTAAATAAATAGCTGCAAATTTATCATTAATTGTTCAAGCCAAACTGATACAAAATGTGTCCTTGAGATGCCAAAGCTCCAAGTGAATCCAACCAATACAATGACTGAGAAAATACATCAAATAGACCTCAAAACCACTCTCCCTAGCCTCAGGGAGTCGAATCTATGAGATAGGGATCAGTTTCACCTACTCCCAAACAAGAATCTGAAAACTAGGAAAACTCAACAATTTTCCTCTAAAAGAGAGGAAACTGATTCATTTGACCTCTAGAAGGCTTATCTTATGTATCTACCCTAGATAATAATAAAAAAATGACAATTAAATTCACCATGACCATTTACATTAGTAATTTTCTCATTTTCCCAAGTAAAAAGTCAAAAATTCAAAATTTTGCTGAAGATGATGAAAACTACATTTTCCTAGTAAACGCGCAGCGCCATGACAGGAAAAAATGGTCTGTCTTGCAAGCAAATTTTGGAGGCCTTCCCGATGTCCAAATCAACTCCATGATAGCTCATTGGAAATATCTCTGAGTCTAGTTTCCAAATATGCCTTCATTTTCGAAAATGGTGTCCATCTGCCCTATCAAAAACGTATTCTCCCAATACTGGTAAATGTGCAGCGCCAAGGCAAAAACAAGGGCAAAAAGATGTTTTTTTGGTGGTTTTTTGCCTTTGTGAGGGACTAGTTCTCCTCCAAATATTCTGAAAATTGTTGGAGTTAATTTCCTCATAATTTTGAGGATGATGGTGGTGACCATTTTACAATTGGATGACCCAAAAAAGAGTTCAGCGCCAATGGCGTTGTGCGTTTAGCAAAATTTCTGTTTGTCCAAACTGCCCAAAAACCAAAATTTGCACTAAAGTGCCAAATGTGCCAAAATTTGTCCAAAATTGTGAGGTTACTTGATAATAAAGGGTTGGAGGCATGAAGAGACACCTCATCAAGTATTTCTAACCTATCCTTCTCCTTTTTCTCGATCAAAACTTGAATTTTTGCATCGGCTCATTTGAGTTTGGCCCTTGCAATTTTGTTCCTCATTTTCCTTACCTAGGTAAATGAACTGAAATTCATGCTCTGTCTCATGTTTTTCATCCTCATCATCAATGTTTATCTCTATTACCTTTTCCTTACCTTTTTATACCTATTGTTTTGATGAAGAAGGCATGGCCCCTTTCACTCCAAGTGAAGAAAACACATGCCTATGACCTCTGTGATAAGCATGTACCAATGTGCCCAAATCATCCCTCTTAGGCTTGCTAATTTCAACTCCGCTAGGTTTCCATGATGTATTTGGTGTTCAAAATCCTAGGGATATGATGAATGAAATGAAGGAGTGTGAAGTGAATGGAGGTGTGGGGAAATGAAGGAAATGTGAATATGCAAGGGAGCCTAGGCTAGTGAAAACCCTAGGGTAAATGGAATAAAATAAAGGGAATATGGATTTGAAAGGAAAATCTATGACAAATAGAGGAAGCGATAATTTAAATGATAAATTAGGTCAAAGAAAACCCTAGGATGTTAAATTTTTTGACTGATATATGTTTTAGGGATATGAACATGGGAAATATGAATGAAAATGGGAAAGGAATAAAAAATTAGGGTTACATAGGCTATAACACTTTAAACTCTTTATGGAAAAAAAAACATGTGAAAAGAGAGGTGTTTTATGTCCAATTACTGATAAAAAAAATCCTTGGAGAATTTTATGAGAAACCTGAGCTTGATGGAAGCAGTGAAATCCTTCAAAACCTTCACTGTGTAAATGTGCAGCGCCAAGAAGCACTTTTTTGCAAACCACATTTGGAGACCTTCTCGGTGTCCAAATTGGGGCCAGGATAGCTCGTTGGAAATATGATCCTGTCTAATTTCCAAATATACCTTTTTTTCTATTTGGAGTTCGTTTCCCTGGTCAAAAATTGATTTTCCCAAGATTGGTCAAAAAGTGTTGAATGCAGGTGCAGAAATGCAGAGTGCTGGTGAAAGAAACTTTTAGAGGCCTTCCTCAACTCCAAATTGAGCTCATGATAGCTCATGGGAAATATCTCTCTATCTAGTTATCATTTGACTCATCATGAAACTCATTTGGATACTTCAGCTATGAGAAAACCTTATTTTCCCAAGGTTACTCCAGAAGTGCAGCAATTCTCCCGTGGCACCTGTATTTTTGAAATTTATATAAAACCATGATACCTGTGTAAAATATGAAGGATTTTTTTCTTTATTGACCTATGGGGGACAAAAACCTCTCTCACTTTTGTTAATTTCATCTCTTATTGGTCAGAAACATAGTTTGAAGTGAAACTGGCCCTATGAGTGGCAAATGACTTGATTTCTTGGAATGATTTCTTAAAAAATGATGGAGACATGATCTTATGAGTTGGAATGGCCTCATACTTACTGATATGACCTACCTTATGGATCCTCTACTCATATGGTTCTTTTTCATAGAAAACCCTAGTTTTAGTGGGAGAGGAAATTAGGGTTTAGTGCTTGTGAACAATGATGACTTGGGCACCCTTGGGAAAATACAACTCCCTTCCACATTTGATGTATTGGCATGTGATTTCTGAGTTGGCAGCATTTGGGAGACTGAATAGCATGATGAAGACATGGAAGGGGGTCAACAGGTATATTCTTGTGAAGGAAAATGGGACACTTAACAAGAACAACCACCAGTGGAACAATTTTATATCATAACCTAATGGAATGATTGAAAAATTCTTTAGGATGGGACACCTAAGATGCACATGAAAAATGTGTTTTGACCCTTGCTGGAAGTATGAAAACACTGACACTAACAATTACAATGAAAGATAACAATGAAACATACTAACGGAAGAAAAACATCACCAGTATTTAAGCCACAAGAATCCTATGAATGGTATGATTATTATTGATTCTCCTGTGATTTGAAAAATCTTGCAGTACTTCAATAGAAAAAAATAATCTTGATCTCAATCAATCAACCCTTGATACTTCCAAAACTAGAGTATTTATACAAAAGATTATAAAAATAATTACAATAATACAGTCTCTAACAGACATGGTATTTTTAGACTTAAACTTGAATTTAAAACTCTAAATGTTACCAAAGTATAGCCTCAATGGAATGCGCTGTGAAAAGCAAGTGTTGATGTAGTGGGACAGTTAGGACATGGACCACATTTTACTGATGTTCTGGCAGATGAACTGGAAAATGTTTTGATATATCATTTTTACTCCTTTAATCTAGTAAATTAGTCAACTATTCCCAATGTTATTCATCCGGGATAAATAGTTTTATCACCCTGCCATAGAATTTATACATTTCTATATATTTAGTAAAAGTAGGTTTTACTAAAAAGATATGTTTTATTTCATGTAGGATAAATAATGTATCCTGGAGTGCATTTAGCACGAGCCTTGGTGTTGTTGTACCCTGAATGTTTGAAACTTTGGTTGTATTAGTAGCAATGTCTTTGAGCTTGCAGATATAGTCTTCAAGGGCATCAAGTTGTCATTTATCACTAACATCGAGGGAAAACCCTTGCTGGTCAAGGGTTCCAACCTGTTGAAAAAATGTTCAACTATGATGTTGACACTGTTGCATTTTTCTTTCAACTGAAGAACCATGTTCTTCTTTGTCAGGATCTTCTTTACTTATAAAATGGTTGTTTTCCTGTCTTCTATACCCAAATCTTCAAGTTCATTGTTTCCCTTAGAATTCGGATATTTAATTATCTCAGTAGCTATAGCAGGATTTTCCTCAAGTTGTTATGTAATAGTTACAATAGTTTCTTGAGCCTTCTCCAGTAAATCTCTCTAATTAAAAATAATCTTGATGCTAGGCCAGATCTCTTTCACATATTCAATAATCTCTCCCCATATAATCTCTTTGACTAACCCTAGTGTATTTCCAAGGTAAGAATCTCTGACTTCTTTCTACAATTTTTCAATTTGTCTTCTTTCTCTTTGTAGGTCTACTGCATGTGCACTCTCTCCAATTTATTTATGATGTTGTAGTGTCTTTAATTGATCCTGAAACTTCTTAATCTCTTCTGTCTGAATGGATAAGTTCTCAACACCTTCAGCAATATGCTCAAATCCTTCTGTTGTATCTATTTTGGAAGCAATAGTGATGGGTACAGTAGCCATAGGGATTACATCTATGGGGGTTTCAACCTTTTTGACAACTTCCTCCTTTTCTTTGATGAGTTTCTCCATTTATGCTTCCATCTGCTTTATCTATAGATTATGTTCCATGATGAGTTTCATCATGTCAACTTTCTGGGACTCTGTTTCCTCAATTTCTTTGGTTATTGGATCTTCGGTGGTTGGAATTTTGAGCTTCTTTCTTAATGTTGCTATGTCAACATTCTTCTTCTTAATTATTTATTCTGTAGCATTAATGTTAAAGGGGTCATAGCCAATATTTACTACCAGATCTTCTAGAGCTTTGATCCTGGTGTCTTTAGCCATTAAAGAGAAATTTTCAATCTTGAGCTGTGACTGAGTGTTGGCCAAGGTGACCTGCAATTGGGATAAGCTTATAGCAGTGTTAGTTAAAGTATAGGAAACAATTTGGTCAATCTATTTGTGCAGTTCAATTTGATCAATTGGATGCACATCTTTTTCATCAAAATCAAAGGCATTTTTCTTGTAATCTGAGGTAGTCCTAGGTCGTGGAATCTGAGCTTGCAAAAATACCAACTACATATTGCCTTTCTTGAAGTCAAACACTCAGAGAATTTAGGCCTAAGAACTAGAAGAATGTTTCCATAATTGATTAGAAGTGTCTAAGTTTATGAACTATTTTTTCTTCTTAATTTCTCTAAAAATATAAAAACTATCATCTTCTTTATCCTTCTAGTTTTCTTCACTGGTATGAATTACTTGTTGTTCATGAGGAGTGGTAGAATGAGTGGGATACTTAATAGTCTATCCACCAAGCTGTATAAAAATGGATGTATCTCCAACTTTTCCAAATGTTTCTTTCTCTGACTCATTGTTTGTACTAGCTTTTGAAAAGAGTCTAGGTATCTTTTTGTATACCATTCTGAAAACTTGACTTGATACTTCAGTCATTGGGGATGATTATTCTTCTCTGCCTCTTTTCCCTGTGCTCCCTTGTGTAACTAGAGTTTGTATGTTTGAAGTAGATACTGCCTATTCTTCTGCTTCTTGGAGAGTGTTTTCTGTCATTTCTAAAAAAAATTTATATTGTTCAATCTCGGGTCTTGCTGTGTGATGATATGGAGTGAACTTATTTTCCACTTTGAGCCTTGAAATCACTCCCAATGGGTCATATAACCAAGTAAATCTTACACAAAAATTCATTTATTTTCATAACTTTTCTACTTCTTCTCTAGCTTCTCTAGTGTTACAAATGTATGGACCAATATGAGTTTTGAGCTTGAACTGTGATTTCTTCTTTGTAGCAACAAAATGGACTTCATCTGCCCTAAGCATCTAACTAATATATTCCAATGCAAAAATCCTCATGGGGAGAATCTTAGGAAATTTGTAAGGTGGCAGGTCACAACCATAAACTCTGATTTCTATATAGTTCTTGTAAAGGTACTAGTCCCCTGTTGTGACTTGATCCAATAGATGCAAAATTTTCACAATCTCCTCACTAATCCTTGGTTATGCACTACTTTTCAAAGGATTCCTTGTTGGATATATAAAAATTTCAATAAACTACTTATATGAATACTCTTCTTTGTCTTTCATTCCCATGGAAGTCCAAAAAATAACTGACTAGTGGTTCCCTTCTTCATCTAGCTTCTGCAATGTGAATGGAAACTTGTCTCCCTAAAAAAAGACAAAAATATAGACTAGTACTGATGCATAATTAAAAAAAAATTCAGTAGGGAACTTGGTATATTGCTCACTGATAGCATCAGCTAGAAATTGACTGAAATTGAAGAGGACTGAATGTTTTAGAATCAGCAGAAAAAGTAGTAAGGAAACCAATACTAGCTTCATCTGCATTTTGGTCAGAATAGTAACCAAGAAGATAGTAAAGGATTGTGATAATGTGTTTGGTTCTATCAGGGAACATGGAGGAAGGATAGGAAAGATTTATTTTGGGCAAAGGAGTATCTGTAGCTAGAAATAATTCCAGTGTTTTAGCTCTTTTGGCAAAGTCCAATTTCTGATAGGTTTCTGTGAGGATTTCATGGGAAAAAGGAGTGGTGTTTTCAAAAATAGGGGCCTGCAACATTTCATTAATTGTCTGGGCAGTGATAGTAAACAAGATTTCTCCTATAGGGGAAATGATAGCCTTTTGACTAGGATCGTAGCATGAATGACACTTTCTAATAAATTTGGGTGCTTTGTGGGTTTGAGGGAAAATGCAGTAAGGTAGATTAGAGTTCCACAGTCCGAGTTTATCCATTTGATTAATGAATTGGTCCTCCAACCAACAAAAAATATCAAATAAGACAAATTCAGATAGGGAGTCATGGATTTTGAAGTCCATGTCAGCCAATGGGATATGGTAAAGATCAATTGATGGGCGTATGAGAGGGTTCGGGAATTCTTCAACCTCCTTGCCCTTGGGAGGCATCCTGGTGATTTGTTGTCGGATAGAAGTGGAAGAAAGGAGGTGAATTCTTGGCTGAGAAAACTTTGGATGGAAAAAAATAGTGATAGGATCATTATGATCAGGATAGGGAAATGAGATAGTGTCGCAATCTCTCTCTTCAACAGGAGCTACAATTTGCACAGTAAGAAAACTATTACAAAAAATTGAGTCTATGAGGGTTTATTTAGGAATTATAGGTTTCATTAAGAAAATTACCGATCGGGGTCGTTAATCAATAGGCCTAATAGCATTAATTATTCAACGAACTAAGCAACATGAGGGAAAAAATTAAATTCTAAAATGGGTAGAAAGGCATGGTAAATATTTCCACGTAGGCGTGATGGGACAGGGGGAGCATGACATGGACGTGGGATGGTTTTTGATAGGAGAAAAACCACATTAGGGGGTGAGCTTGGTTGGTAGGCGGTTTCTAGTGGAGGGGTCCCGAATAACCAAAAAACAGAGATGGTGGTATAATTTGGTGGTTTTTAAAACCTCCGAATTTGAACTCCCCCCCTTGCTGGTAACCTTCAGATGGAAAAGGGGGCCCAAAGGGGAATATCAATCGTCAGATGTAATGTGAGTTAGCGGGATTGCTTGAAAAACGGAGGGTTTTTAAATGGAGTCGGGTGAAGGTGGATGGTGGGGTTGGAAAAGATTAATATATATGATGTAATGTGATATGTGGGGGGTCCGCATTGTATTTGGCATGACTATTTAACCATTGAAACTTTGGTTAATTTGTTTTATCACATATTCCATATGTCCAAAGTTATGATCTTAGGATAAAATCCTATTTTCATCTCCAATTTCATTTTTGATTCTCTACCTACCCTTCATTTTTCATTTCTTTTTCACTCTAACATTTTAACAATTTTTCCTTCATCCAAGTGCATTTAGACTAGCAACTCAAAATTTTTCTTTTTTAACAACTAATCTACTTCTATGAATTATTCCTCCCATGGTTCAAATTAAATTATTGAACCAATTTTTATTTTCTACCTAACTATTAATCTGTCAATATTAAACAGTTTGAAAAATCATTATTCGCTACCTATTAACAAGCAATTTAAACCTAATTCAATCATGCTTAAACTGTATGATTGAGTTCTATTGAACTATTGTGCCATTTTAAACAAGTTGCACACAATTTATTTTCAAAAATAAGCTAAACAAAGAGTAGTGGCATTTGGAGGTGCAACACTTTCAAATTTTATTGTTTTTCTTTTTGATGGGGTTCATATTCTATTTTTTTATTTAACATATACCCTCTTTTGATTTTTTATGTTATCTGCTTTTTTATTTTGAAAATTATTTGCAGATTGGAAATCATTTTACAAAATAAATTTGACACATAGAATAAACTCAGTCACCTTGACATCCTATGAAATATAGGACCCTAATAGTGGCTCCAGCTAGGGATGGCACTTCCATGCATTGAAGTGTCAAGAACATGTGATCAGTAGCCTTATCCATTTGCACATATGAGCAATCTGTAATCTGATTCCTTTTCTACTTCAAATATTATGATGGTCTGTTGACCATGCCTTAGGGCCTTCTCTGCATGCTTCAACCTTAATCAGAAAAACATCCAATCCAATCCATGTTGACTATGATAGTTACAATGATGTAAAAGAATCTTTAGACTAGGAGAATAATGCTTTAACATCCTGTCATTTACAGGACCACCAGGTAACTGTGTTCAATTCATGTCTGTGAGAAAAAATGCATGGTCACCTCTCAGGGAATTTATAATATATGGTCCCATCCATAGATTATCAAACATTTTATGCTTCCCTTTGTCTTCTATCCTTGCATCCCATTTTAAAACTTTGTCACCAATAAAAAAATCAGCTGCCTTAGTCCTTTTGTCAAATATTTTCTTGATATTTTTCTGTATGAGTTGTGTTATGTTATAGACCTCTTCTCTTGTTTGTTGCAACTGAATGGTTTGATGAATCCTTATGAATGCATCATTTGGTTCCGCTTGTAACTCTTTCATTATCTTCATCACTATCAGTGCTAGAGAAGATGGAAAAAAACATCCATCCCATAGACAAGTTGGTATGATGACATACCAATGGACTTCTTGGTAGTAAGCCTATCAACACAAATTGCACTGGTTAAATTAATATTCCAAGACTTTTTATTATGTTCTAATAACTTCTTGATGATGTTTACCAGACTCTTATTGTATGATTAAGCCAATCCATTACCTTGTGGGTAATAGGTTGTTGAATTTCTTAAAGAAATATGATATTTCTCACAAAATTCAATCATATTTTTGGACTTAAAGGTTGCTGCATTTTCAGTGATGATTTTCCTTGGGCAACCAAATCTGGACAGGATATTAGTCTCAAGGAACTTTTTAATAATATCATCAGTGGAATTTCTGAAATAAATGGCCTCTATCCACTTAGTGACATAATTTGTGGCTATTAAAATCCCCTTGTATTAGGTAGAGGAAGGAGGATTGTTTTCACCTATGAAATCCAAACCCCATTGTTTCACTGGGCTTTCAACAGAAATGGGTTTTAGTGGAAAGGGTAGAAGTTTCTTTTTACCTTCAAAAATTTGACACTTGTGCCAGGTTGTGACTTTCTTATGGATATCAGAAAAAAGGGTGGGCCAGTAAAAACTAGCCCTAATAATTTTATTAGCAGTATTCCTCCATACATGTGGCCACCACAGTCTCCTTCATGAAAATCATGCATAATCTTTTCTGCACATTCTTCACCAAACATTTGATTAATAGGCCACCAGAATCTTTTCAATAAAGGACATTATCAATGATGCAAAATTTTAATGCTTTTAAGTTCAAAAATCTATCTTTAGTTTTTGTAAGACCAGGAGGAGCATTTTACTTGAACAATACATAAAGTAGGTCTGCATACCAGGGAGAATTTAAAAATTCTTCATTGATTTGTGGAGTCACTTTCCCCTCCCGATCATCTAAAGTTTCCACCAAGTTTATGTCCAGAGCTTGAAAATTGGACTCAGCCATAAGCTGGGCAAGTCCTTGCCCTTTAATTATTTTTGTAGGTTTTATTTACAGATTATATTCCAAAATAACTACAATCCATTTTACTCTTTTTCCACCTAGTCCATTCTGCGTTAAATATCCTTTACCACATAATTAAGTATATAAGAAATTACATGTGAATGAAAAATATAAACTCTAAAGTCTTTAATTGCCTTGATTAGTGCAAAGGAATTTTTTTCCATGATGTTGTACTTGAGAGAATCATCTCTTAAAGTTTTGTTGAAGAAGACTATTATTGGCTGCTCAAATACTTCATTATTTTTCTGCAGTAAAACAGTTGCAATGGTGTGCTCAGAAGCAAAAGAAAATATTATAAGATCTTTAGAAAAATCTGGATTGATTAATACTGGTGCTTTAGTTTTTGTAAGACCAGGAGGAGCATTTTACTTGAACAATACATAAAGTAGGTCTGCATACCAGGGAGAATTTAAAAATTCTTCATTGATTTGTGGAGTCACTTTCCCCTCCCGATCATCTAAAGTTTCCACCAAGTTTATGTCCAGAGCTTGAAAATTGGACTCAGCCATAAGCTGGGCAAGTCCTTGCTCTTTATTTAGTTTTGTAGGTTTTATTTACAGATTATATTCCAAAATAACTACAATCCATTTTACTCTTTTTCCACCTAGTCCATTCTGCGTTAAATATCCTTTACCACAGAATTAGGTATATAAGCAATTACATGTGAATGAAAAATATAAACTCTAAAGTCTTTAATTGCCTTGATTAGTGAAAAGGAAATTTTTTCCATGATGTTGTACTTGAGAGAATCATCTCTTAAATTTTTGCTGAAGAAGGCTATTATTGGCTGCTCAAATACTTCATTATTTTTCTGCAGTAAAACAGTTGCAATGGTGTGCTCAGAAGCAAAAGAAAATATTATAAGATTTTTAGAAAAATATGGATTGATTAATACTGGTGCTTTAGTTAATGCCTGTTTTACCATCTCAACAGATTGCCTAGCCTCTATGCTCCATTTTATTTCAGAGTCTTTCTAGAGCATATTGGTTATGTTTCCAAGAAGTTCAGCAAGATTAGGAATAAATCTTCTTAGAAAAATTATTTTACCTATGAAGGATTGAAGTTCTTTAATGTTTCTTGGGGGGACTGATCTTTAGGATTGTTTAAATTATCCTAGGGTCAATTCGAACTCCATATTTTGATATGATATGTCCTAACAGTTTTCCTTTTTCCAGGCCAAATAGTGTTTTCTTAGGATTTAAAGATATGCCAAATTTTCTGCATTTCTCAAAGACTCGTTTCAAATGTCTCAAGTGTTCTTCATCAGATTTTGAATACACGGTGTTAGTGTGAATTCTAATCATAAGCGTACGAAAAAATCTCACTTTAGTTGTGCATAAAAAATAACCCTAACATCGAAGATGGATGTCAAATTCCTTAGATCTACGTTAGTTGATCAGAATAAATGCTACAAAATCCAGATCTATGCAGTTAAAGACATTAAACAGCAAATAAAAGCAAGATTTCTTCATGCATTAAATAGGAAAGACAAGAATATTTTTAAATAATTTTGTATTTATGACACTTGGGAAGGGAACATAGAAAGATGTTACCAGTCCCCCTCAATGGGATGGGTTCTTGTATGTCCTCAGCACTTCAGATCTAAGATCTCTCTCTCTTGATGGTGTATAAAACCCAGACAAAAATGGAACTCAAGGGAAGTTCACAAGAAGAAAGTAGAAAAATATGACAATGATGGAGGATCAAATTCAGATCAAAAGTATAGATCCAGAGTGATCTTTAGGCAAAAAAAGGTAGTGAATGAATGAAAAACCCTTCTATTTATAATAAAATATTGAGTTAGTCTAGATATTGGTTCATAATTAAAATATTATTAACCAAATCTAGATCCAACTTTTATAGAATATTTTAATATTTTTGTTGGAGGGAAAAAGAATTTGAATTTGGGCAAATCCCTTTATTTGTAAATAATAAATAAATGAATGATTTATTTATTATTTTAAGAGTGTGGTTGAGTAATAATTAAATAAATAATGATTTATTCAATCATTTATAAATGACTTAGTCAAATTTAACAAGGAATATTATTTAAATAATGTTTTAAATAATTATTCCTAGAAAATAATAAGATAAATAGTGATTTATCTAATTAATTTTCCTGTTTTGGGTTAAATATGACCAGGAATATTAATTAAACTGTTGTTTAATAAATTATCCCTTGAGGAAAATGAAACAAATAAGGATTTATTAAATTATTCCTCATGGGGTTTCTTGTTTAGACCATAAACAACTTAATAAAGTATGGATTACTAAGTTATTTTTCGTAGTGAAAGCAATTTTACTAGGGTAAAATTGGTCTCACATGGTGTAATTTGGTGCATCTAATAGTAACAGGTTAGATGGCCAAAAATTGGTGTAACGGATTGCCCCCTAGCATGCGAGCGTTAGGAGATAATCGTATGACCGAAGTACGTTGTAAGAACTCAATCATTAGACACCGAAGGGGGAGTCGGAGAGAGAGAAATATAAGGTAGACTAAAGCGCTAGAGGACAAGACCCTGAGGAGGTGAGAAATACAGGTGCGACAAGTCTCTTTTATGAGTGAGTACCTGTTCTACATGAGGCGGGGAGGCATACCTATGCCCGTCAAGATAACAAAGTACAACGAATAATGCATCCAGTAAATAAGGGACTAAAATATATAGTACATGTTGGCATAAATAGGGGCCAGATAAAGAGATGATAAAGGATCCCACATACATACTATGCCTAGGACAATAGCCAGGGCTTATAAAATAATATCTGAGTACGTGAGATATAAGCACAACCAAAAAGGTCATGTAAACATCAAAGGGTAAGAGGTCCTATAAACATCAAAGGGCTCTTAAAATTTGAATGATACATGCAAACTAAAAAGGCACTGCAAGCGGCTGAGGCTGAAACCGTCAAATCTATGGAGCTGCATCCAAGGTTGTAGTAGAGAATTCATCCGAGTATGTGGGGGGCTACTTGAAGGGCCACCCCCTCATGAGATCTGAAACATCTCACACACACGCAGGAATCACTGGTACAACCTGCTGCATCATTGAACCATTAAGTATATGGATCTCAATCATGCCATAAGGAGTTGGAGCTGAGAAATAATCAAGTCAAAGGGAAATAAAGAGTCCCTTTGCCTGATCTGAGGCACTAAACAAGAGTGGAAGTTGGAACCAAGGTACACAACCCTCTAGACCTGTCTTCTGGAATGAATAAGATGATGTCGACAGAAGGTGGTCCACCATATGTGAGGCAAGAAGGGATCCTCAACTAAGGCACGAGAGATAATAGTAGAGCGACTGATAGACTAACACCAAGGATAATGGTGGAATGGGGGGTATTTAGTGGCGAGTTGAAAACTTCCCTTGTTAAAGCATAAAGGGCATGGATGACCTGGCAGCTACTGACTTGACACCGGAGGGGATAGGGGACAGTATGACTGAAGGCCAAGATGTGTGACACGAGATAGGAAAAAATAAATGAAGGATGGAGGACTATAGCGGGATACAAAGGGACTCAGGATAGACTCCATGGATGCGATGATAACTCAATTCAGATGCTCTAAACAAGGGCAACTCAATGATGTTGCCACATAGAACAGTCCCAGTGGGGACCACAAAAACATGAGTGTAAGATGGTTACTCACGACGTAAATCAACACGAGCATGGACAAGTGTGAAGGAAAAGTGGTGCCCCGAGTACAAGTGTTGCAAGTGAAGAAATTTGATTTTGAGGAGGGGTGAAGTGACCCTTCTTGGAAAAAATGTGTCCAGGTGAAGTATCAAATCACAAAAAACTAAAGGATACCCATTTCAGAGCTCAGTGAGAGCTTTCCAACGGTACTGATGATTTGTCAAACTGAGCAACGATTTGGTCATAGCTGGAAAAATAAAAAATTTGGGTTTCTCTTTTAATAAGGCATTTTCCCTCCAATTTGATTCATTTGCAAGTGTAGCTGTGGTGAATGTATAGAGGAGAAAATACCCTAAATCTTGCGGCGATCATAGCAGACAAACCAACCATTGGAATCGAGATCCGTCAGTTCCAAGTAAGAGGCATAACCATACACTTTCAATTCATTGGACTAAAGTTTCAGATTAGGCACCCAGGGCCTAGGAACAGGCCAGTTCACACTTTTTGGGGTCTGTTTTGTGACCGTAGCAAGTACTGGGCAGAAAACTGTGACTTGTCCTAGGAAATGGCCTGAAAAGTGTGACCTGTCAGAGAAATGAGTTCCAGTGTTGTGTTTGGCTAAGAGTTGGGATTTTTATGATTGAGGGGCATGGGTGCCCCCAAGCATGTTATGGTCATGCCAAATGTATTTATAAAAGGGGAATCTAAACACATTTTAATGATGTGGTGCGCCATTTATTTTCATTATGGTTATGCAGTTTGAGAAAGGGAATGGAGGATTACCAATCTCTTTTGGTACTGAATATATGAAGCTTTTGGGTTGGCATACATGGTGTCACTATCCCAAAGAATGGATTTGGAGATAATGAACTGGTGCTCACCTATAAAACACACAGGTTGGTCAACAACAATGTTTAGGGGACTGGGTTGTTGATGTAAGAGGAAGGAATGATGAGGGATATCATCCCTAGAGTGATCTGAAGTGATATGGGACTCTAGAGGTTCTTATAAATGGGGAAGAATGATGGTACTAGAGTCAACACGACCATATGCACTATGAGAGTTGTGGATAATTTCTTCTCCTGGACTCTCAGATATGGTTGCCCCCTTATCAAAACATTGTGTGTCAATGTAATGACCATAAGGTGTATGTGGTTCGAATGTATGGTTGCGATGTAAGGGGGGATAGATAAAGTCAGGGGTGGTGATTAATTCCATAATTTCGTCATTGTAATAGAAGATGGGGTGACTGGTGGAAGAAAAACCACCTGACGCAGAGAAGCTACCTGACTCGTCATCATGAGAAAAAGGTTCACATGTGTATCGTCACGGAGGGTGATTGAAGAACAAGTAGATGAAGGATCCACCGATGTTGAGCCCAAGGTGATCACTGAAGGGAGGTCAGGTGAAACATAGGGGGAAGTCCCAGGGGGGTCTTCCACCGTGGATCTCATAGATGATGAAAAGTAGTGGATAGTGGCCGAAGACTCTGTCATATCATCATTGGGAGGGGGAATGTCAATGGGATCAGATGTGTCCTCTAGTTCTGCTGAAGAAAAATGCGCAAATAATGGATAGGAAGGCTCATTGTGCTTGGCCTTGAATTGGTGGATCGCTTCTAAAGAGTCATGATATTCATCAAGGCGGGGATAGAGGTGGGTGTAGTGGCCATGGAAATCACACAAAGCACAAGGCTGATTTGTGCGCAAAGACTTGAGTTTCGGGACAGAATCAGGTATAGTGACATAGACCTCTGGGATATCAGACTCTAGAAACGCTTCGTTGACCATGGGCTTGAGACGAGGCAATTCATGAAAAGTATGGGTGGCATGACCGACAACATCACCTAAAGCACACCAAGTGGTATGCTTTGGAGGCTGATGAGGATCAGTGGTTCTTTGGGTAGCCTTGTCCTTAGGATTCTTCTTGCAAGCCTTCCCCCCTTCACCCGAAGCTTTCACAACAGGAGTAGGTTCCTGTTGAGGTGGCTGAGGCACAGAAGAAAAGGGAGGGGTCAAAGCAGTATAAGGTTTGGGCTGACCAGGCGGGATAGTGGCTGGGGGATCAATGTACCATACTCAGATCCCCAGGGTCATGTTAGGAATAGATAAGGTAGCCATAACAGGTACCGAAAATACTCCAGGAGGGGGATCTAGAAACGATATCTGACCGGAGGGGTAATGGCCAGGCGGGACAACTCCGAGATGGTTAAGACCAAGAGGAACTGTTCTAGGATGGTAGATAGGCTCATGGATACTAGCTTCAGGTGAGGGGCCTTGAGGAGGGAGTCCTGATGACTAATTCTAGGTGCTAGGAGAAGGTTGCGGAGGATGGGACTGTTGACTAGTCGAACCAGTCCGTTTGAGGTTGGACCGAGATGATTGCATCATGCAAACATTCGACGAGCTGGGATCAGAGATAGGAGGAGAGAGACTATGGAATGAACCAAGAAAAGACGATTCTTTGTAGACCTCGGGTGAGACACTGGTCGTAGGTTCAAATACTTGTTTATTGGCCACCGAAGAGATGATGGACTCAGGGGAGGTCTGAGACTTCGATTCGTAATATGTCAATTGGTTGATGGTGACAATATTTTCGTTGTGAGGAAAGCACATCTTACAGCGAAACGCATATGGGACAACAGACATCACATAAGTGTAGATACGACCTAATATAATGTTGTAGTCTAAGGGGGCATCAATGACTACTACGTCAACACAAACAGTCTTGCCCACAAGATTAATAGGACAATTACAGAACATGCCAAGGCGCTGGGAAGAGTGGCCATCCCATGCTTGGAGGGTGATAGTGGAAGGGGCCAACTCAAGAGATCTGATTTACTTCCAAACCGAATCGGACATCACACATGTGGATGCCCCCTCATCATTGATACAACATGAGACGTTGGCATTCCATATCTTGATAGGGATTTGGAAGGCAGCAGAAGTAGGAAGGGGAGCATGTTCTAATTGGTCAACATCGAAGACAATCAAACGATCATCTGAAGGATCCACAATGCCCACGGAAATTAGTAGAGCTTTTCATTGTGAAGGGCATGACTAGAGGACTTCCAGTGTTGACATGGCAGCAAGGGATTGCACCAAGTCATATACTACACTATACAAATGGGTATCTTTACCGAAAACAACGTTTCGGCATAATGGCCCCTTAGGGATCTTGGTATGAACCTCTACCTTAGGCTGAGGGATCAGTAAAGGACCATTGGGTGTCGAAAGAGGTTTTGTGGGACCTAAAGAATGGGGCTTAGGGGCAGACGTAGCGGGGGGCTTGTTGTATTAACAATACTGAGTCTGAAGGCTGAGGTCAACAGTAATGGGTTGGTCAGAGTTCATAATGAGAATTTGGTAATTGGAGGTACCAGATGGATGAGGTCGAGTGGTCTCCTGACTTTCAGCGGGTTGGGTAGCCATGAATCCTTACTGGGGGAAAGGATTGGTAAACACATCTAGTTGGATAGGTGCAGCTTCGGGAGGAACCAAAGGGGAGGCTTGTTGTCCTCGGGACGCTGCTTGAGCTTCCCACATCTACCGCATCTGAGGTAAAAGAGGAAAATCGTGGGTGTAGGGACCATAGACACTGCAACAAGAACAAATTTTTTTTGTGCGAACATGCCTGTCCTGCTTGGGATAATTTCCCATTTGCTAGGTTATTGTGTTAGGTGCATTTCCTTGGGGATTGGGTCCTAGATTACCTAGGGTAGATTGGTTTTGGTTGCCTTTCCTCATCTTTTTCAAAGTAGGAGGATTAGTCGCACCCTGCTGTGCATACACCTAACCCTGGGGGGTAGTGGCTACTGTTGTGGGGGTTGAGAAGGCAAGGGAGGCTGAGGTGCTAATGTTGGAAGAGCTAGAGCACCAATCTATGGATACGAATAATAAGGAGGGTGGGAAACATTGTGGTAAACAAGCTGGGCAAAAGGAGGAGGCATGTCTTATCCTGGATACATGCTACCGGGAGAGGGAAAAGTGTTGGAGGAGCTGGCCCCTCCCTGAGGGAAACCATAACCCATGGGAGGATGAGTGTACGAATGAGAAAGGGATCCAACGATGCCATTGGAGGCATGGGATGCCCCCGGTGCATTGGCACCATCGGGTCTAGGGAGATAAGGTAAGACAGTATAAACATAACCAGACTATGCGTAGATCAGATCATATTTCAACGCAATCTGGAGGACGACTTCTTTGGTCTGAGGGAAATGAGATGTGAAATTTTTTCCAATAGCAGGAAAAGGGGATATAAGAAACCAGTCCATGAAATCACGGTCTTCGAAGGTAGGGGCTTGACATAGGCTCTTTCTTCTCTGCCATTCCTAGACATTATTAGATAGGCAGGTCACAGACAATTGACGGAAAGAGGTCAAGAGTTCGGTACCGGTGTCATAATGAAGGGGAAGATGGAAGTAAGACAAAAAATCGTGGGCAAGAGTCAAAAAATTAGTATGACAGGCAAAGGCCTGGTTGACATAGCACTTAGAAGCTTCTCCACTAAGCGTATGCTAAAACAGCCAAAGACAGAGAGAGTCATCAGTGATGGATTTTGACGAACACCACATGTGGAAAGAATGAACATGATTTGTAGGATCCTCTCCAACAAGACCTTCGAACTTTGGGATGTCGGAAGGGAGCTTGGTTGGCATAGTAGGCCAACTAGGATCATGGTGTATGGGGTCATTAATCAACCAGTTAAAATCAGGAAGACTGAGGCCTGCCATATAAGGGAGCAAGGGAGCAGCCGAGATAGTTCCCATTGTGGTCAGACTAGTAATATTCCCAGCATTAGGGTCCGAGCTACCACCAGCATTAGGTCCTGAAATAGACATGGTGAAGGTGATAGAAGGAGAACTGAGGACAGAACTAGAAGGGGAACCTAATGAACCAAAAGCAGAGTCAGAATGGGGACTCGGTGGAGGACTAACTTGGACCCTAAGCAGAGGAGTAAGTCTTCCTAACGTAAAATGAGGATGAAGGCCGAGAATTCTCTAGGATAAACGCCTTTGAGGTGCAATGATGGAAAAATAGGCATGGATCACAGAAGGAAGAGAGACTAACAAGGGCAAGGAGGTGCAGGATCAAATGATTACTATGTCGAAATAAAGGCAGGTAGGTGCAGGATCAATTGATTACAATGTTATAGTCTTGGCCTGGTGGTATAAACTAGGCGCTCTTCACTTAGGGTGTGCGTGTATGTGATAAGTGTGTTATTTGTAATTAAACCTAGATGTGTGTAGAGAAAAAAAAAAGTGTTGTATAACTGTAAATAAATATGAAAATAATAGTAAAGTAAAATAAATATGACAAAAAATAAAGAGCTAAAGATGCATCAATTTAAACCCAAGGAGGAGGGCTTCCCAACAACTAGTCTATGGGTGGGAAAAATATAGTCAAAACACACAAAATGGCCAATGGATCTAAATTCAGCAGGGACAGGGATATAAAGGTCAGATCTTCTAGAAATAGGTGCACAAAAAAAACAAAAAACTAGAGGGAAAAGTGTTGCAAATGAGGTGGTGAAAGGCTACAACCTAAAGGGAAATGGAGGGGACCCTAGAGGAGGACCAAAAAAAAATGAAAAGAGGTGTTTTGGAAGGATGAATAACCAATATGAAATGGATCTAAAAGTACAGCATCAAATCTAAAAAATGGCTGAACTCACTGAAATCTCAGACGACCTGCTTCAGCTAAACTCCTCCTAAAATGGTGGAATCATACTGAAGCCTTAAGGGGCTTGTTTCCTACTTCGATGAGTAAAATAGAGCAAGTACAGGTCCAAGATGGGTGGAGATGGAGTTCAGAAAACCCTGAATAGTAGCCCAGACAAACCTAGAAAAATCACAAAAAAATTCCCGCAAAAATTTTAGGTCATAGTTTCTGAACTGTTTTCCGCAGAGGTCACAGTTTTTGGGCAGTTTTCCGCTAGCTAAGGTCGCAGGTTTGGGCCCAAAAAGTGTGACCTACACTTCCAACCATCTTGGGAGCAGGTTTCAAAAAAAAAATTGTCTCAGCTGCGGCTAATACCTGTGACCTACGCAATAGGCCCAAAAACACACAGATGTTAGAATTTTTACTGTTTTAGGGTTTAAAGGTTAAAAAAACATCAAGAAAAGAAAAACAAGAAGCTAAAGAAAAACCCTAGGGGTTGAAGCAGTTGGTCATGCAGGGATCTAAAAAATGACAGCGATCGTAATTAGAAACACCAATGGAGTCGTCAGTTGTTAGTGTGAATTCTAATCGCAAGCGTACGAAAAAATATCACTTTAGCTGTGCATAACAAATAGCCTTAACATCAAATATGGCTATCGATTTCCTTATATATGTAGTTAGTTGATCAAAATAAATGCTACAAAATCTAGATATATGCAGTTAAAGACATTAAACAACAAATAAAAGCAAGAGTTGCTCCATGCATCCAATAGACAAGATAAGAATATTTTTAAAGGATTTTGTATTTATGATGCTTTGGTAGGGAACATAGAAAGATGTTATCAGTCCCCCTCAATGGGGTGGATTATTGTATGTCCCAAGCACTTCAGATCTAAGATCTCCCCCTCTTGATGGTGTGGAAAACCCAGAAAAAAATGGAACTCAAGTGGAGTTCACAAGCAAAAAGTAGAAAAATATGACAATGATGGAGGATCAAAGTCAGACCAAAAGTATAGATCCAGAGTGATCTTTTGGCAACAAAAGGTAGTGAATGAATGGAAAAACCCCTCTATTTATAAAAAAAATATTGAGTTAGTCTAGATATTGGTGCATAATTAAAATATTATTAACCAAATCTAGATCCAACTTTTATGGAATATTTTATTATTTTTGTTGGAGGGAAAAAGAATTTGAATGTGGTCAAATCTCTTTATTTGTAAATAATAAATAGATAAATGATTTATTTATTATTTAAGAGTGTGGTTGAGTAATAATTAAATAAATAATTATTTATTTAATTATTTATAATGATTTAGTCAAATTTAACAAGGAATGTTATTTAAATAATGTTTTAAATCATTATTTCTAGAAAATAATAAGATAAATAGTGATTTATATAATTAATTTTCCAGTTTTAGATTAAATATGAACAGGAATATTAATTAATTTTTTTTTTAATTAATTATCCCTTGAGGAAAATCAAATAAATAAGGATTTATTCAATTATTCCTCATGGGGTTTCTTGTTTAGACCATAAACAACTTAATAAAGTATGGATTACTAAGTTATTTTTCATTGTGAAAGAAATTTTACTAGGGTAAAATTTGTCTTACATGGTGTACTTTGGTCCATCTAATTGTAACAGGTTAGATGACCAAAAATTGGTGTAACAAACATTTATTTCATCTAGATAGATCACAATAAAGTGGCCAATCTCTTCTGAAAATGCAATGTTCATTGCTCTTTGGAAGGTGGCCCCAACATTCATCAGTCCAAAAGGCATTTTCACATACATGAAAGTGCCCCATGGAGTGGTATTGATCTTTTGGATCAACCAAAACTTGGTTATAGCCAGAGAAACCATCTAGTAATGATATCCTACTTGATCCTATCACCTTTTGTAAGATATGGTCCATTTTGGATAAGGGATAGTTATCTTTCAGAGAAACCTTATTCAAATTTCTGAAATCAATGCACAACCTGATTTCTCCAGTTTTCTTTCCGACTGGTACCATATTTGACACCCATTTGGAATATCTGAGGGGGACAATTATTTTAGCATCATACAATAATTTAAATTATTTCTAAACTAAAGGTTAAAAAACTGGATTTATCCTTTGAAGTTTTTGTTTGAAAGGTTTTTGTTCTTTTTGTGATGTATGATGTTGGAATCATAAACATTCAGGCCCTCATAATTCCAAGCGAAAACATCAATGTATTCCTTGAATAGGGATATATATCTCTGTTTGGTGAGAATAGGTAATGTTTTTTTACAGTTTTCTCATTTTTGGGTTTTTTTCAATGCATATGTTGCATTCCTCAACTTCTGCTCATGTAGGCTCAATTTTAGGCTTCCTTGCTACATCATTGAAGTCAAAAAGGTCTTCTACCGGAGCTAATCCATGGGGAAAAATATTATCTTTTAGTTGAAGCATTTCAAAATCATCTTTTTCAAGATCTATTTCATAAATTTCTAATTTAGGTACACTTTCATCTAAATGATTATTGACATCTAATTTACCACAATGGTTTACCAAAGGATTATAGACAAATATTTGATTTTCTACATAATCTTCTGGTTTTATTTGATTTTGTTCCTGATTATCCAAATCTAACCATTTTTCCTCAAACTCATATTTTTACAGTAAGAAAATTTCAATCTGTTTGTCATTTTCGAAAACCTACCGGTATCGCATGTTATCTAGTATTGCAGGTCGATGTTTTACTTCAATTGTGTCTGGTTTTTTCAGGTGAGGTATTTTACAAGTGCTTGCAGAGACAACAAGACTATTAGCTATGACATTTTGACTTCTTGGAATTACTGTTAGATCATATTCGACAAAAGTATCTAAGAAATCGAGCACTGCATTTCTGTAGTCTCTTAATCTACGGTGTTTAGCAACATATTCTCCTTTTATTTGTTTGATGATTAATTCTGAATATCCATGCACAGCAATTATTTTGGCACCTAATTTCTTAAGTAACTGCATGCCTAACATCAGAGCTTCATATTCTACGATATTATTGGTGCACTGAAAATTAAGTTTATAGGATTTCCCTTCATAGTGATTATTAGATGGATTAGATAACCAAACTCCTGCTCCAGAGCCTTCTTTACTACAGGCTCCATCAAAGCTCATATTCCAGAAGAGTTCTAGAGGAGGATCTAATTTTTCTATTTGAGCTATGTTTTCTGGTGTATCAACATTATTTCCAAATTGTGCTTCAATATTAGTATCATTGAATAATATGAATGAATCCAAATCAGTGTGAACATAATATCGAGGGTAATTATGAGGTTTTTCTTGACTTCTTACCATATATTTCATGAGATTTTCTCTATACAAACTTCTCTGCTGACCAAAAACTGGTATTGTAGCATATGTCATATCTAATTGAAGGGTTCATTGTAACTTCGTTCCCCAAGGGCATGATAAAAGCATGCCATATTTAGGAGGAATGTCTACTACAACAATGTTCATAACTAGACTTTTGGATGGGATTTGAGTCGAAGTTACACACATGTCCTTGATGAGACCTAAACACTTTACTTTACTCGAATCAAATGAGTATAGATTTTTTTAAGGCCTAGTGATGTCAAGACCCAACTTTTCCATTACAGCTATGGGCATTAAGTTGTGCGAAGCACCTGAATCCAGCATAGCATTATATAGGATTTTATCATGTATATTTAAGCTGACATAGAAAGGAGGGACTGCTCCTTCCTATAAGTTACCATCTACTTCTGGACCAAACAAAAATTCAGGTTGATCATCACTAAGGTTGAGAGTGTTTTTAGTTTCCTCTATCTTTAGTACTTTCATTACCTGATCTTTGTATGTTTGTTTTTTCATTAGCTCTGTCAAATGGATGGGAATTTTGAATTTGGCTAGTTCGTTTTCAAGATTAAATGATAATTGAATCTTTACGATATTGGGAATGTCAGATACATTGACAATTTATTTAGATTTAAGTATTTTTTGCTAACTGGTGGTTGGAACATCATTTTGAGTTGGTTTAGAAACAAAATCACCTATCTTTTTAGTAGAAACCTCTGAAGGTTTCTTTCCAGGAGTTTCACCAGATTTCTTAGAAGACTTTTCTATTGTTTTCTTAGCGTCTGAATCAAAGCTAACTTTGGGAGGTTGATCAGTGTTTTTCTTAGCATTATTGTCAGAATTTTTTCTACTCCTAAGATTATATTGTTTGTGAACCTCCATAATAGCATTTTCAAATCCCTGTTTATATTCTTCAGATTATTCTAACTCAAGTTATGTTTGGGCTAATGAAAATAGTTGTTGTTCTTCTTCTGTGAGAAAAATAGTGTCATTATTATGTAAACCCAAAAAATTTATTTGTTTGTCTTCTTCCTCTTGAGGGATCTCTCCATTTTCATCAACATAATTGTCCTGAAAAGGGGGTCTAATTTTTTGATCAGGTCCCCTTTGTTTAATCTGTGGTTGATTTCTCCTATTTTTTTAATTGTGATTTTGGAGGGGGGGGGGGTTTATTTTCCTTAGGGATGTTTCTATCAATCACCATTCGTTCCATTTCCCTCAATAAATAATCTATCTTGGAATCAATGCTAGAGGTTTATGCTTCTTATTTTATGGTAACTCTCTTCTCAACCCTCATTCTAGCTCTTTTGGCCAACAAATTGGCCTCTACGCTGACTAATATGCTCTACATTTCTTCTAAGGTGCCATGATTCCTCTATATTAACTGATAAGCTATGTCTGGTTCAAAACCATATGGAAACTTAATCAACACTAGTCCTTCGGGTGGTTTTATGTGAGCAGGAATAGAATTATAAATAGAGTTTAATCTAGCACAATAATCCTGCACACTTCCTATAGTTTCTCTTTTGATATTTTCATATTCTAATAAAATTTGGAGGGGCTTATTTTTAATCTGCTATCTATCTAGAAATTGATGTTGTAGTACTGCTACTGGATTAATGGAAGAAGTTGGTAAAGCTATAAACCATTTCCTAACCTCACCTCCAAGGGTTTGAACGAATAACCTCATCATAACATCATCAGCATCGATCTCATGGAGATCAAAGAAATCATTCCTTTTGTCTACATTATATTGAGTAGTAATTTTTTTGGTGTTATCGAACTGGGATATTTTGGATTGATAATCTTGGGGCATAACCCCTAGATTTTGAGGAAGAATCAAGGGAGAATAATGTGCATCCATGATTGGAGGTCGAGGGTTGACAATAAGAAGTGGTGGACTAATAAGTGGTGGAGGAGGTGGAAAAGGATGAATTTTATGTGAAGGAGAGGATGGGTGAAGTGATGGAGATGAAGGTTTTTGAGTTTTTATGAGACGATAAGTAGCAAAATTTTCAGAAGAGGCTGGACTCACAAATCTTTGTTGAATTGTTTGGGATGCAATAGATGAAGCAGAAATATTTAATGCATACAATTATATTGATTGTTGGAGATAGGCATATGTAACTGTTGAAGTGAAGTTTGATACCAAACCTTCGAGGATCTCAAATCCTGGAAAATTTCTTGATTAGATTTTGTTAAAGAAGGCAAAATTTTAAGTGAATTTGGATGCAAAATAGATTGGTCAATGACTAATGTATCTACCCAATTTTGGGATTTGCTTCTAAACAATGTTTTCTCAAACTTTAAGTCAAATTTAATATATTGTAAGGTTTCAAGCTTATTATGAAAGGATTGTGCTCTAGGGAGAGGACTACTACTTCCCTAGCTTTCAGATGAACTGGTCTTTTTGACTGATTTCTATGAATTATCCTTAGCTCTTTTTCCAATCCTTTGAGGATCATCCACTATTTCAGGAGGTTTGGGATCAGGAGGGGATATTGTATAAGGTCTCTTGGAAGCCAGCTTTGAAAATTAAAACACACACTATAAAATGTAACTCGCGCCAACCTTTTGAACATGGATTACACACTATATTTACAAAAAATAAAAAAGATAGCAATCTCTATGAAATATTTTATACAGTGATTGAATTCAAAATAAATTATGATTGATTTCAATTGTTTCCCCAGTATGGTCGCCACTATGTTAGCGTTATGTAATTTACTAGATATTGTGAGAAATAATCACATAGGCTAACATAAAACCAAATTTGGGAACTGGGATCTAGCCATGTTAGTTTCAGAGAGGGCTCTCTCTTTAAGATATAACTTGGTTTGGATAAGTTTTAGGCTAGTTATGATTGTACTTGGGTTTTGAGTTTTGTTTTTTATTTTGGAAAATTGATTTTATTCAATTGATTAATGTCTATTTGGGAAATGGAGTCAAAATATAACTGGATAGTTGTATCAACTTTTCACAGAGTAAACACAGGGAAAGCTAGGAGTATTTACTGGATCTTTTAGAATTTATAAATGGATTATGAGAGAAATATGAAAAATATTCAGCAGAACTAAAGAGAAATTAAGAATTATTTAGTTTGGCCTTCAGTGGAAAACATTATGATTGTAAATGCAACTAGAATAAGGTACTCAAAATTAAATCCTATTCATTACACTTTCTACTTTGCAATTGGAATTCAGATGATTACAATGAAAGATAAAAATGAAACATACGAACAAAAGAAAAACATCGCCAGTATTTAAGCCACAAGAATCATGTGAATGGTCTGATTATTATTTATTCTCTAGTGCTTTGAAAAAGCTTACAGTAATTCAATAGACAAAAATAATATTGATCTCAATCAATTGACCCTTGATCCTTCCAAAACTGGAGTATTTATACAAAATATTACAAAAATAATTACAATAATACAGTCTCTAACAGACATGGTATTTTTAGACTTAAACTTGAATTTAAAACTTTAACTATTACCAAATTATAGCCTCGGTGGAATGCATTGTCCAAGGTAGGTGTTGATGTAGTGGGACAGTTAGGACGTGTACCACATTTTACTGATGTGCTGGCAGATGAACTGGCAGATGTTCTGATTTATCATTTTTACTCCTTTAATCTAGTAAATCAGTCAATTATTCCTAACGTTATTCATCTGGGAGAGATAGTTTTATCACCCTACGATATACTTCATCCATTTCTATATATTTAGTAAAAGTAGGCTTTACTAAAAATATATGTTTTACTTCATGCAGGATAAAGAATGTATCCTGGAGTGCGTTTAGCACAAGCCTTGGTGTTGTTGTACCCTGAATGTTTGAAACTTTAGTTGTATTAGTAGCAATGTCTTTGAGCTTGCGGTTGTAATCTTCAAGGGGCATTATCACTAAAATTGAGGGAAAACCCTTGCTGGTCAAGGGTTCCAGCCTGTTGAAAAAGCATTGAGCTATGATATTGACACTAGGGCATTTTTCTTTCAACTGAAGAACCAGGTTCTTCTTTGTCAGAATCTTATTTACTTCTAAAATGGTTGTTTTCCTATCTTCTATACCCAAATATTCAAGTTCATTGTTTTCCTTAGAATTCAGAAATTTAATTGTCTCAATAGATGTAGCAGGCTTTTCCTCAAGTTGTTCTGTAATAGTTACAATAGTTTCTTGAGCCTTCTCCAGTAAATCTCTTATTAAAAATAATCTTGATGCTAGGCCATATCTCTTTCACATATTCAATAATATCTCCCCATATAATCTCTTTGACTAACCCCGGTGTGTTTCCAAGTTAAGAATCTCTGACTTCCTTTTGCAATTTTTCAATTTTTCCTCTTTCTCTCTGTAGGTATACTGCATGTGCACTCTCTCCAATTTTTTTATGATGTTGTAGTGTCTTTAATTGATGTTGAAACTTCTTAATCTCTTCTATCTGAATGGATAAGTTCTGAACACCTCCAGCAAGCTGCTCAGCTCCTTCTGTTGTATCTGTGGTGGAATCAGTAGTGATGGGGACAATAGCCCTAGGGATTACATCCATGGGGGTTTCAACCTTTTTGACAGCTTCCTCATTTTCTTTGATGAGTTTCTCCATTTATGCTTCCATCTTCTTTATCTATATATTCTATTCCATGATAAGTTTCATCATGTCATCTTTCTGGGACTCTGTTTCCTCAATTTATTTGGTCATTAGATCTTCGATGGCTGGAATTTTGAGTTTCTTACTTAATTCTGCTATATCAACATTATTCTTCTTGATTATTTCTTCTGCAACATTAGGGGTCATAGCCAATCTTTACTACCAAATCTTCTAGAGCTTGGATCCTGGTGTCTTTAGCCATTAAAGAGACCCTTTCAATCTTGAGTTGTGACTAAGTGTTGGCCAAGGTGACCTACAATTTGGATAAGCTTATAGTAGTGTTAGTTAAAGTATAGGAAATCGTTGGGCCAGTCTGTTTGTGCAGTTCAAGTTGATCAATTGGATGCACATCTTTTGCATCAAAATCAAAGGCATTTTTCTTGTAATTTGAGGTAGTCCTAGGTCGTGGAATATGATCTGGCAAAAATACCAACTGCATCTTGTCTTTCTCGGAGTCAAACACTGAGAAAAGTTGGGCCTGAGAACTAGAAGAATGTTTCCAAAATTGATTATAAGTGTCTAAGTTTAGCACTTGGTTTTTATTCTTAATTGTTCTGAAAATATGAAAAATATCCTCTTCTTTATCCTTCTGATTGTCTTCATTGGTCTAAATTAATTGTTGTTCATGAGAAGTGGTAGAATGAGTGGGAGACTAAATAGTCTTTCCACCAAGATGTGTAAAAATTGATGTATCTCCAACTTTTTCAAATGTTTCTTTCTCTAACGCATTGGTTGTACTAGCTTTTGAAAAGAGTCTAGGTATCTTTCTATATACCATTCTGAAAACTTGACTTGATATTTCAGTCATTGGGGATGAATTTTCTTCTCTGCCTCTTTTCCCTGTCCTCCCTTGTGTAACTAGAGCATGTACGTTTGAAGTAGATACTTCCTATTATTCTGCTTCTTAGAGAGTAGATTCTTTCCATTCTAACAGATTTGTATATTTTTCAATCTCAGGTCTTGTTGTGTGATGTTATGGAGTGAACTTATTTTCCACTCTCAGCCTTGAAATCACTCCCAATGGGTTATATAACCAAGTAAAGCTGAGACCAAACTTCATTTCTTTTAATAAATTGACTAATTCTTGTCTAGCTACTCTAGTGTTACAAATGAATGGACCAATCTGAGTTTTGAGTTTGAACTGTGATTTCTTCTTTGCAGCAACAAAATGGACTTCATCTGCCCTGAGAATTTTTCTGATATATTCCAATGCAAAAATCCTTATGGGCGGGATATTAGGCAATTTGTAAGGTGGTATGTCACAACCATAAACTCTGATTTCTATATAGTTCTGGTAAAGGTACCAATCCCATGCTGTGGCTTGATCCGAAAGATGTAAAACTTTCACAATCTCCTCACTAATCCTCGGTTATACACCACTTCTCAAAAGATTCATTGATGGATATACAAAAATTTCAATGAACTGCTTATATGAATACTCTTCTTTGTCTTTCATTCCCATGGAAGTTCAAAAAATAACTAACCGATGGTTCCCTTCTTCATCTAGCTTCTGCAATGTGAATGGAAACTTGTCTCCCTGAAAAAAGATAAAAAGATAGACTAGTACTGATGCATACTTGAAAATGTTTTTAGTAGGGAACTTGGAAAATTGCTCATGGATAGCATCAGCTAGAAATTGACTAAAATTGAAGAGGGTTGAAGGTTTAGAATAAAAAAAAAAATTATAAAGGAAACCAATAATAGAATCATCAAAATAGTAACCAAGAAGATAGGAACAGATTGTGATAATGTGCTTGGTTCTATCATGTAACATGGAGGAAGGATAGGGAGGATTTCTTTTGGGCAGAGAATCTGTAGCTAGAAATAATTCCAATGTTTTAGCTCTTTTGTTAAAGTCCAATTTCTGATAGGTTTCTGTGAGGATTTCATGGGAGAAAGGAGTGATGTTTTCAAAAACAGCGGCCTGAAAAATTTGATTAATTGTCTGGGTAGTGATACCAAACAGGATTTCTCATGTAGGGGAAATGATAGCCTTTTTACTAGGACCATATCATGAATGGCACTTTCTAATAAATTCGGTGCTCTGTGGGTTTGAGGAAAAATGTAGTAAGGTAGATTAGAGTTCCACAGTCCGAGTTCATCCATTTGATTAATGAATTGGTCCTCCAACCAGCAATAAAAATAAAATAATTCAAAGTTAGATAGCAAGTCATGGATTTTGAAGTCCATGTCGGCCAATGGGATATGGTAAAGATCAATTGATGGGTGGATGAGAGGGTTCGGGAATTATTCAACCTCCTTGCCCTTGGGAGGCATCCTAGTTATTTTTTGTTGAACAGAGGTGGAAGAAATGAGGTGAATTCTTGGCTGATAAAAATTTGGATTGAAAAAAAAAAAAAGT
Source organism: Pinus albicaulis (assembly GCA_034641835.2). Taxonomy (NCBI): domain Eukaryota; kingdom Viridiplantae; phylum Streptophyta; class Pinopsida; order Pinales; family Pinaceae; genus Pinus; species Pinus albicaulis. The sequence continues at coordinate 887,470,339 of CM076582.1, forward strand.
GATTGGATCACTGTGATCAGGACAGGGAAATGAGATAGTGTCGCAATCTATGTCTTCAACAGGAGCTGCAACCTACATAGTAAGAAAAGTATTACAGCCAATTGAGTCTATGAGGGGTTATTTATGAATTATAGGTTTTATTAAGAAAATTATGGAGCGGGATCATTAATCAACGGGTCTAACAACATTAATTCTTCAATGGAATAAGCAACGGGAGGGAAAAAATTAAATACTAAAATGGGTAGAAAGGTGGGGTAAATATTTCCACATAGGTGTGATGGGACAGGGAGAGCATGATGGACGTGGACAGTTTTTGACAGGAGAAAACCACGCTCGGGGGTGAGCTTGGTCGGTAGGCAGTTTTGGGCGTAGGGATCCCGAATAACCAAAAAGCAGAGGTGGTGGTATAATTTGGCGGTTTTTAAAACCTCTGACTTTGGACCCCCCCCCCCCCCCTTGTTAGTAACCTTCAGATGGCAAAGGGGGCCCGAAGGGGAATATCAGTCGTCGGATGTAATGTGAGTTGGCGAGATTGGTTGAAAAATGGAGGGTTTTTAAATGGAGTGGGGCGAAGGTGGATGGTGGGGTCAGAAAAGATTAATATATATGATGTAATGTGATATGTGGGGGGTTCGCATTATTTTTGGCGCAACTATTTAACCATTGAAAATTTGGTTAATTTTTTTTATCAAATATTCCATATGTCCAAGGTTATAATCTTAGCATAAAATCTGAGTTTCATCTCCAATTTCATTTTTTATTCTCTACCTACCCTTGATTTTTCATTTCTTTTTCTACTCTAACATTTTAACAATTTCTCCTTCATTCGAGTGCATTTAGACTAGCAAATCAACATTTTTCTTTTTTAACGACTAATCTACTTCTATGACTTATTCCTCCCTTGGTTCAGATTAAATTATTGAACCAATTTTTATTTTGTATCTAACTATTAATTTGTCAAGATTGAAGAGTTTGAAAAATCATTTTTCACTACCTATTAACAAGAAATTTAAACCTAACTCAACCATGCTTAAACTGTATGATTGAATTCTATTGAACTATTGTGGCATTTCAAACAAGCTGCACACAATTTACTTTCAAAAATAAGCTAAACTAAGAGTAGTGGCATTTCGAGGTGCAACACTTACATAATTTCTTGTTTTTTTTTATGGGGTTCATAATCTATTTTTTTATTTAACATATACCCTATTTTGATTTTTTATGTTATCTCCTTTTTTTTTTATTTTGAAAATTATTTGTAGATTGGAAATAATTTTACAAAATAAATTTGACAAATATAATAAACTCAGTCACCTTGAGATCCTATGAAATATAGGACCCTAACAGTGCCTCCAACTGGGGATGGCACTTCCATGCATTGAAGTGTCAAGAGCTTATGATCAGTAGCCTTATCGATCTGCACATCTGAGCAATCTGTAATCAGATTCCTTTTCTGCTTCAAATATTATGATGGTCTGTTGACCATGGCTTAGGGCCTTCTCTAGGGGCTTCAACCTTAATCAACAAAACATCCAATCCAATCCATGTGGACTATGATATTTACAATGATGTAAAAGAATCTTTAGACTAGGAGAAATAATGCTTCAACATCCTACCATTTACAGGACCACCAGGTAATTGTGTTCCATTCATATCTATGAGAAAAAATGCATGGTCACCACTAAGGGCATTTATAATATATGGTCCCATCCATATATTATCAAACTTGTTATGCTTCCCTTTGTCTTCTCTCCTTGCATCCCATTTTAAAACTTTTTCACCAATAGAAAAATCAGCTGCCTTGGTTCTTTTGTCAAATATTTTCTTGATATTTTTTTGTATGAGCTGTGTTTTGTTATACACCTCTTCTCTTCTTTGTTGTAACTGAATGTTTTGATGAATCCTTTTGAATTCATCATTTGGTTCCACTTGTAACTCTTGCACTATCTCCATCACTGGCAGTGCTAGAGAAGATGGAAAAACAACATCCATCCCATAGAAAAGTTGGTATGGTGACATACCAATGAACTTCTTGGTAGTAAGCCTATCAGCCCAAAGTGCGTTGATTAACTTATTATTCCAAGACTTTTTATTCTGTTATAATAACTTCTTGATGATGTTTATCATACTCTTGTTGGATGATTCAGCCAGTTCATTACCTTATGGGTAATAGGTCTTTGAATGTCCAAAATAAATATGATATTTCTCACAAAATTCAATCATATTTTTGGACTTAAAGGTTGTTTCATTTTCAGTGATTATTTTCCTTGGGTAGCCAAATCTTGACAGGATATTAGTCTCAAGGAACTTTGTAATAACATCATCAGTGTCATTTATAGAAGTAATGTACTCTATACACTTAGTGAAGTAATATGTGGTTGTTAAAATCCACTTGTGTTGGGCAGAGGAAGGAGGATGGATTTTACCTATGAAATCCAAACCCCATTGTTGGAATGGGCTTTCAACATAAATGGGTTTTAGTGGCAAGGGTAGAATTTTCTTTTTACCTTCAAAAATTTGACACTTGTGGCAGGTTGTGACTTTCTTATGGATATCAGAAAAAAGGGTGGGCCAGTAAAAACCAACCCTGAGAACTTTATTAGCAGTATTCCTCCAATACATGTGGCCACCACAATATCCTTCATGAAAATCGTGCATAATATTTTATGCATCATTATTCGCCAAACATTTGAGTAATAGGCCACCAGAATCTTTCCAATAAAGGACATTATCAATGATGAAAAATTGTATTGCTTTTAATTTCAAAAATCTAGCTTTAGTTTTTGTAAGACCAAGAGGAGCATTTAAATTGAACAATACATAAAGTAGGTTTGCATACCGGGAGAATTTAAAAATTCTTCATTGATTTGTGGAGTCGCCTCCTCCTCTTGATCATCCAAAGTTGCCACCAATTTTATGTCCAGAGCTTGAAAATTGGACTCAGCCATAAGCTGGGCAATTCCTTTCCCTTTAATTAGTTTGGTAGGTTTTATTTGCAGATCATATTCCAAAATAACTACAATCCATTTTCCTCTTTTTCCATCTTATCCATTCTGTGTTAAAATATCCTTTACCACAGAATTAGGTACATAAGAAATTACGTGTGAATGAAAAATATAAACTCTAAAGTCTTTAATTTCCTTGATTAGTGAAAAGGCATGTTTTTCCATGACGTTGTACTTGAGAGAAGCATCTCTTAAAGCTTTGTTGAATAAGGCTATTGGCTGCTCAAATCCTTCACCATTTTTCTGCAGTAAAACAGCTGCAACGGTGTGCTCAGAAGCAAAAGAAAAGTTTATAAAATCTTTAGAAAAATATGGACTAATTAATACTAGTACTTTATTTAATGCATGTTTTACCATGTCAAAATATTTCCTAGCCTCTATGATCCATTTTATTTCAGAGTCTTTCTTGAGCATATTGGTTATGTTTTTAAGAATTTCAGCAAGATTAGGAATAAATCTTCTCAGAAAAATTATTTTACCTATGAAGGATTGAAGTTCTTTAATGTTGCTTGGGGATCTGATCTTTAGTATTTCTTAAATTCTCTTAGGGTAAATTCTAACTCCATATTTTGATATGATATGTCCTAACAGTTTGCCTTCTTCCAGGCCAAATAGTGTTTTCTTAGGATTTAAAGATACGCCAAATTTTCTGCATTTCTGAAACACTCGTTTCAAATGTGTCAAGTGTTCTTCATTAGGTTTTGAATACACAGTTATATCATCCAGATATATCATAATAAAATGGCCAATCTCTTATGAAAATTCAATTTCCATTGCTCTTTGGAAGGTGGCCCCAGCATTCACCGGTCCAAAAGACATTTTCACATACACGAAACTGCCCCATGGAGTGGTAAAAGTTGTTTTATCTTCATCTTATGGATGAACCAAAACTTGGTTATAGCCAGAGAAACCATCTAGTAATGATATCCTACTTGATCCTATCACCTTTTGTAAGATATGGTCCATTTTTCATAAGATATAGTTATCTTTCAGAGAAACCTTATTCAGATTTCTGAAATTAATGCACAACCTGATTTCTCCAGTTTTCTTTTTGGTTAGTACTATATTTGATACCCATTTGGAATATTTGAGGGGGGAAATTATTTTAGCATCATACATTCTTTTAACTTCTTTCTCAACTAAAGATAACAAACTGGATTTATCCTCTGAAGTTTCTATTTGAAAGGTTTTTTTTCTTTTTTAATTGGAATTTTGTGTTGTATGATGTTGGCATAATAAACCTTCAGGTCCTCATAATTCCAAGTGAAAACATCAATGTATTATTTGAATAGGGCTATACATCTCTGTTTGGTGACAATAGGTAATGTTTTTGAAGTTTTATCATTTTTGGGTTTTGTTCAGTACTTATGTTGCATTCCTCAATTTCTACTCCCGTGGGCTCAATTTTAGGCTTCTTTGCTACATCATTGAATTCAAAAAGGTCTTCTAACGGAGCTAATCCCCGGGGAAAAATATTATCTTTTCGTTGAAGCATTTCAAAATCATCTTTTCAGGATCTATTTCGTAAATTTCAAATTTAGGAACACTTTCATCTAAATGATTATTGACATCTAATTTACCACAATGGTTTACCAAAGGATTATATACAGCTATTTAATTTTCTACATAATCATCTGGTTTTATTTTATTTTGTTCTTGATTATCCAAATATAATTGTGTTTCCTCAAACTCATCTTTTGACAGTAATAAATTTTCAATCTATTTGTCATTTCCGAAAACCTACCAGTATCGCATGTTATCTACTATTGCAGGTCAATGTTTTAATACGATTGTGTGTGGTTTGTTCAGGTGAGGTATTTTACAAGTGCTTGCAGAGACAACAAGACTATCAGCTATGACATTTTGACTTCTTGGAATTACTGCTAGATCATATTCCGCAAAAGTATCTGAGAAATCGAGCACTACATTTCTGTAGGCTCTTAATCCAGGGTGTTTAGAAGCATATTCTCCTTTTATTTGTTTGATGATTAATTTTGAATCTCCATGCACACTAATTCTTTTGGCACCTAATTTCTTAAGTAATTGCGAGCCTAACATCAGAGCTTCATATTTTGCGATATTAATGGTGCACTAAAAAATAATTTTATATGAATTCCCTTCACAATGATTATTAGATGGATTAGATAACCAGACTCCTGCTCTAGAGCCTTCTTTACTACAGGCTCCATCAAAAATCATATTCCAAAAGATTTCTAGAGGAGGATCTAATTTTTCTAGTTTAGCTGAGTTTTCAGGTGTATCAATGTTATTTCCAAATTATGCTTCAATTTCAGTATCATTGAATAATATGAACGAATCCAAATTAGTGTGAACAGAATATAGAGGGTAATAATGAGGTTTTTCTTGACTTATTACCATATATTTCATGAGATTTTCCCTATACAACCTTCTCTGCTGACCAAAAACTGGTATTGTAGCATAGGTCATATCTAATTTAAGGGTTCCTTGTAACTTTTCTCCCCAAGAACGTGATAAAAGCATGCCATATTTAGGAGGAATATCTGCTACGAAAATGTCCATAACTAGAATTTTGGATGGGATTTGAGTTAAAGTTACACATAGGTCCTTGATGAGACCTAAACACTTTACTTTACTTGAATCAAATGAGTATAGATATTTGTAAGGCCTAGTGATTTCAAGACCTAACTTTTCCATTACAGCTCTGGGCATTAAGTTGTGTGAAGCACCTAAATCCAGCACAACATTATGTAGGATTTAATCACGTATGTTTAAGCTGACATAGAAAGGAGGGAATGCTCCTTCCTGTAACTTACCATCTACTTCTAGACCAAACAACAATTCAGGTTGATCATCATCAAGGTTGACAGTGTATGCAGTTTCCTCTATCTTTAGTACTTTCATTACCTGAGCTTTGTATGTTTGTTTTTTAATTAGCTCTGTCAAATGGATGGGAATTTTGAATTTGGCTAGTTTGTTTTCAAGATTAAATGATGATTGAATCTTTGCAATATTGGGAATGTCAAATACATCGATAGTTTCTTTAGATTTAAGTAGGGTTTGCTAACTGGTGGTTGGAACATCATTTTGAGTTGGTTTAGAAACAAAATCACTTGTCTTTTTAGTAGAAACCTCTGAAGGTTTTTTCCAGGAGTTTCACCAGATTACTTAGAAGACTTTTCTATTATTTTATTAGGGTCTGAATCAGAGGTAATTTCTGGAGGTTGATCAGTGTTTTTCTTAGCAGTATTGTCATAATTTTTTTTCTCCTAAGATTATATTTTTTTTGAACCTCCATAATAGCATTTTCAAATCCCTGTTTATATTCTTCAGATTCTTCTGACTCAAGCTCTGATTGGGCTAATGAAAATAGCTGTTGTTCTTCTTGTATGAGAAAAATAGTGTCATTATTATGTAAACACAAAAAAATTATTCAGTTTTCTTCTTCCTCTTGAGGGATCTCTCCATTTTCATCAACATAATTGTCCTGAAAAGGGGGTATAATTTTTTGATGAAGTCCCCTTTGTTTAATCTGTGGTTGATTTATCCTATTTTTTTTATTGTGATTTTAGTGGGGGGGGGTTGATTTTCCCTAGGGATGTTTCTATCAATCACCATTTGTTCCATTTCCCTCACTAAATAATCTATCTTGGAATCAGTGCTAGAGGTTGATGCTTCTTATTTTATGGTAACTCTCTTCTCAACCCTCACTCTAGCTCTTTTGGCCAACAAATTGGCCTCTACACTGACTGAAATGATTTTCATTTCTTCTAAGGTGCCAGGATTCCTCTCTCTTAACTGATAAGCTATGTTTGGTTAAAAATCATCTAGAAACTTAATCAACACTAGTCCTTTGGGTGGTTTTATGTGAGCAAGAATAGAATTATAAATAGAGGTTAATCTAGCACAATAATACTACACACTTTCTCTAGTTTCTCTTTTGATATTTTCATATTCTGATAAAATTTGGAGGGGGTTCTTTTTAATCTATCATCTATCTAGAAACTAACATTGTAGGACTGCTAGTTAATTGATGGAAGCAGTTGGTAAAGCTCTAAACCATTTCCTAACCTCACCTCCAAGGGTTTGAATGAATAATATCATGAGGCATCAATCTCATGGAGATCAAATAAATCATTCATTTTTTCTACATGTTGTTGAGAAGTAATGGGTTGAGTTTTATTGAACTGGGGTATTTTGGATTGATAATCTTGGGGCATAGCCCATAGATTTTGAGGAAGAATAAAGGGAGCATAACATGCAGCCATGATTGGAGGTGGAGGGTTGACAATAATAAGTGGCGGAGGAGGTGGAAAAGGATGAAATGTATGTGAAGGAGAGGAAGGATGAAGTGATGGAGATGAAGGTTTTTGAGTTTTTATGAGATGATAAGTAGTAGAATTTTCAGAAGAGGTTGTACTCACAGATATTTTTTGAATTGTTTGGGATGCAATAGATGAAGCAACAATATTTAATGCAGACAATTATACTGATCTCAAAATCTTGGAAATTTTCTTGATCATATTTTTTTAAAGAAAGCGTATTTTTAAGTGAATTTGGATGCAAAATAGATTGGTCAATGACTCATGTATCTGCCCAATTTTGGGATTTTCTTATAAACAAGCTTTTCTCAAACTTTAAGTAAAAGTTAATATCTTGTACGGTTCCAAGCTTATTAGGAAAGGATTGTGATCTAGGGAGAGGACTACTACTTCCCTAGCTTTCGGATGAACTAAAATTTTTAACTGATTTTTGTGAAGTATCCTTAGCTCTTTTTCCAATCCTTTAAGGATCATCCACTATTTCAGGAGGTTTGGGATCAAGATGGGATCTTGTATAAGGTATCTTGGAAGCCAACTTTGAAAATTAAAACACACAGTATAAAATTTAACTCATGCCAACCTTTTGAACTTGGAATTACACACTGTATTTACAAAAAATAAAAAAGATAGCAATCTCTATGAAATATTTTATACAGTGATTGAATTCGAAATAAATTATGATTGATTTCAATTATTTCTCCTATATGGTCGCCACTATGTTAGCATTCTGTAATTTACTAGATATTGTGAGAAATAATCACATAGGCCAACATCAAACCAACTTTGGAAACTGGGATCTAGCCATGCCAGTTTCAGAGAGAACTCCCTTTTTAATATCTAACTTGGTTTGGATAAGGTTTAGGCTAGTTATGATTGTACTTTGGTTTTGATTTTTGTTTTGAATTTTTTAAAATTGATTTTATTCGATTGTTTAATGTCTATTTGGGAAATGGAGTCAAAATATAACTGTATAGTTGCATCAACTTTTCACAGAGTAAACACGGGGCAAGCTAGAAGTATTTACTGGATATTTTAGAATTTATAAATGGATTATGACATAAATATCAAAAATATTCAACAGAACTAAAGAGCGATTAAGAATTCTTTAGTTTGGCCTTCAGTGGAAAACATTATGATTGTAAATGCAGTCAGAATAAGGTACTCAAAATTAAATCATATTCATCACGCTTTCTGCTTTGCAATTGGAATTCAGATGATTACAATGAAAGATAACAATGAAATGTACTAATAGAACAAAAACATCACCAGTATTTAAGCCACAAGAATCCTGTGAATGGTATGATTATTATTGTTGCTCCAGTGCTTTGAAAAAACTTACAATACTTCAATAGAGAAAAATAATCGTGATCTCAATCAATCGACCTTTGATACTTCCAAAACTGGAGTTTTTATACAAAATATTACAAAAATAATTACAATAATACAGTCTCTAATAGACATGGTATTTTTAGACTTAAACTTGAATTTAAAACTCTAAATTTTACCAAATTATAGCCTCAGTGGAATGCGGTGTGAAAAGTAGGTGTTGATGTAGTGGGACAGTTAGGACATGGACCACATTTTACAGATGTGCTGGCAGATGAACTGGAAGATGCTCCAATGTATCATTTTTACTCCTTTAACCTAGTAAATCATTCAATTGTTTCCAATGTTCTTCATCCAAGATAGTTAGTTTTATCACCCTGAGATAGACTTCATCCATTTCTATATATTTAGGAAAAGTAGGTTTTACTAAAAATATATGTTTTACTTCATGTAGGATAAAGAATGTATACTGGAGTACGTTTAGCACAAGCCTTGGTGTTTTTGTGCCCTAAATGTGTGAACCTTTGCTTATATTAGTAACAACGTCTTTGAGCTTGCAAATGTAGTCTTCAAGGAGCATCAACTTGTCATTTATCACTAACATTGAGGGAAAACCCTTACTGGTCAAGGGTTCCAGCCTGCTAAAAACACCTTGAACTATGATATTGACACTGTTGCATTTTTCTTTCAACTGAAGAACCAGGTTCTTCTTTGTCAAAATCTTCTTTACTTCTAAAATGGTTGTTGTCTTGTCTTCTATACCCAAATCTTCAACTTCATTGTTGTCCTTAGAATTCAGAAATTTAATTATCTCAGTAGTTGTAGCAGGCTTTTCCTTAAGTTGTTCTATAATAATTACAATAGTTTCTTGAGCCTTCTCCTGAGTAAATCTCTCTGATTAAAAATAATCTTGATGCTAGGCCATATCTCCTTCACATATTCAATAATATCTCCCCATATAATCTCTTTGACTAACCCCAATGTGTTTCCAAGGTAAGAATTTCTGACTTCCTTCTGTAATTTTTCAATTTGTCCTCTTGCTCTCAGTAGTTCTACTGCATGTGCACTCTCTACAATTTCTTTCTGATGTTGTAGTGTCTTCAACTGATCCTGTAAATTCTTAATCTCTTCTATCTGAATGGATAAGTTTTGAACACCTTCTATGAGCTTCTCAACTCCTTCTGTTGTATATGTGGTGGAAGCAGTAGTGATGGGGACATTAGCCATATTGATTACATCCATGGGGGTTTCAACCTTTTTGACAGCTTCCTCCTTTTCTTTGATGAGTTTCTCCATTTATGCTTCCATCTTATTTATCTGTAGATTCTATTCCATGATGATTTTCATCATGTCAGCTTTCTAGGACTTTATTTCCTCAATTTCTTTGGTCATTGGATCTTCGGTGGCTCGCATTTTGAGTTTCATTCTTAATGCTGCTATATCAACATTCTTATTCTTGATTATTTCTTCTGCAGCATTAATGTTAGAGGGGTCATAGCCAATCTTTACTACCATATCTTCTAGAGCTTTGATCCTAGTGTCTTTATCCATTAAAGAGACCCTTTCAATCTTCAACTGTGACTGAGTGTTGGCCAAGGTGACTTGCAACTTGGATAAGCTTATAGCAGTGTTAGTTAAAGTATAATAAATCATTTGGCCAGTCTGTTTGTGAAGTTCAAGTTGATCAATTGGATGCACATATTTTGCATCAAAATCAAAGGCAGTTTTCTTGTAACCTGAGGTATTCCTAGGCCGTGGAATCTGGTCTTGGAAAAATTCCAACTGCGTCTTGCCTTTCTCAGGTCAAACACTGAGAGAATTTGGGCCTGAGAAGCAGAAGAATGTTTCCAGAATTGATTATAAGTGTCTAAGTTTAGCACCTGGTTTTTCATCTTAATTTCTCTGAAAATATGAGAAATATACTCTTCTTTATCCTTCTGATTGTCTTCACTAGTCTTTATTACTTGTTTTTCATGAGAAGTGGTAGAATGAGTGGGAGACTAAATATTTTGTCCACCAATCTGTGTAACACTGGATGTATCTCCAACTTTGACAAATTTTTCTTTCTATGACTCATTTGTTGTACTAGATTTTGAAAATAGTCTAGGTTTCTTTCTGTATACCATTTTGAAAACTTGACTTGATATTTCAGTCATTGGGGATGATTGTTCCTCTCTACCTCTTTTCACTGTGCTCCCTTGTGTAACTAGAGTGTGTATGTTTGAAGTATATATTTCTTGTTCTTCTGCTTCTTGGAGAGTGTTTTCTTTCCATTCTAACAGATTTTTATATTTTTTAATATTGGGTCTTGCTATGTGATGATATGGAGTGAGCTTATTTTCCACTCTGAGCCTTGAAATCACTCCCAATTGGTCATATAACCAAGTAAAGCTGAGACCAAACTTCATTTATTTTAATAACTTGTCTACTTCTTCTCCAGCAGCTCTAGTGTTACAAATGAATGGACCAATCTGATTTTTGGGTTTGAACTATGATTTCTTCTTTGTAGCGAAAAAATGGAATTCATCTGCCCTGAGCATTTGTCTGATATATTCCAATGCAAAAATCCTCATGGGGAGGATCTTAGGAAATTTGTAAGGTGGCAAGCACAACCATAAAATCTGATTTCTGTATAGTTCTGGTAAAGGTACCAGTCCCCTGTTGGGGCTTGATCTGATAGATGCAAAACTTTCACAATCTCCTCACTAATCCTTGGTTCTGCACCACTGCTCAAAAGGTTCATTGTTGGATATAAAAACATTTCAATCAACTACTTATATGAATACTCTTCTTTGTCTTTCATTCCCATGGAAGTCCAAAAAATAACTAACTGTTGGTTCCCTTCTTCATATAGCTTATGCAATGTGAATGGAAACTTGTCTCCCTGAAAAAAAGATAAAAATATAGACTAGTACTTACTTATGCATACTTGAAAACTTTTTCAGTAGGGAACTTGGAAAATTTCTCATGGATAACATCAGCTAGAAATTGACTGGAATTGAAGAGGACTGAAGGTTTAGAATCAGTAGAAAAAATAGAAAGGAAAAAAATAATAGCTTCATTTGCATTTTGGTCAGAATAGTAACCAAGAAGATAGGAAAGGATTTTTCTAATGTGCTTGGTTCTATTAGCGAACATGGAGGAAGGATAGGGAGGACTTATTTTGGGCAAAGGAGTGTTTGCAGCTAGAAATAATTCTAGTGTTTTAGCTCTTTTTGAAAAGTCCAATTTCTGATAGGTTTCTGTGAGGATTTCATGGGAGAAAGGAGTGGTGTTTTCAAAAACATGGGCCTGCAACATTTGATTAATAGTCTGGGAAGTGATAGAAAACAGGATTTCTCCTGTAGGGGATATGATAGCCTTTTGACTAGGATCGTAGCATGAATGACACCTTCTAATAAATTCTGGTGCTCTGTGGGTTTGAGGGAAAATGTAGTAAGGTAGATTAGAGTTCCACTGCCTGAGTTCATCTATTTGATCAATGAATTGGTCCTCCAACCAGCAATAAATCTCAAATAAGTCGAAGTAAGATAAGGAGTCATGGATTTTGAAGTCCATGTCAGCCAATGGGATATGGTAAGGGAAATTGACGGGTGGATGAGAGGGTTCAGAAATTCTTCAACCTCCTTTCCCTTGGGAGGCATCCTAGTGATTTTTTGTCGGAGAGAAGTGGAAGAAAGGAGGTGAATTCTTGGTTGAGAAAAGTTGGATGGAAAAAAATAGTGATCGAATCATTGTGATCATGACAGGGAAATGAGATAGTGTCTCAATCTCTGTCTTCAACAAGAGCTGCAACCTGCATAGTAAGAAAATTATTACAGCCAATTTTGTATGTGAGGGGTTATTTAGGAATTATAGGTTTTATTAAGAAAATTATGGAGCGAGGTCATCAATCAATGGGTCTAAAAGCATTAATTCTTCAATGGACTAAGCAACAGGAGGGAAACAATTAAATGCTAAAACGAGTAGAAATGTGGGTTAAATATTTCCACGTAGGTGTGATTTGATAGGGGGATCATGATGTGGACGTGAGACGGTTTTTTACAGGATAAAAACCATGTTCGGGGATGAGCTTGGTCGGTAGGCGGTTTCGGGTGGAGGGATCTTGAATAACCAAAAAGCAGAGGTGGTGGTATAATTTGGCAGCTTTTAAAACCTCTAACTTCGAACCACCCCCCCCCCTGCTGGTAACCTTTATATGGAAAAGGGGGGCCGAAGGGAATATCATCCATTGGATGTAATGTGAGTTGCGGGATTGGTTGAAAAATAAAGGGATTTTAAATGGAGTCGGGCGAAGGTGGATAGTGGGATCGGCAAAGATTAATATATATTATGTAATATGATATATGGGGAGTCTACATTGTATTTGGCATGACTATTTAACCATTGAAACTATGGTTAATTTTTTTTATCACATATTCCATATGTCCAAAGTTATGATCTTAGGATAAAATCCTATGTAATGTTCCTAATTTTTCCTTCAATAAATTGGAACATTAGATTTTGATAATTTCACTTATAAGTTGAATAATTGGGTGAGGAGGCCCATTCATAATAAAAACATGGATAAAATCCCTCTATTATGAAAGGGGATCAGCCTTGGAACTAGATTTCACACCCTCATGTGTGAAAGGGGACATTTTGAAAAGAGGCTTGGTTAAGTTTGACCAAGTCAAACAGTGCAGGGTATGACGTGGAAAGCACTACATGGGACAACGCAGATATAGAGGAAGGAATATTTCTTTATGGAGGAAACCCTAATGGATGGGGCCCATGGAGAGAGAGCCTTCACTTTCTATATATGGAGAGGAGGAGAGCCATTGTTATTCATGCTTGTATTATTCATTTCATGTCTATTCAGACTTTGTGCATTCTTTGTTGTTTAGCAAGAATTGTCGGGGAATTTCTGTTTAGGATTTCCTCACCTTCTTGAGAGGCCTCTTGAAGGTTGGTTCTTCATTCTCCACATCTCTTGGCTCAAGGCCAAAGCATCCTCCTCCAGGACAGCGTTATTACTGCAGTAGCATAACTCTATGTTGCAGGGTGTTGCAGTGGAGACTCCACAACACCTCTTCCATCTCATCACTTTCAGAGAGAGAATCTTTCCTTTCTTTAGGAGATTAGATTGGAAGCTTGGGAGCTTATTTTCAGATCTTGGCACTTGGCCATAGTGTTCTATTCCACTCACTGCGCAGTCCCTCTTAGTGACTGCGTTATTTTCATGGAGTATCTGCAGTGAGGGTTTGCAGATTGATTGGAGGGTGAGATCTCAAGTGTAAGGATCAGCCTTCCACTTTTGAGATCCATTGGAGAAGGTCTACTTCAGTATGTTCATCATCTTCAGCCTTCTCTATTCAATTCCATATTTGAGTTGCAGTTGCTGCCCAGCAACTCTGGTATTTTTGCGATTTTGTGTATTTCCGCCAATCCCTTGGAGGATTGATGTTTTATTGTTTGTAAGGGTTAGAGATTTTCTCCCCTATTTTATTTGAGCCATATCTTTCTATATCTTTCAGTTATCATATAATATGGAGTAGTAACTTTTATAAACTGCGTCCTCATAGCCTGGGGTTATGCAGAAATAGAAATGTTCTTTCATTTCCATGTACATGTATTGTTGAGGCTTGCATTGCCTTTCTTGAGAGGTTTTTTCCTCAAGAAAATGTACTCTTTCTACTACTATAACATTATTTATTGGCTATCTACATATTCTTGTCTCACAGCTCATAAAATAACATTGTCTTTTCATGCTATGCTCATGTATTGTTGCGGTCCCTTCATCGGGCACTTTCTGAGGACAAATAGTAGTGGGAGATCTGTTTAACCACTCTAGAAGGATTTCTTTGGCCCTAACTCTTGGATTTTGGTCTTAGACACATTGGTCTAAGGGATCCAGGTCTTGGTATCAAATCCTGCTACCTCCATTTCTGGAAAATGTGTTTTCCAGCCATGGATTGCTAGCTGTTCCGATTTGGGAACATTACAGTGGTATCAAAGAAACTTTCTTGGCTCAGCATGTGAGTCTAAGCCCAAGAATATCAGAATGTTGAAGAAGATGAGTTTATTCTCATCTATTTTCAGATCCAGAGGAGACCTCTCCAAGGAGGTCAAGAAGATTGAAGAAGAAGAAGAGGAAGTACCATGCACTTCCTATTCTCATCAAGAAGAAGACATTGAGCATGGAAGATACTTGGATCATCAAATTCTGAGTGATTACCTTGTTGAGTATAGATCACAACCTAGAGCCTTCAAGGAGACTCTAGATTTTTCTCATTTCATCCAGCTAAAGGAAGAGAAGAGACCATGTAGCAGAAAGGAAATCAAAGGCAATAGATTTCTGTTGTCTACCTATGATGGGTCATTTACTGCAAGAACTTGGGTGAAAGAGTTGGTAGCATTTTTCTTTCTACATCCTATAGTAGAGAAACAAGTTGTTGAAATATCAGTGCTGCACTTGGAGGGTGTAGCCTATGATTGGTGGAGAAACCACTTGAGCCATGGAAGGGAGATAACTTTTGCAAAGTTCATCCAAGGGTTGGTCAAAACCTTTGATGGTGAAAGAACAAAGGAAGGATAGACCACACCACCACTTGAGAAGCCTTGTGATAATGTTGTCACACTTATGGAGGAGCAGCCAGATGCATCAACAGTTGGAGCAGCCAACACTTTGGAGGAGGGAACTCTTGTAGCCCTACAAGAAGTTCCAAATGCACATCAGGAACTCTTGTAGCCCTACAAGAAGTTCCAAATGCACATCAAGGTATGAAAGTATTTCCACATTCTATTGTTAAAGAAAATTCTTTTGATCAATGTGGAGATTTACTTTCGCATGACCAAGGTTCAAATCCTATTGCTACCATAGTGCAGCTTGGTTGCACTGCATTGTGCAACATGAAAACTTTCAAGGAGGAAATAAAACATCATCTTCATGAGCCTTTTTTGGATTGCATATCACATTAGAGGTTGGGGTTTGTAGCCTTGAAGGATGATAGTAGACATATTATAGTGAGAAACTCTTTCTCCCTTAAATATGACACTTTCTCAATGAGCTCCTCTCAGCTCAAAGAGGAACTTCTACTTTCAGATCCAATACCTCATTGGTTTTGGAAGACTATTGATGAGAGGGAGGTCTCAAGGAGAGATCTCATTGGAAGTGCACTTCAACACACCATGGAGTGCAATGTTTTCTTCCTTTCTCACAAGAACAGATAGAAGATGGAGGACCATCTTAGGATGGATAAAATCTCTCATGCTTGTGTTGGTAATTAACTGAGCCATACACATCATGATGGGAGGTTTTTTCCTACCACCTATTTGGGTCTTGATAGGGTCTCATTGATCCTTGAGAAGATTGCATTTCAAAATCCCATGAAGTGCAAAGACAGGAATCTGATTTGGGAGGATGGTAGCCCTCATGGGAGGAGTACCAAGGTGAAGAGAAGGAGAAAGCATCCACAAGTGGTTGAGTGGATGTGGTTGATGAGCAAGGAGCTGGGAGGCTACTTGCAGATCTATGACACCAGGCAGCAGGAGGCTTGGCTACGCTGGTTACTCTTGAAATATTTTGGCCATCACTTGGCAAACACTCTTCCTAAGAGTAGGAGGATGGATACTTGCATCATTGAGCAGCATAGAGTATGGATGCATGGTGTTGATGTGATACTCATATCATTCATTTTATATTCATCACATGAGTTGTATGGTGGAAGTATGGGGAGGCAGAAAAAAATTTTGTTGCTTTACTTGTTCTTGGGAGAGCAAGAGCATATTTGCTCTCACATTTTGCATGATGTTGCAGGAGGAGGAGATGGCATTATCTCCTTTTCTTTTGATGATAGAGAGGTACTACCACCTTAGGAAGGACCTCTTATGTATTGCAGCATTATGGGAGATATCTTTGACAAGGAGTATGTCAAACAATGGAGCTATGAGTTGGCCAAAGATCATTTGCAGAAGCCAACAGCGTTGTCATTTGAGAGCTTGGGGTTATTGATGGAGTTTCCCCAGGATCACTTTACATTATATGCACTCAGTGAACAAGGGAGAGATTTTGATGATAGATGCATCTATCACTATGAAATATTCTTCTTGACTTGGATTTCCAAGCATAAGGAGGATTATTTTCTTGCAGCACATGGTTCAATCTTCTTCATAGCATGCCAAAACACTATGGAGGACTCATTTATGGATCCATGTATCATCTTGCTCTCAAAATATGGTAAGGATATTTTTTTTACATCCATGGATTATCTAGCACCACATTTTTATTCTCTTACTATTCATATTCAATGCATTGCTCCACAAAAGGGAAATTTTTTCATTGGGCTCCATGGACAAAATTGGGCCAATTTGTATGATGGAGATAGCCATATTTTATATGGCCTTGGGAAATTGTTTTCTTTCATGTATGATTAGTTGATATACACAGCCCTTTGCTATTTATCAATATCTATCATGACATACATAACTATTCATGTAACACAAAACAACTTGCCATATGATTTTCTGAAGCAGCAGTTTGGAAAACTGCATTGTCACTACTAGGAAAGCTGTTGGTACCTTCTTGCATCACTTGTAACCTTCAACATTTTCTTCCTTTTTTGCCGATCATGTCTTCATTTGTTGATATATATCAAATTTGTATGAGAAGCACGATTATGAGGGAGACACATGAGTTGGATGTGTCCTTGAGTGGGAAGAATTCTCACATTTTCTGCACTACATGTTCTAAGGGGAGCATGGGAAGAGATATGGCCACCACTACTACATATGTGTTCTCTTTTGAGGTGGACCATGTACTTGATAGTAATCCATTGTATAGCCATGGGCAAGTGTTTGGTCTTGTATTGTTGTTATATTCAGCCATTTACTATTCCTTAGTAGATGTGATGGATTTTGTATGTCACTTGCCATGTTCTTTTCTAAGATTGCAGTGGATGAAACTACATTGTATCCTTGTGAGACATTGTTTATACCATGTATCATCATGTATAACTTTCAGAAAAATTCTCATTGGGATACTCTATGATGACCTTGTCCTATTCATCATCAATGGATTGTTTTGGGCCAGCTTGTTCTTCATTGTTGGAGGAGAACTCTTTGGAGGACTACTCTTCACTTTGCCATCTGAGGGAAATACTTGTGCATCCCAGGATCAGCACACACTATACACTTATCATAAATTGAGGGGAGGATAGCTTTGGGTAGGCTATGATGCTTACCATGTTCATATTTTCAACCCACCTTCATTTCCGGAGCTTGAGGTGGAAGGAGATTTTCAAGAGTTGCCTTATTGGGAGGTGGCTCATTTTGTTTGGATGATTGCTTGGGGATGGAGGATCCACATGGGGAAGATGTTCCTTAGACTCCATGCCTTGAGTGGAGACCTTCTAGTTCTATCCTTGCAGTTGCTTGGGGACAAGCAACATTTGGGAGGGGAGGACTGTAATGTTCCTAATTTTGCCTTCAATAAATTGGAACATTAGATTTTGATAATTTCACTTATAAGCTGAATAATTGGGTGAGGAGGCCCATTCATAATAAAAACATGGATAAAATCCCTCTACTATGAAAGGGGATCAGCCTTGGAACTAGATTTCACACCCTCATGTGTGAAAGGGGACATTTTGCAAAGAGGCTTGGTTAAGTTTGACCAAGTCAAATAGTGCAGGGTATGAGGTGGAAAGCACTACATGGGACATCACAGAGATAGAGGAAGGAATATTCCTTTATGGAGGAAACCCTAATGGATGGGGCCCATGGAGAGAGAGCCTTCACTTTCTATATATGGAGAGGAGGAGAGCCATTATTATTCATGCTTGTATTATTCATTTCATGTCTATTCAGACATTGTGTATTCTTTGTTGTTTAGCAAGAATTGTCAGGGAATTCCTGTTTATCATTTCCTCACCTTCTTGAGAGGCCTCTCAGAGGTTGTTTCTTCATTCTCCACATCTCTTGGCTCAAGGCCAAAGCATCCTCCTCCAGGACAGCGTTATTGCTGTAGCAGCATAACTCTGTGTTGCAGGGTGTTGCAGTGGAGACTCCACAACACCTCTTCCATCTCATCATTTTCAGAGAGAGAGTCTTTCCTTTCTTTGGGAGATCAGATTGGAAGCTTGGGATCTTATTTGCAGATCTTGGCACTTGGCCATAGTGTTCTATTCCACTCACTGCGCAGTCCCTCTTAGTGACTGCGTTATTTTCATGGAGTATCTGCAGTGACGGTTTGCAGATTGATTGGAGGGTGAGATCTCAAGTGTAAGGATCAGCCTTACACTTTGGAGATCCATTGGAGAAGGTCTAATTCATTTTTTTCATCATCTTCAGCCTTCTCTATTCAATTCCATATTTGAGTTGCAGCTTTTGCCCAGCAACTCCAACATTTTTTCCATTTTGTGTATTTCAGCCAATCCCTTGGAGGATTGATGTTTTATTGTTTCTAATGGTTAGAGCTTTGCTCCCCTATTGTATTTGAGCCATATATTGATATATCTTTCAGTTATCATATAATATGGATTAGTACCTTTTATCAACTGCGTCCTCATAGCCTAGATTTATGCAGAAATAGCAGTGTTCTTTCATTTCCATGTACATGTATTGTTGAGGCTTGCATTGCCTTTCTTGAGAGGTTGTTTCCTCAAGACATAGTAATATTTCTACTACTATAACATTATTTATTGGCTATCTACATCTTCTTGTCTCACAGCTCATAAAATAATGTTGTCTTTTCATGGTGTGCTCATGTATTGTTGCAGTCCCTTCACCGGGCACTTTCTGAGGACAACTAGTAGTGGGAGATCTATTTAACCACTCTAGAAGGATTTCTTTGGCCCCAACTCTTGGATTTTGGTCTTAGACACATTGGTCTAAGGGATTCAGATCTTGGTATCAAATCCTGCTGCCTCCATTTCTGGAAAGTGCATTTTCCAGCCATGGATTGTTAGTTGTTCCGATTTGGGAACATTACATCCTATTTTCATCTCCAATTTCATTTTTGAGTCTCTACCTACCCTTGATTTTTAATTTCTTTTTCTACTCTAAAATTTTAACAATTTTTCCTTCATCAAAGTGCATTTATACTAGCAACTCAACATTTTTCTTTTTTAACAACTAATCTACTTCTATGACTTATTCGTCCCTTGGTTCAAATTAAATTATTGAACCAATTTTTATTTTCTACCTAACTATTAATCTATCAAGATTAAACAGTTTGACAAATCATTTTTCACTACCTATTAACAAGCAATTTAATCCTAATTCAATCATGCTTAAACTGTATGATTGAATTCTATTGAACTATTGTGGCATTTTAAACACGCTGCACACAATTTATTTTAAAAAATAAGCTAAACTAAGAGTAGTGGCATTTGGAGGTGCAACACTTTCAAAATTTATTGTTTTTCTTTTTGATGGGGTTCATATTCTATTTTTTTATTTAACATATACCCTCTTTTGATTTTTTATGTTATCTCCTTTTTTTTTATTTTGAAAATTATTTGCAGATTGGAAATCATTTTACAGAATAAATTTGACAGATAAAATAAACTTATTCAACTTGAGATCCTATGAAATATAGGACCCTAAAAAATGGTAGGAAGTGGAAGTCTTATGCTTTATCTTGTGCCTCCTCAGAATATTCTCAATGAGATGAGATGTGAATTGTGCCTCCTTATCAGTGACTACCTCTCTGGGGTATCCAAATTTGTAGAACACATTCTCTCTCAGAAATCCTGCTATCTTCTCCTTGGTTGCTACCTTTACAGAGTATGTTTCATCTCACTTTGTCAAGTATTCAGTGCAGACTATGATATACTTTTTCTATCCATATGGTGGATCAATGGGTCCAATGAAGTCCATGCCCCACTTGCCAAATGACTCTAGAGCCACCTGAGGGTGAAAAGGCATCTCATCCCTCTATGTAGGTTTCCCCATCCTTTGGCACTGGTCACACCTGCTAGTGTATCTTCGGGCATCCTGGTGAAGGGTAGGCCAATGATAACCTTCCTACAAAGCTTTGAAGGTTTTCCTTTTTGTAGAAAATTGACCTCCACAAGGGCTATCATGACATGCAAAGAGGATGTCAAAAAATTCTTCCTCCCTCACACATCTCCTAAGAATTTTTCCAGGGCCCAGCTTGGAGAGATTTCCCCCGATCCAGGTGAAAGGGGAGATTTTTATGATGATGTTTATCTTCTCCTTGGATGAGAGGTTAGGAGGGAATTTTTCATCAACCAATTAGTTATCTATGTTAGCAAACCATGGAGAGATTGCTAAGATAGCAAAGAGGTGTTCATCTGGGAGCTAGTCATCCACCATTCCTTCTTTATCTATAGGTAGAGTTAATTTGGATAAAAAATCTGCAACAACATTCTCCTTTCCAAGTTTATTGACAATGGTTAGTTCAAAGTGCTATAATAGTAACAACCATCTAATTATTCTAGCATTAACATCAGGTTTGTTCATTAAATATTTTATGGTTGCATGGTTAGTGTGTACAAAGGTCTAATAACCAGTGATATAATGTCTAAATATTTTTAAAGCATGGACAATGGCTAACATTTCATTCTCTGTGACAGTATAATTGAGTTCGGCCTTGGACAATTTCTTACTAATGAAATAGATTACATAGGGTAATTTCTCTTCTAACTAGCCTAAGGCTACCCCCACAGCTATGTATGGTGCATCTATGTGGATGTGGAAATGAAGAGTCCAATATGGACCTTCGAGAAGGGGGAAGTAGTTAACTTTCCCTTAATGAGCTCAAAACCTTCTTTACAGAGACTCGACCAGGTAAACTCGAAGTCTCTAGCCAAAAAACCAAATAGTGGCGAAGCCAACTTGTTGAAATATTTGATAAACCTTCTATAGTACCCAGCTAAACCTAAGAAACTCCTGACATATCTCTACTTTTGAGGAGCAGGTACCCTTTTGATTATGGTGATTTTTTTCGGGTCCACCTGTATTTTTGCTTGGGAGATTGAGTGGCCCAATACTACTCCTGCTATTGTCAAGAATTCACACTTTTCTGGGCTCACAGAGAAATGCATCTCAATGCACCTTCTCGGTACTTTTCCCAAATTGGAGAGGGCTTCTTGGAAGTCATCCCCATGGAGTGTGAATTCGTCCATGTAGATTTCAACCAAGTCATGGACTAGCTCATAGAAGATTCTCAATACATCTCTTTGGAAGGTATCTGGGGCATTGCACATCCCAAAGGTTAGGACTCTGTAAGCGAAGGTACCCCAAGGACATGTGAAAGTAGTATTGTCCTGGTCTTCAAGGCTAATTTAGATTTGGTTATACCCACTGAACCCATCTAAGAAAGAAAATAACTTCTTTCCTACAAGGCCATCCAGGACTTGATCTATGAAGGGAAAAGGGAAATGGTCCTTCTTGGTGGCTTTATTGAGTTCCTGATAATCAACACAGACTCACCATTTTTCATTCTTCTTCAGGACTATGACAAGAGGAGATACCCATTCACTATATGATATAGGATAAATTAAACTTGCATCCAACAATTTCTATAGTTCCTCCTTGATTATGTATTTTAGATTTGGGTTCATCTGCCTTTGGGATTGGTGCACAGGCTTTCATCCTTATTTAATGTAAATATGATGTTTGCATACCAAGGTATGCACCCCTTTCATGTCCTTGTAGTCCCAAGAAAATGCATCTAGGTTTTCTTTCAAACGTTGGCATAAATGCTCTTCTTCTCTATCTAAGAGGTTTGAGTTAATTTTCAAAGATTTGGATGGGAAAAATTCCACAGCCTTGGTGGTTACAAAGGTTGAATCAACTGAGTGCAGTTCCATCCAAGGGTGGCTTTCAGATTCTTTGACTAGGTTTTCAAGTGGGCTATCAGTGGGGGACTGGTTCTAAATGATTTGTTCGATGAATTCATCTTCATCAAGCTTCCCCCTCTAAGAACAATATCTATGGTACAAATGGGGTAGGTTGTAGTGTTTTATACTTCGTCTTCTTATTATTCATCCTCCAACCATATAGGTAGGTCATGGTCAATGGAAGGCTAACCTGAAGGATATAATACCAGTTGTTTAGACAAGGGCCCATTCTTAATAATCATGTTTCAAGCCCAACAACTAATATAATCATTGGCAATGGCTAACCAAGGTCTCCCTAGAATGAGAGGATACCCATTAAACTTGGTTTTTGGCCGGAGAACCATGAAATTTATAGGATACTCCCAAGATTTAATTGAAACGATAAAATCCTCAACAATTCCTTTCGGAGTTACTGTGGACCGATCTACAAGTTGCAGAACCGTTGTGTTTTTCCTCAAAGTCCCTTGGAGGTTGAGTTTAAGAATATTTTCCCTGGTCATTACATTGATGGCAGCCCCGATATCAATCAGAGTATTGGGGACTATGACACCATCTATGTGCACATCTACAACTAGACTACCAGGGTCCAGGTGCTTTGGGAAGATCACCCTTCCCAACGTTAAGTCGGACAATTGTCCTAATACATTGATGATGGGGATATATTTCTTCTTTCTCCTAGGTTTCTTGAAGCACTTTTCCTTGATGAACCTATTGTAAATAGGGACATCCTTAATGGCTTGGAGAAGGGGTATTTTACACACACATTTTTTAGTTCTCCCATAATTTCGGTTTCCTCTAGGGTTTGTTGACAAGAGTGGATCAAGCGCTCAAGAAAAGGAGGTTTTTGGATCTGAGTGTTACTTTCTTCCTTTTCCTCCTCAACCTCTACAGGTGGAGATGAAGGATGGTTGTTTGGTAGTACTCTTTATGACCTGAGATTAATCTCATGTATCTCCACATCATAAGCTAGATAGGATGTCTTTTTACTGTGAAACTATTGTGCATGTATGTTGTTCGGGTTCAGATTGGGTTATGCAGGCATCTGGGGCAGCATGGGTGGAGCAGAGTGAGTAAGCTAAGGTTTAGGTTGGGGTGGAAGCATTAGAGCAGGTGGTTTATTATGTTGAGGCCTCCACCCTTGTGATGGTTTTTTCCACTGAGGTGGTTGAGGAACATAATGTTGAAATGGTTGGTTCATTGGTTGAGGATGATATGGAGGGTTGTAAGGCCAAGTAGAAGGTATAGACTAGGATGGAGGAGTGGGGGTGTAACAAGATTGGATAGGTGCATTTTGATTGTTGTGATAATAGGAATAAGGTGCACCTTTCATACTCTGTTGATATGACCAAGGGCCTTGAGGCCTTCTCGGGTCCTTCTTCCCCACCTTGATATAAAGCTTTGAGTCTAGGTAAGGAGGGACACTTATCTATGGTGTGATTCTCCTCACAGGCTAAGAAAACCTCTATGAAATTTAGTGGACATTCATTCTAAGGGTGTTTTCTAGTACATCTAGGGAATAATATAGCCAAGGCTCTTCCTGCTTCATCTTGCTTCCTCTTTATCTACATTGTTTCAATTTGCAACACAAAGGTATGCATCATCTCACTCTTGAAGTCCTTCAACATATTTCCAATCTCATACTTGTTGGAGGTGGAAGAGGAAGGGGTATTTGTCATACTTTGGCTAGCTTTTCCTTTCTTCCTAGTTACCCTAGAATGGTTCCTAAAGAAATTTTTGGTTGTCTCATAAGGCAGTTGGTATATATTTCCTCTTGATAACATATTAAGGGTTTCTATCACCTCCCCCTTGATCCCTTAGAGAAGGACTAGTTTAAGTGATCTCGGATCAAGGGTGTAGTTGGCTCTTCTATAATCTAACTGGAAGCTCTCTTCATAGTCCTCTAGGGATTCATCAGGCCCTAGAGTCATCCTGAATAGTTCCTCTTTAGTTTCCTTGGACCTACAGTATTCCATGTACCATTTGTTGAAGGCCTCTTGTATCTATGCCCAGGTAGTGATGTTTTTCCTAGGTAGACCCATGAACCAGCGCAAGGTTGCATCCTTAAGGGTAGATGGGAATAACTTTAGATTTTTATCTTCTGGGGAATAGTCATAGGTCCTACAGACAACATCAAATTCAATCATGACTGTATCAGGGTCCTCAGAGGTAATTCCATGGAAATGTGGAAGGGTTGAGAGGTTGATGTTAATCATTTTAGTTTCCCCATCTACCTCTCTAATAGGAAATACTCCCTGGGCTTTAGTCTTAGCCATGTCTTGAATAGGAAAAGTAGGTTCCTCTGGTAAAACAAGTTATTCTTATTCTCCAATAGGTTCTTCAAATTTTTCAAAAGGCTCACCTATGGTGTGTTCAACCTCACAGCCATTGAAGAAAAGTGAAGGCTGACTGTGTGGGGATGTGGGGGATTTTGGTAAACAAAATTCCTTGAGTATCCCTACTCCTTGTATTTTTTCAATATTTTTGAAACAACATGTAAAAGTAAAGAAGAAAATAATGCTAAAACATAATCAAAGCATCTACTAGACACCTCCCTAGCAACAGTGCCAAAATGTGGTGAGCCCTGGTATTGCACCAAGAATGTTGCAACTCCCAGAGGCTACTCTACTTTACTTTATCAACCCAGGGTTCATACAAACTTGGAGGCGACAGTTTTGTATACACATCAGGTGCATTCTACTCATGTCATCCTCTTCTGAGTCCTATGGAAGGGTGTTATTTCTAGGATTTCTGCATGAAGTCTGTCACACTTCTGATTTAGACCTAGAACTACCAGTGACTCAAAATAATTACTCTATTAACCATCAACTGACTATTCTGAAGAAATAAAATACATCTATCTATTCTGCAAGAAAAAAAAATGTAATTTAAACTCTGGCAAGAAATAGAAGAAAACTAGGTATCTTCATGAAGTAAATGGTTGAATTTAAATTACAGAAAGAAGGCTAATATACTCACACATTGTTGGGCCAGATGGCTAAACACACTATGTATACTTCATTCTTTAACTATCATTCTTTTACTCATGCATCTAATCATGACCTAATTATGCTTGTAAATGCATTTTTTTGTAGCAAGGAGGAGAAGGTGCTAAGGTGGCTTAGGGAGGTTTTGAACTGATTGATGCAGGGTTGAATGTGTCTTAATGGTTTTGGCAGGTCTATATGAGGTCGATGATGGTTTATGGGCTTAAGGAGAGGCCCACTAGTGATTCTACTGGTTTTGCTACAAGTTTCCTGTAGTGCTACAAGAAAGTCCTGAATTGATATAGGAAACAGTTTGAGGGAAATATGAGGCCAAAAATGATGGAGAAAAGCATAGGGAAGGTGGATTGAAGGTGTACTTGGATGAATGGATTGTGTCCAGCCCCTTTTCCAAGCTTAGAACCTCTTAAGAAGCATGTCTTTCACTTCTAGGGTTGTTCACGTTGTGAAGGTGAAAATCTTAAAAACAGGGCTGAAGGCAATTTGATGAAAAGAAGGTATGGTTGATGGGTGAGAAATGAATCTAAAGGTGTTGGTGAAGTCCTCCTTTTTTGTGCTACTTGAACCTGCAAGAATACTACCTATTCATGCAACAAATATTGGAAAACCTATGATGAAGGAAATGGAAAATATGAGTTGAATTTGGAAAGCAAACCTACTTAAGCATTCAAACATAAATCTAACTCAGTATTCTATACATGTTCATGACACAATAAAAACCTAACTATTATTTCCATGAAATCATAAAATAAAGAGAAAATTTGGCATGTGGTGAAGATTTGCCCTCCTCAAGTTCCAATGAAAGAGATGAGAGAGGGA
Organism: Pinus albicaulis; assembly: GCA_034641835.2. Lineage (NCBI taxonomy): Eukaryota > Viridiplantae > Streptophyta > Pinopsida > Pinales > Pinaceae > Pinus > Pinus albicaulis. The sequence continues at coordinate 887,496,639 of CM076582.1, forward strand.
GGCTTGACACATAGCTTTCTGATTTTATAAGTTATTCTACCAAAATTTATGAAAGCTTAACTACAACAAAGATGGAATCAAACTAAAAACAGTGAATTGAAATGTAAGAAAACTAGCTAAAATTCATAAAGCAAACTAGCTATAATGACATAAAAATAACCATGAATACATAAGAGAGACTAAGGCCAATGGATTGGGCCCTAACCCAAAAGCCTAGCTTTTTGAAACTAAAGCAGTGAAGGACAATCTAGATACTCATATTATTGCAAAAAATAGTCTCACTACATAATCATAAAAGCCTCAAAAACATATTACACAAGCTAAGAGTCTATTAGCTTCCTCCAAAGTTAGAATCCTAATGATATCTTTCTCAACCCTATTTAACCTAGAGGGTAGCTACCAATAGCTCCCTAAAAAGTAGGTGATGTGTCCTCTTTGACTGCAAGAGAAGGGGAGCTCTGGTGCACTTGATCTCCCACTTTCTTGGTTTCCTTTTATTTCTACCTATTGGAGAGAATCTCAACGATCCCTTGGCTTCTTTGGGAGTTAAGGAGGTGGAAAATCCTCCTAGAATCTCTCCTTTTTGTCTACTTCAAGATTTAATTGCAAAATATTCATCAAAAGTGAAATATCTTTGTGATTATCCTAAATTTAACCCATGTTAGGCATTCGATGTATGACAAGCCTTAATCACCATCCACACTAGCAACATAATATCATAATATAATTTAAATGTGAGAAAGAGAGACTTAATAAGGCTAAAAATGTGACAATTAAACCCTCGAATTATACCTAATGATGGATCTCATGAACAACCATGATGGAATCATGTTTTCTAGCTTTCCTTGGAAAACCTATGATAAAATCCATGGAAATTACCTCCCATTTCCACTTTAGAATTGCAATCGGTTGTATTAGTCCACCTGGATGCCTATATTTTTCCTTAACCATTTGATAGCCCAAACACCTAGCTACAAACTCTGCCACATCCTTCTTTAGATTCGACCAATAATAGAGCCTCTTCACTGCAGTCAATGTCTTATGATAGCCTTTGTGACCCGAATATCATTTCGCATGAAACTCCCTCAATATCACCTTCTTGAGCTCGCTGGTGTCTGAAACGTATATATTATCTCCAAACCTAACCAATCCATCTGCCATGAGATGATAGTCCACATCATGTACACCTGCAACTATACTTGTACCTATACCATTACCTTTACATGTACCTGCACTCTGCTACAACCTACGCATGATCTCCATATATCTGGTGTCCTACCAACCTGCATGCAAGATCCTATCCTGTAAATTTGTCCCGTAGGAGCTCATAGTTGCTATGTGATTTACATGTACCCGCCTACTAAGAGCATCTCTAACCTTGTTCTCCTTTCCCTTGATGTACATGATCTCGAAGTCAAACTCATTGATCGTGGCAAACCATCTAGCTTGTCTGGCATTTATATTCGGTTGTTCAAACAAGTACCTCAACCCAATGTGATCACTCATCAATATAAACCTCCTACCAAGAAGATAGTGCCTCCATATCTTCAATACATGTATGATCGTTGCTAGCTCAAAATCATGGGTTGGGTAGTTATGATCGTTCTCATTTAGTTTTCATGCCTCATAGCATACCACATGTCCATCCTACATAAGGACCCCACCAAGTACTCTCTTACAATCATATGTACATACTACAAACCCCTTGTACAGATCTACAATCTTTAACACTAGATTATGTGTCAACAACTCCTTAAGCTACTCAAAACTTGCCTCACACTCCTATGTCAAATCAATCTTATTACCTTTCCTCTGCACTGATGTAATAGGATAATCAATTTGTGAGAAGTTCCAGATGAGCCTTCTATATTAGCATGCCAACCCCAGGAAGGATCTCACCTCATATACATTTCTAGGAGCTACCCACTCCATGATGGCCCTTATCTTTTCTAGTTCTACTACAATTCACTCCTTGGAGACAACATGGCCCAATTAATGTACCTTAGTATGGAAGAAACTAAATTTTCTTAGCTAAGCATGCAACTAATGCTCTCTCAAAAATATCGACACTGCTGCTCTCTCACTAGAAATATGCACTGCAAACTACACACATCCTTTCCTGTGACTGCGCTTGGCCTGCATAGTTGTCACCATCCTAACTGATGTGGCTTTATTATTTCCCTATAAGACTCAAATGCAAAATCTCCTACCCAATGGTGAAATATTTTCTTTGTACCTGTATCCAACTACACTAACCAATATCCTGCATGCATTTCTTTATTCAAGCCACACTTATTCACCAAGTCAGGACTAATATAGCTATAATTAGATCCAGTGTCAATCAAAGTAGAAATAAATTTATCACAAAACTTACAGTCCATCTCAATGATAGATTCTTAGTGATCTGCCTTCCTATTATCCAAAACTGCATAAATATAAGGAATGCTCTTCCCAACATCCCCAACAGTTTGTGCCTCCACTACATATATGAGGCCTACCACCCTGATTCTGCAGAAAATCTCTCCTAAGATGCTCCTCACTGCATGTATAACACTCCAACCATCCAGTACCATTACCTCTATGTTGTAGCTGTGATCCATGTCCATGTCTAGCTACATTAAACTTCTTTTGAGGTGCCACATTTTATTTCTCCTTTGCATTTTGAGGCCTTTCACTTTTCAACTCCCATTTACCTTTACCTTTGTATTTCCCTTTCCATCCTTGATGAGATTCATTCATATGCTTTGATTGTTCATATAAATGCTTCAATTTCCTGATTACATCCTCAAGTGACCGAGGCTCATCATACTCAATATGATATCTAAATGTTAAAGGAAAACCACTGAAAATTTATTAAACTTTATCTTTATCATCTTTAATACATGGTACATACCTCAATAGCTTTAGGAACTTAGTAGTGCACTCTTCATCTATTATTAACCCCATATATAGCTCATAAAATTATTTGGACTTATTGTCGTAGTACCTTTATGACAAGTATTTCTTCCTGAAAAGCCTCTTGAACTCATGTCAACTCAAGTCCTTTGTCCTAATTTCTTTGACCCACTTCACATATTACCACTAAATGTCTGAGTTACCTTCTATTATCACTCAGAAAAAATTGAAACATTATTTGGCATAGTCTTAGAGGTTCATGTGTCAAAGGTATGGTCATAGAATTCATTTTTCATTACTTTGTAAAGGAAAATTTTAAATTTTTCTTATTAGCCTATCCTAAGGTCCAAATCCACCCCCATTCAAGTATTTTCATGTCACATCAGTCATGATTTCCTAACATATTTCATTTCCCAAGCTTACAAATCCAAAAAGGTCACTTTGGCCAAGATTCCATACTTTCGTAGTGAATTACACAGAAAAAACACACTTTTCTCTACGAAACTGCTAATACTTTCATAACGAAACTGCCCAGAAATACACTAAGTACGCTACGAAAGGAAGTATTCCTATCTGTCTTTTCAAAACAGGTGTTAGGTGTCATTCAATGATTGAAAGGGTTAGGGTAGATGCCATTCGAGTTAGTTAGGGTTAAATCAAGGTACAATGGTCATGGTTGAAGTCATTATTACCATTTTAAGCATGTTGAGTCATGATTATGCCATGAGTTGTCAACGAAGTTTAAAATATTTCCAAATTCAGTAATTTGTCATTCTTCTCTCCCTTTTTGCATGTTATTGAGCTCTAGAGAGTTATTTCACTAGTCCCAAGCTGTGGCTGGAATTTTCAAAAGTTTGCAGGTATCATTGATCAAGCGAGGTGGAGAAGACATTAAAGTACCATGGCTGAAAAGAGGAAATTTACAGCTAAATCTTAAGGAAATTAAACCTCACTCCATCATGGTTTAATCAAGTTGCTGGTTTTATAGGAGTTAAAAAGACTAGGCATAGACTGGTCTTCTTTTATTTTTGTTAGTGGTTTTGAAGTGGATGCCATTACCCATAAAAGAACTCCTAAACCTAAAGGTATAACATCACCTTCAGTGGTAGAACAAAGTTAACCTTTCAGGGCAGAGCAAAGTGTACCAGTAATCATGGAAACATAGCAATTGTAGAAAGTTGATACACCTGTTGGCACACCTGCAAAACAAAAGCCTACTGTGAGAAAACCTGTAAAACAAGAGATAACTGTGAGAAAACATAGCAGCAAAAGGATTACAAGAAGCCAAACAGTGGCTAAGGGCAATTTAGAAGACATTTTTCATGCTATTGATATTGAGGAAACCCCCATAGTCCAAGCTGAAGATATAGATGAGGGAGGAAATAAGCTCAAGAAAGCCAAATCAGCAAATAAGTTAGAGTTTGAAGGTGAGGATGAAAGTTTCATGTTTCAGGCTAGGAAACCCATGACAAGACATGCTAGAAAACTCTTGGAAAGTAGTAAAGAAGTTCAAAGGGTCACTGACATTGTCTAGCCACTACCAAGTATCATTGACCTATCATCACCTGCAAAAGAATATCCAGTCATCAAGCAAAAGAAAGTAAAGGATAAAATCATTGAAAAAATGGATATTGAGGTACTTGAGGAGCAGTTGAAGTTAGAAAATCATGAAATAGAATTCTTGAAGAAAGAGGCAAGGAAACATAATGCTCAAAAAGTGTAGTTTGAGAAAATGAAAGAGATTTGGGAAGAGCAGGTTCATAGTGTGTCAAAGACCTTAGATGACACACAACAATTAATCAAATGGACTCATCCATTTAGAAGAGAGGTGAAGAATGTTAGAAGAATGAACTTTCACTTGAAATCTAGCAAAATAAAGCTAAAGGACCAAGTCAAAGACCTCCAAGAACATTTAAAATTGATCCATGAGAAGTTGGAGAAGAAGGGCTTAAAGATGACTGTAGTTGAGGAACCCATAGCTCAACTCATCATTAATGAACAGGAAACACCTCAAGGCTCTTAAGTTGAGTGTGATTATGTTTTAAGAGGTTAATTGCATGTTTAAAACCAATTTTCTACAGTTATAGGTTACCTTTTTGAAGTAGGGTCAAAATCTGGAAATGTCACAGTTTTCCACAGTTTCGTAGTGTTTCCTAGGCTTGAAGTCAGGAAAACGCTACGAAAATTTTTGTAGTTATCTTTTTGCCTTTAAAACCAATTTTTTCAGCTTTCAAGAGGGGAGAATGGTGATGATGAGATTTCATGTCATGATGGACACCATGCAAGAGAAAATAAGCAGAAATTTTGAGTGCAAAAGTCATTTTTGGACGCTACGAAAGCATGCTACAAAACTGCCATGTTTTCATAGCAAGCTATATTTGAAGGTTTCTGAGAAGTTTAAAAGAAATTTTTGATAGGTGGACACATCCAACAGGTCAAGGGACCTTGCCAGCAAACATCCATGACTTTAATACCATGCAATGGAGACAGCTCATCAGTTGAAGCCTTCGTTGAAGATAGGGTCATGTTTTCCTAAAAAATAGGGTTTGTTTCCATATGTTGAGGAGGATATTTAAGATTTCAAGTAGTGATGATATATGTCATAGCTTATTCTATCATGTGAGGCTTAGTTGTAATATATGTAATTGTTTTAAAAGATAAGGTATTTTGATGTAATAAATAGGATTTTGAGTCCTAATAGGAAAAGGTTTGTTTTAGAGTATAGATGTCATTTTCTGACTAAAAGACATGTTTTTCTGTTCTGTAAGGTGTCATTAGAAGAGTTCTATGAATCTATCCAAGAGGCATATCATCTCTGATGTAAGAAGGTCTATTTAAAGGCAGATTATCAAAGTTGTAAAGGGTTGCGAGATTTTTTGCACCATATGCAGCTTTATGTAATTCGACTAATATCAGTAATACAGAGGACTTCTTCTTGACAAACATGAGATTCTCATGGATGTTTTAATGTCTTTCTAATATTATATATTTATGTGTACCACTTGCAGTATATTTCATCTTTATTACTCAAAATTCATATGTTTATGCTCTGACTTCCTTTATTGATGAAATGACTATGTTGGCCTATGTTCTATGTGTAATTTTCCTTTGTTAAAGACTCTTATCTGCCTCAGCTTCCATGTCAAGGAACCTTGCCACTGAATTTACTGATTTTTTGACTCCATAGGCCCAATGGTTGCAAGCCTGCATTCTTTTCAACCCATATACACAAAAATCAAGTTATTTTTCAAATAAAGTTAGCCATCTAATCATATCATTATCTAATATCATAAACCCATTTGAGAGAGCCCTCTCAGACTGAAGAGGCCAAGATTCATTCAAAAGTTGGCTTGAAAAAGTTACATAGAATTGTCTGATCAGTAGCCAATCAAGTGCAATTTTGTGATAACATTTTGGTGCGTCTACCGAGAGCCTGAAGATATATTTTTCCCGAAATTTTGAAGCTGAACTTTTGAAGGTAGCAGGAGCTCATAAATCTGTTCGAGGCTGCATCTACCTTGGTGACTCCATTCAAAATTCATATGATCAAAGGTGGCTTCAAAAAGGATATATACAAGAGTACTCTTGACCCAGATCCAGCTACAATTGTGGAAAATCCAAACACAAACTCCAGAGGCATTCAAGGAATTTCTAAAATATCAAGTACTCCATTACATACAAAATCATTGTCCACTTAAGTTTTAAGAATTCCTGATGATAAAAATTTTTATGATAAAATTCAGGAAGTCTTGTTTAGGTCTGAAAGTGAAAAATAATTGACTGAAATTGTCTTAGACCTACATAGAAGAGGTATTGATACCTCAGCCTTAGTGACACAAAAAGATAAAGAAGAATTTTGGGAAGCAGCCACTTCAGAGTTGTTATTAGAAAGAGAATTCTTGGATAGGTTGAAGGAACTAGACCCATTTGAAATTTTGGTAAGAAGTAAATCTGGTGTCCCTCTTCCTGATTGGAGTTCAATTGTGACTGGACAACAAAAACCAACCAGCTCTCCTCCTAATAGTTCCTCTTCCTCTACTGTTATTGTCCCTAAAACTACCACAGACCCAGCCACCATGGCAGGAAATTTTCCACCTCCACCTATTGTTGCACTTGCTAGGTATGACCCTCTTATTCTTCCAGCTATCCTAAATTCCCTTCCTAGCAAATATTCTGCTAGAATCAAAAATTTGGGAAGTGATGAAGAGATTATAGTTGAAGAGCATGTAGACCAGTTTAATGACTTCATAGACAGGGAGGAGGTTGACCATGAGGATGTCAAGATGAGATTTTTTTCTCAGAGCTTTACTGGTGAAGTTAGGAAGTGGTTCAAAGCCCTTGTTGCAGGAAGCCTACATAATTGGAATGAATTTTAAGATATCTTTTTTAGGAAGTGGGGAAATAGAACCAACCCTGTGCAAGCCCTCACTGA